>LPNX010403034.1:27748-127048 GCA_001517045.1 Pseudotsuga menziesii | reverse complement strand
GGTATTGTTGGGTTCACTTCATGAAACACAAGTCAGAAGTTTTTGGCCTATTCAAAGTCTTCAAGGATTTGGTTGAAAACCAGTGTGGAAGAAAACTCAAAATACTCAGGTCTGAGAATGGTGGTGAGTATGTCAAGACTGATTTTATTAACTATTGTGCAGATGCAGGTATTCAGATGCAGCATTATATCCCCTACACACCACAGCAGAATGGTGTTGCAGAGAGGAAGAACAGATCACTGAAGGAGATGGCAACATGCATGATGGAGGCCAAAACTTTGCCACCAAAGTACTAGGCCGAAGCTATCAACTGTGCAGCCTATATTCAGAATAGGGTGCCTCACAAACATTTGGATGGCATGACTCCCTTCGAAGCATGGAGTGGGCACAAGCCAGATGTGACCCATTTCAGGATTTTTGGCTCAAAAGCATGGGCTAGAATCCCGACAGAGAAGAGGAAGGCTTTGCAGCCCCAAAGCCAAGAGTGTCTTTTTGTGGGATACTCTGAATATTCAAAAGGGTAAAATTTGATAAATTTGAGCACAAACAAAGCCTTCATAGAAAGGTGTGTTCAGTTTGAAGAAGAACCCCTTGCAGATGTGGAAATTGGTGAAGCCTCTTCACCACCTGAACCTCAAGAAGTAAGTAAAGAGTTTGTTGAACATGTTGATTCTGATTTTTCTGATGGAGATGATTTTATTGCAGACCCAAACAGCCCCACAATTCCTAAATGGGTATCCAAGACACTACATGCAGCAGGACAGTTAGCTGGGGATCCCAATGACCCAAGGAGGACTAGATCTCAATTTGAGAGTGTTCTGTGCATGAAGGATCCCGAGTTTGCTGAAAAATGCTATTTGATGGTGGAGTCTGATCCTAAAACATATGAAGAAGCAGTAGGAGATCCAATATGGAAAGATGCCATGAATGAGGAGTTCAACTCGCTACAGAAGAGAAACACATGGGAGCTAGTGGATCTTCCTCCAGGGAGAAAACTAGTACAGTGTAAGTGGGTCTATAAGACCAAATTTTCTGATGATGGTTCACCACTGAAGTACAAGGCTATATTGGTAGCTAAATTCTACTCACAATTTCATGGCATCGATTACAATGAGACTTTTTCCCCAGTGGAAAAGATGGATTCAATCAGGCTAGCTCTAGCCATTGCAGCATCAAGGCAATGGGAGGTACATCATATGGATGTAAAATGTACCTTTCTGAATGGTGATCTCACTGAGGAGATATATATGCAGCAGCCCCAAGGTTTTTCTACTGACCATTCTCTTGTGTGCAGGTTGAGAAAGTCATTGTATGGGCTAAAGCAGCCCCGAGGGCTTGGTATGCCAAGATAGATAGCTTCTTGCTATCTCTGAATTTTGTTCGGTGCAAATCAGATTCGAATGTCTATCTGAAGGTAATTAATGGTTAATTAATTATCATTGTGTTATATGTTGATGACCTCCTCGTTACAGGAAGCTCACAGGCTGAGATTGCTTCCCTAAAAGGAGCTATGAACCGAGCCTTCTCCATGACAGATTTGGGGCTCTTAAGTCAATTTCTGGGGCTTGAGATTGCTCAAACCAAAGCTGGAATCAAGGTGCACCAGTCCAAATATGCCTTGGATTTTCTGATCAAATTCAGAATGCAAGATTGCAAAGCAAGCAAAACTCCTTTCCTTTCAGGAGTGAAGCTGGAGGAAGATGATTCTCCACCGATGGTAAACAACACTTTGTATAGATAGTTGATTGGATGTTTATTGTATTTGACACATACTCGACCTGATATTTGTTATGCAGTCAGTGTTGTTTCTATATTCATGGATCAGCCCCATGAGATCCATTGGAAAGCAGCCAAGAGGATCCTTAGCTTTGTTCAGGGAACAAGGACACATGGGATTTTCTATAAAGCCAATTCTGACCTTGAGTTAATTGGTTTTACTAACAGTGATTGGGCAGGTGATAGCACAGACAGGAAGTCCACTTCAGGTTATGTGTTCATGCTTGTAGAAGGGACAATCAGCTGGTCAAGCAAGAAACATAGTGCCATTGCACTCTCATCTACAGAAGCTGAATACAGAGGAGTTGTCAATGCAACAACTCAGTGTTTATGGTTGCAGGGTTTACTTGGAGAGTGTGGTTTTGAACCTGAGTACTCAACTACCATCTACTGTGATAACCAAATTACCATTCAAATCTGTAAAGATCCAGTTCAGAAGCAGAGAACCAGACACATTGAGATTCACATGCACTACATCAGAGAGCTTGTGCATGATGGCACCATTCACCTACTCTTCTGTTCATCTTCAGAACAAGTAGCTGATATCTTCACCAAAGCATTTTGTGAGAATACCTTCAACAATCTCAAATCACTGCTGGGGATTGCTGATCATGCTGTCAAAGCATGAGTGGAGACAAGATTCTACAATTTTGTTTTACAGTCCATGTTTAAGGGAGGATTTTCCCAAGTTGGTCTTGCCTCTTTCCTTGGTTCATATGGACTTGCAGTATGTAAAAGGGTGACTAAGCCTTGTTTCTAGGCCCTATATTTTTATTTATTACTCATAAATTCAGGCTTAAGGGGGGGTGTTAGAATAATCAAACCCAAAGTATTACCCACTTAGACATTAATTCATTTATTTTTACCTTATTTGCCTAGTCCATGAGTCCCACCATGTGCAAGTTGTTAATTACCTATCCATAGAGGTCAAACTTGCCATATTTGACTCATATAGCACTTGGGAAAGCCTTAGGAATCAAATCTACTTTATTCCTGGCCTCCTAGGTGCCCTTCTGCTTTTTCTGCTTTATTGACTGCTTTTTCAGTGTTTTAAGGCACATAGGAAAGCAAGACTAGGTGAGGTGAACTTGTTTTTTTCCCCTTTCATCCTCCACTCTTTCCTCCATGAAAAAGAATGTATGAGCTTCCATTTCACCACTCATTATCTTGCCCATGTGCCCTTTCCAATTCGTGAGCCTCATGACAGATTTGGGATCAGCTTTTTACACCTATGGGGGATTTGCCTATTTTGGGTAAGCCTGCTTTATGCTAGTTTTGGATGCCTCTTTATGCATTTGATCTCTTGATGTATTCTATATATTCAGAAACCTATGTTATTATAGGTTTGGCTATTGTACACTGAGTTAATATAATTTTGTGTTATAGCTCCATATTCAGTCTCCATTGTTGACAATTTTGCATGATCAATTGTAATTTGTTGTGAGTGAAATTAATATATTGCTGGTCAGAATTTCTATATTAAACAATATCATGAGAGCGGGATTCTATTGGCCTATGATCTTTTTCTATACTCATAAGAGAGTGGTTTCTTGCCATAAATGTCATATCTTTGAAGGCAGGAGGAATTTATTGCCATTACCTTTAAATCCCATTCAGGTTGAAGCCCCTTTCCAGAAATGGGGGTTAGATTTTATCAAAGAGATTAATCCTCATTCTTTAGGGAAACATAGATGGATCCTCACCACCACTGACTACTTCACAAAATGGATCAAGGCCATCCCCACAAGACATCCTACCTAAACAGTGATCATGCAGTTTCTGGAGGAGCATATTCTATCTAGGTTCAGATTCCCCATGAAGATAATCACTGATAATGCTCCAACCTTTAAATCAAAGAAAATGATTGCGTTTTTCTTGAAATATCAAATACAGCTGAGGCATTCCACAACCTATTACCCCAAGGGAAACGGACTGGAAAAGTCTTCAAACAAGAGTATTATGAGGATAATAAAGAATATATTGCAAGAAAATAATAAATCTTGGCACACAAAGATAATCCATGCTTTGTGGGATGACATAATCTGTGTGAAGAAGTTTATTGGCACTTGACCATTCCAGTTGGTATATGGTTTAGATGTAATTTTTCCTAACTCCCTGACCCTTCCAGCAATGAGACTATTGCAAGAGGAGGACACTAAAACCCATCCTACCCAGAGGAGAATGTATCAGTTGGTTGAGCTACAACAACAGAGGGAGCATTGTTTTGACAGAACTCAACAATTTCAAGACAAGATGAAAGAGATTTTTGATAGGAGAACCAAACATGATGATTTCCAGATAGGGGACATAGTGTTGTAATGGGATGCACCTCACGTGGAGAAGGGTAAACATAGGTAATTTTATCACCTGTGGGAAGGACCATACAAAATTGTCTCCTTTGAAGGAAAGAACGCTTATGTGTTGGAAGAAATGGAGGGTGGATTGGTATCTAGAGCTCTAGTAAATGGGAGGCTCCTCAAACATTACTTTTTGTAAGAAAACTTAGTCCCATTTTCCTTTTTATTGCATGTGTGTATAGATATCTAATATACTTAAATCCCAAACTGAAGAAAGTAAGGTCTCGAAGGGATGTTGTCACCTAGTTTTTTTGTTTCAGGCAAATTTTGGAGTTGCAGATCTTGGAACAGAGTTGGGGATTTTTCAAGGAAAGACTGGAATCATCCCAATGTATGAGGCACCCAGTCTACAAAGTTCTTTTCTACCTCACAAGGAGGATAGGTTCCCTGATTTTGAGCAGCTGTTATCACCTGGATCGTACCCGTGCTAAATTTTGAAGAGCTTTTCTAGCTTGATTGGCACCCTTTTGAGTTGAACGGCTGACAAGGAAATAGGAAAAGAAGATACGAGGGACAAGGTATGAAATTACTGTATCATAGGATCATGAAGGATATCATGAGAATCTAACAGGTTATGTAGTGGTTGAAATTGGCATCCCAAGTTACTCAGCGGTGACCAAATCAATGATGGCTAGGGATTTTGTGAAATAAAGTTGCGCAGAGAGCTAAGTCGTGAATGGTTGCGAAGTGGGTTACACCCTCCAAGTTTCGACGATCGTGATCTAAGGGTGGAATAGATCTATGGATATGGAGAATTTCACAGTAGAAACTCACATGAATTATAAGCCAAGTCAGGACCACGAAATATCATAGGGCCCTCATTGTTGAATGACCACGATCTTGGGCAGGCTGGATTCATGGATGAGATCTGTTTTCGTGACCTGAATTTGTGTAGAGAGTAAAAAGGTGGGGCATTGAAAAAGGTTCATAGGACCATCACAATTGAATGGTGGATATTTAAAGGGGATTGGATCAACATCTCAGACCAATTTCACAGCCTGAGAGTGCACGAGGTTTAGCAAGAGGATCTGCTGCGGCATCGGTAAGACATCATGTTTTGGACGGCATGGATCTGGAGGAGATTTGATCAACGATTCTGGTGGATTTCACAATGGATAGGTATAAGGAGTTTAAGAAGGTAAGTGATTTCAGAATTGAATAAAGGACCATGTCTAGAAATGACTAGGATCCCTCGTGAAGGAAATATACAGCTGCGATTGATTTTTCTAGGGGCAAAGTGCAAGGAGGGAAGGAGCAATACAAGTGAGAAGCAAGGCTGAAGAATGGGCAAGGTTCAATGGTGTTGATCATGCATGAGGGACTAAAACCATTAGGAGATTCCTTGGAGCATCACTATCATAGAAATCAAGTGTGTCTCTTAGATGTTTCATTACCATTTTGGACCCAACCTTTTTGTTGCATCATATTGCCTATTTTAGGTATAAATCGTGGCGAATATGCCACCTCGGGAAGTTGTTAGTATTTGAATGATGATTCGGGATTCGATCCCCAAATTTTGTAACATAATTGGGCTCTATTTCAATGTTTGTCTCGGGAGCCATAACATTATAAATAAGACCTCAATTGATGAGGAAAGGGTTGGAACTCTCATTGAAAAAGCATTCTTCTCTTGTTTTTTTTCTTGTAACTTTATTGGAAGTGTTAATGAGAAACAGTCTCTTGAATTTCTAAGATTCATCACGGTGTCTTACATTCAATCTATTTTTCATATTTTTATCATGTTCATTGCTATGTATTTATGCTAATGTGCTCTATTTGCATATGGGTAATTCGTTTCGTTAAGCGATCCTTATATCAGACGTTGCATTTGTGATGCGTTTATGGTAATCGTTATAGAATTTGCTCTTAATTAAGCGCTATGTGTTAGTTACTAGCATCATTGTTATTACTACTAAAGGTGGTGCAAGAGATTCACCCACAAATAGGTGCCTCTTATTCCGTTGGGATTCTTCCCTTTTTCTGATATCACCCTTTCAAGCTATTTGAATTTTTTTGACGCTTACTTTGCCTCAGAGTACAAAGGAAATTCTCCTCTTATTTTTGCTATAATACCCTTGATTGACTTAGGTTCCAACTCCATTTCCCAATGATTTTTCCTGTATATCTATTCTACCATATTTAAATCTATCAACGCCCAGTTTACATCATAAATCTATCCTTTTGACAGCTTGTTTAGTGATAAATGTATATGTGAATTTGTTTATGTGACAAGAGAGAGCCCTCTCTAACTGTATTGGCTAGAATGCAGTCTAGAGGTTGGTTGAAATGGTTACCCATGTGACTTCCTACCTCAACCATAGAAAAATTACAGGGTGGTAACAAGTATGTTCATATAACTCTCCTTCATCTTGGCCATGCCTTCTTTAAGTGATATTCACTCCTATAGAAAGACTTCTCCTTCCATCTCTCCTCAAGAAGCTTTCCAACAACATCTTTCCACCAAGGCATTGATGTCAACAAGGTTGTTCATGGCTTCCATGATCATCTCTCTATCCTCCTTTAGTGATCCAATCAAATGATGTGGCTCACAAAGAAGATCCTCCACCAACTGTCCTTCATCCAATGGATGACATACATGATCAAATTTCTTATTGCGTAAATCCACCGCATATGTTTCTTTCTTAGCATACACATCAACATTAGAAGATATTATCAATTCACTTACATTGTATGAAGGGGAAGGTATATCATAGGGCTGCAATGAAGTGTAATCTCTTAAAAAAACAGAAATTACCTCATAATTTTACATTTCATCTTCACCATGCTGCCAGTAAGTACAAAAATCTGAATTGTGTGCTTCCCTTTGCATCAGATTTTTCTCCTTCGAAGTTTCTACTTCACACACAGTTGGTGGGGGCTTGTATTCCACTTCATTAGGAAGTTCAATTGGTGATTTCATATCTTATATATTTTATTCTCTTGTATCTGCTCTAAAATATACCTTATCATCATTGACCAACTCACCCTCCTATGCACTGATTTTGGGTCCACCAACAGAGAAAATAGGAGTGAATTCTTTTCCCTCACCATTGTCTTTCATTATGCAGTCCTCATAGGAAAGTGAAATATTTTCAATATCCCATGAATAATATGGATGCAAGTAATCATGGATGCTGAAAAAATTTAGATCCCTTATCACCCATGTTCTTCATACTACCATATTTCTGAAGTGATATTACGGTGGCCTTCTCCTCCACCAAATTTTCTGGTTCACACCCAAGCGGTGTGGCCTTGTTTTCTTCTTTCGTTTGTGGCTCCATAGGTGACTATAATTCTTCTTTGTAATGTCCCCTTGGATCTGATACAAAATGTGTCTCTCCACCCATAGATAATCCCATATCGCTATCAGTGATCTTCAAATCACCCACCAAGAATATTGAACTGCATTCAACTTCAAATTCTGCTCTTATGCAACCACCTTGTGGTGATTTGCACTTCACTTCATGGATCTATGTCTCTGCTTCCTTTATATTATTATTCAATGAAATTGAGGATTCTTCATCAATATGGTAAGTATAATTTATGTTTGAAAAAAATCCAAAAATTCTCTTACTTTTTGGACAAGCTGATGGATTTGATGAATCTTCCTTTTTCCCTTCTCTTTTGGCTCCAGATGGGAACCATCTAGTACCCACTTCATCAACCATGTGTGCAATAATTTCCTTATTTTTCCCACAATAGGGATCTATGAAAAACTTATGTATATCAAGAGTGCAATACTCTCGAAAAGAAAGGACATTCCTTATCTCTTCTTTCAAGGCATAGTATTCCGTGGAATACTGGAAAGGTTCCTTAGAGTTCCTTCCAGTAATTCATTGTAGATTTATGCCCAAGGAATTCATCATAAGTTGGGAGCCAAAAATCATACATATCATTCCTAATACATCTACCTGATGTACTGCATGAGGACTGTTCATATCCTTCTTCCTTAAACTGCTTAAGGTCTTATTTTTCTTCTTCATACCTTCTGCAATATTCTTCATACTACTCATCGAAGTCTTCTTCAATCATTGGTAGGAGCCTCATGGTTGCAACTTGACTTAATGATCTACAATGTTAGTCAACAGAGAGCATTATTTTCATATGGTGAACCGATGAAATATATATGATACCAATGTAATATTCACGGATCATATCTCGGAGATACTAACTCTAGAAAATGGCATGATGCATAAAATTGTCAAACTAAGTACTAAGAAATTACTAGTCTTGACTGGAGGACTCAAACTGAAATGGATTATTCACTAAATGAACTCAGAGCTCTGATATTAATGTAATTTCCTTGATATGTAATCAGATCAGAATATTATCTCTGATATAATTTTTATACAAAATATTACATGAAAATTTGCATTCAATCATAGAGCTTTTGAGACTAGGCAAAGATGGGAAATCGAATGATACTTTTTCAATCAGGGCAGTGGTTTGTGGAGGAAAATAAAGGAAAATTTTAGTAATGATAAATTATATTCCATAACACATTTATATCAGTGACCATTTAGGTTTCATAATCAAAATCCACCGAAACTTACTCCCACGCTTCTAGGTCACCCAACTGTGAAACTAGGAAGACTTTGTCAAATCCAACAAACAGAGGCTTGTATAAACTGAATAAGGTTCGGTATTAAGGTTATGAGACAATAATCAGAGTTTAATGATATTTTATAACATATAATATGAAAAGTAAATGATTCTACAAGTTGTAAGGTGACACTAGCTCGTCTGGAAGCTCACTACCTCCATCTTAAGGCCTTTCCAAATAGGGTTAAGGTGATTCAAATTCTTTGTTTTGGACTTGGGAGACTTGTATATGTATGTTAGTGACTCATAATAAAACTAATGGAGTTATTTGGATTCATACAAGTCTAAATATGAAAGTTACAACAAAACTAGTCACTTTCCAATGCAAATCTAGACTAGGTTGACTTAAAATGAGTAAATCCCAGCCATTTCGAATCATATTGAAATAAATTGCAGAAAATTTTTACGATATAATATTACAGCCAATAAAATCTAAATCACTCTCATCAATGTGTTACAGCTGATTTTACCACACATGGTGGATCACACATTTATGGCCTTCCCTGTCCCTCTGCAGACTCTTTGCACCCCATGGACCATTTTTGTACCTTTGATGTTTCCAAGATCATCCCTAAAAACATGAATTATTTTCCATATGTGAACTTTAAACCTATTCTCGCGTATATAAGCGAATATGACCCTCAAACCCGCATACATTGGGATGTGTGCAAAAGGCCAAATAGTTTTGGAGTTTTCCTTGATGTGGATCCAAGTCACTTGTCTCTTGGCCTTCCATATGCTTTGAGATTTCTCTTGAACTTCCATTACCCCATTTAAGAAATATATAAGTAACCCTTTGGATACATTGAAAGAGGAGGAATTGAAGAGAAAGAAAACTATGGTCCATTGTTGTTGGAGCTTATACTTGAGTTTGCATCCCTTTGTCCCTTGGAGCACTTTGTGTTCTTCCCAAGCTTTCCTTTGCTTGTGAGCTTGCTATTGAGAGATGGAGAATTGAAGTGGTGGAGGCCCAGGTGGAGGACTCAATTTCTCCAATTCGGGGACATGCCAACAGAGGTTGTCACTATTGTAATATCTGATTTATATGAATAGAGATATATTTTCCTGTCCAATAATGTGTATTTAAATGAGTATTGAATCCATGGATTCTTTTAAATGCTTATATGGTATTGATTACATATGCTATAGTAGGTCTAACACCATTATATAGCATCCTTGTCTTTTTTTCTGAATGTTGAGAGAGAAAATTGCTAATACAAGCGAGAGTGTAAAAGCTCAACGGGGATCTACATCAACCATCTGGAATAAGGTACATTTCTAGATCCTTTAGTTTTAGATTTTTAATTTCTCTTGCATATGGGAAAGGATTGATTTTTACGGTTACTCTGTTTGTTGTGGTACCCCAATCCATAGAAAGTTTTCTCCATAACAGAATTGGCGACCATACTCGGGAGTTCCTAGTCATTTCCTTTGGGGGTTTTATCGACATTCAATGTTCTTGAATTGCTCTGGTTTATTTGTTTTTGAGTCGGTTTTGGGGGCATGTTTTCCTAGTAGTGTCTGATGGGAGTAAATTTTGTCTTAGCTTGTCTATTTACCTTCTTTTTTATCTCTTTTTCTTCTTGTACGTGAATTTTGTCTTCACGGTCGTGTGTACATGCGGTTTTTACTGGGATATCCACGTATATACGCAGTTTTTCTACACACAGTCGCGTATGCCCTGAGTTTTTCCTTTTTGGGGAAGATTAAGTTTTTTTGGGAGATTTTGGATAATTGATGAGTCTTCTTCGATGCTTCTGGAGTCTGTATACACCTCTATTTCTGACCAGAGATTCTTTTTAGTTTGAATTTGTTGAGAATGTTCTTGTCATTGAATTTTCTATTTTTTGTTTTGGGATTAGTGCATTAGGTCTCTTTTACCTTAGTGCTTTGCTTGGGTGATGTTAGATAGTGCTTGTAGATTCTATAGGTTTTAGAGTCATAACTTTGCTTTATTATCTCATTTTAATTCAAAAAATACAAAAACATTTGATTTTGGCATCATTATGCATTTTTTCATTTTTCATTTTGCATGGTACTTGCATTAGGTTTGCTTGGATAAGTATTAGTCAGATCTTCATATAGGAATGATTGCATATTCATTTGAAGAAAAAAATTTCACTTCGCATAGTAGCATACCCGGTTTTTCATTCGACAAAGTGCATTTGCATTGATTGTTAGGTGTGGATTTTACTTCTTTTTGTGCCATAACATCATTAGTTTCATGACCATTTTCCCTTTTGAGTAATAAGCTAATTCAAATCAACGCATAATAAAATGAATTACACTCTTTTCTTTTATAGGGTGCACCAACAAGATTAGGTTTTAGGGTCTTGGAATAGTTCATTGTGAGTAAATTCTCCAAGACCACTAAACGAAACATTTATGTGTCTATCCAGGTGAGAGAGTGAAATTAATTTATATAATTAGTGTTTCTCAGGATCCTCCTCTTACAAGGGAGTTAAGTAGGAGGCAGTGTGAGTGGTTATTGATTGGGATGACCCTTAGTCATAACTAGGTAGCACCGAAAATATTTCCAGGATTGTATTCGTATCTGGGGGTTCCTTCAAGAGTTTCAGGATTTGCTACCCTTCCCATATGGTTTATCCTGCCTGTGACTATCTGCTTGAGCATTGATTATATTGATGTGACCTTAGTTGTCTTACCTAGGTTATCTAGGGGGTACTTCATAGAGGTTATTTTGCAAGTGTCCTGGCTAGGTAGGGGTCGGACAGCATAGTCGCTATATACATTGAAGCTAAGCACCACTATAATTGGTTACAAACCTCCGCTTGTTGTGTAAGGGAGTCTCAAGCCTCTCCTAGGAAAGACATACCTGCTTCATTCAGGAGCTCAGATATCCTACCCTTGTTTTCTTGTGATTTGTCTTTACATTGTATAGGTCTATGCTATGTGCACACTAGTTTTCCTAGGGTTTGCATAATTAGATAGAGTCTTTTTCATTTTTTGAGTCATTGTGCATTCGGGCACGGTACTTCCCCATTCCTATCGTTTAGCAAGACTTCCACCTTCCACGTCTCCTCCTCCTTTAGGAGAGAGAAACAGACAGTCTGGGAGGACTACTTCTCACATTGATTCACACATGATGGGAGATCACAAGGATGAGATTCCTGAGATGTATTCTCCACCTCATGAGGTTGGGGATGTGGATTCTACTCCTATCTATGATCCTTCATGAGAAATACCTTCACATTCTGGTTATGATCCCTCATTCACAGGTCGCCAATATTGGTTACCAGGTGACGAGACTCCTTATGAACCCACAAGCACTAGTTATATTCGTTATGGCATGCTTGATATCCCTGTACACGATCTAGCACATTAGGTCGAGTCAGAAACTGAACCTAGCACTACGCCTAGGGGCACTCCTATTCCATTCCATGCAGAGAGATTTGGGAGCACTAGTCACATTACCTTTGCTTGTGAGCTTGCTATAGAGAGATGGAGGATTGAAGTGTTGGAGGCCCAGGTGGAGGATTCACTGTTGTAATATATGATTTATAATAATAGAAATATCTTTTCCTATCCAATAATGTGTATTTAAATGAGTATTGAATCCATGGATGCTTTTAAATGCTTATATGTTATTGATTATATATGCTAGAGTAGGTCTAACACCATTATATAGCATGTTTGTCTTGTTTGCTGAATGTTGAGAGAGAAAATTGCTAATACAAGTGAGAGTGTAAAATCTCAATGGGGATCTATATCAACCATCCGAAATCAGGTACGTTTCTAGATCCTTTAGTGTTAGATGTTTTATTTCTCTTACATATGGGAAAGGATTTATTTCTTTGGTTACTCTATCTATTACAGTACCCCAAGCCATAGGAAGTTTTCTCCGTAACAGAATTGGTGACCATACTGGGGATCGAACCCAGAATCTCTAGTTTCGCAGACCAGAGCCTTATCCATTGGGAAGAGTTAGATCATAGATCCTATTTTCTTCTTGAGCTTAACCATATGGAGCCTCTGTCGATGCCTCCTGCATCGCAGAGATGTTCCAATTTTGTATATTGAGTCTATGTTGCCTACATTCAGTCACCATTTTCCTTTATGCTCTTGTTCGAAGGAAGTTGAAACCTGAGTCGACCATTCCTCGGTTCTATTGACTTTGCATGTCGGCCATTCCCGGTACTAATACTGGTTTGTGCACATTATGATCAAGTCCTTCCACATTTTACAGCTTTGCTGAGTACGTCATGTTGGATGATGAGGGATTCCTTAATTCCCTCATTCCAATGGATTTGATCCCATTGGCTTTAGATAATTTATTATGGGATAGGAATCTAGAGTCATTTTGAGTGCCTTGAGACTTGCAGTCATCAGTGGAAAGTTCTCTCACCATTGATAGTTTTGGGAATACATCAATGTCCCTTAATCAGTGGATTCTCTCAAATGTTCGACCTCAACACATTTATTCACACTTGTTATTTTGCACTCTAGTACCTTGATTCCCATTTTCATTATCGGTGGGTGATCTTGCGTCTATTAACGGTATACATCAATGACCTGTAATCAGATGATGGACTACTATGTTCAACCTCGACACCTCTATTCACATAGTAGGACATGTACTCATAGCGGATTATGTAGAAGACCTTCCAGATTGGTGGCATTTCATATATGCTACCTCCTTAATCGTGCCAGTGTTCATGAGATTTAAACTCTCGTGACTTGATTCCAGTGTATGTCAGATATCTTTATCCATTGTGGAAATCTTGATCCATTATATATCTTTATCTATCATGGAGATCATGATCCTTTGTATATCTTCATCATGGATATTCTGATCTATCTATATTGTATGTGGTGATAACCACACATGTCATATTTTGTATCATGCTTAATCATGGCCATTGTACTCTTATGTATCCGGGACTGCTACATGTACTTGCAGTTATGTGAAGAGTTTGATTATTGTATTATACTGTTGGATGGCTAGTTCTTCCACCTGGTTCTTCATCACTCCACTTATGGGATGGACTTGTAATGTATTTTGGCCATTGTATCACCCCTCTGGCCTAACACATTAGGGGGCATCTGTTACAACTGATTTTACCACACATGGTGGATCACACATTTATGGCCTTCTCTGTTGCTCTACAGAATATCTGGACCCCATGGACCATTTTTTTAATTTTGATGTTTCTAATATCATCCCTAAAAACATGCATTATTTTCCATACACGACTTTTAAACCTATTCTCGTGGATATGACTCTCAAATCCGCATACATCAGGATGTGTGCAAAAGGCCAAATAGTTTTGGAGTTTTCCTTGATGTGGATCTGAGTCACTTGTCTCTTGGCCTTCCTTATTCCTTGAGATCACTCAGATTTGAACTTGCATTACCCCATTGAAGCACTATATAAGGAACCCTTTGGATACATTGAAAGGGGAGGAATTGAAGAGCAAGAAAACTATGGTCCATTGTTGCCAGAGCTTATACTTGAGTCTGCATCCCTTTGTCCCTTGGAGCACTTTGTGTTCTTCCCAAGCTTGAATTTGCTTGTGAGCTTGCTATTGAGAGATGAAGGATTGAAGTGGTGGAGGACCAGGTGGAGGACTCAGTTTCTTCGATTCACAGACGTGCCGAAAGAGATTGTCACTATTGTAATCTCTGATTTATATTAATAGAAATATCTTTTCCCGTCCAATAATGTGTATTTAAATGAGTATTGAATCCATGAATGATTTTAAATGCTTATATGTTATTGATTATATATTCTAGAGTAGGTCTAACACCATTATATAGCATTCTTGTCTTTTTTGCTGAATGTTGAGAGAGCAAATTTCTAATACAAGCGATAGTGTGAAAGCTCAACGGGGATCTACATCAACCATCCGAAATAAGGTACGTTTCTAGATCCTTTATTGTTAGATGTTTTATTTCTCTCACATAAGGGAAAGGATTAATTTATGTGGTTACTTTGTCTATTATGGTACCCCAAGCCATAGGAATTTTTCTTTGTAACACAATGAACTATAACACTCTCTTCAATAGTGTACATCATTACAATATATTTTAAAGACAACATTCAAGGAAGGGCATGGGGGTTTGAACCCTTAGATACTAGAAACTCATGGACCTATTAATGACATGTGATATACACTCATGGATGGATGGAGGCTTCTAGCAAATCCCGAATCAATTCAAATAGGTTGCTTTATAGCTCCAGTATAACCTACAATGAGAAGGGGAGAAGAGGGGAAGAGGAGAGAGAGAATGAGAAACTTGGGGCGCATATCCTAAGAAACTAAGGCACAACACTCAGCAAATAATCCTTAACTTCATCAAAATCACAAATAATAAACATCCAAACTGAGAAATGGATTTGGAATCACCCTTAAATAAGCCTTGACTGACTTGGGCGACTTGTTGAGCAAGTCCTTCACCTGTTGAGCAAGTTTCCACTTACTAAACCCTAACCCTAGACATGAATTCGCCCTAATTGAGGAAAATAGCAAGTAATAGGATTAGGCTATGTTTCTTTATTTGTTCCCTTCAATCCAAAATGGAAAATGTACCCTCCTTGACCCAAAAGTTTCCTTCTTTGTCTCTAACTATTTTTTCTGCACTTTCCTATTTTGAAAATTTCCTGCTTTTCCTCATGACAACTTTTATACACTTTATGTTTTGTTTCTGAGTCTCCAAATGGAAACTTTACCCTACCTTAGCCCAGAGTTTCCTCTTTTGTGTTTGACATATTTTCTTGGCTTTTTTCAGTCCTATGACGGATTCTATTTCCTCCTTGGAAAGTTGGCTTGCCCATGTGGCCCTCCTATTAATGGAAACTTATTTTCCACATAATTAATTGCATAATAATTAAAAATGACAATAAATCAAACTTATTATAATCCTATTACATGATTATTTTAGAAATTTTCCCTAGGGTAATTAAGTAATATCATTTAGAACCCCTAGGAGTTTATCATGGTCAACGCTTTTGGAGGTCAAAATGTGGGGATATGACATGTAGGATCAGGGGGGAGAGTGATGGTATATTGGAGTAGATGTAGAGGGGATTCTCACACTAGAGAGTTTCATATTTGTGGGCTTAGTAGGAAACTATAACAAGTTCACACTTGTGGAATGATAACCTCATCTCAGGGTTGGTGTTGGTCGTTGAGAGATTAAGTGTGATAGAGTGCATAAGGATGGGAGGAACATCCTTCATTTGCCTCTAGTTGGAAATATATTCCCATACATATAATGTTTAATAATGATTATGATTATGGAATGAGGTTTTCTTTTTATGGTATGTTTAGAATTATAGTATTCATCATATTTCTTTGTTTAGTGTTCACGGAATTAAATTGCATAATGATGGAATATATTATGATAGAGTTGTTTCTACGAAGGATGAATTTTAAGTATTAAAGGTTATTGCTTATTTTTTTCACTAATTGAAATTCTACAGTGAGTTAAAGAATTCAATTTTGGTGTCAGAGGAGAAATTTAATGGTGAAAGTGAGGTATCCCATGGAATCAAGAATGCACAAGCGATACTATTTGTGTGACAACAATATGAAGGTTAAGGTTGTGTCATTGAATGTCCCTGTAGACAGTGATTCATTTCCTTTATCAAACTTCACAAGAGCATGGGATCTAATCCTTGATCTTATTTTTTCCTTTTTATTTTATTTTAATATTCAAATTGAAAATGAAAATATAGCTAGAAAAAAAGTCAACTAAGATTTTACACTAAGTTGTAGTGTCCGTGTAACCATATTTGGAAACTATTATAACATATATGGAAAGATGAACAGTAATAAAAATAAATAAGTATGAAATAATTGGGCAACTACACATCCAAAAGTTAAGAAATGGAGAAACAATTATATAGGAAACAATAAAATCTAATTTATTTATATTTATAAAATAACTGAGATACATAAGGGAGGGGGAAAACTATGTAAATCCTTATTCAAAGCACATTTAAAGGCATATAAAAATAAATAATTCATTAGGCTTTTATTGTACTAAAATGACATTTAAAAAAAATATAATACTATAACAAAATCATAAGCTTATATGAAAATGGATAATGTACATAAAACCTAATTACCTATAATGAAAATTGTGGTCAAGTACATAACACAAACATAAAGGGTTAAATTTAGTAGTTACTAAGGCTAATCCAGTAGGAAAATGAAAGTTTTTTAGTTGAACCATTGTTAATAATCAATTCGGAAAATGAAATGTTTCAAGTTGAACCATGGTTGATATTAATGTAGATTATGGTAATTGTTAAAGTATTATAACTTTCGAAGGTATTCCATATGTATTGATTGTATTCCTCCTTCTAGAGATGACTTTGTTCTTATTAGTGTCATTCAAAGAATCAATGTAAACATATGGATGAATTTGGGTCAATAGTACACAAGTATCAATACAATAAATGTTATGTGTGGCATCCAGCTGGACAAGTCAGCCCAGTCAGTTAGAGAAGTCATCCCTATTATGTTAGAGGTCAAGTCAACTACATAATATTAATAGGGAGGTGCTCCCATTCATTTGTATCCACTCACTCAATATGTTTTTCAAGAGAGAGAAGAAATAGCGCACCAAAAAGAAGTTAGAAGTAGTTTTCTGGGTTTTACACTGCTTTGGTTGAGATCTACACTAAGAAAGTTTTGTGGGGTTTTATCCCTTGTGATTTCCTAGAGGAAAATATTTTTGTTCTTATGTTTCTGTGCTTGTTGTTCTTTGAGTGATATTCTAGTAACAATTTGTTTTAAGATATCATCTAGAAGCAAATCAAGAAAACTTAACATGGTATCAGAGAGACCCTGAAAGGAAACACTACACACTTAGGGTTTTTTACTCCAAACAAATACCTCGATAGATTAACTAGAAAATAGGGCTCCCTCAACTAGCCTCTATAGGGAACATCTTTCTATGAATACAAATCCAAATTACAAGAAGTTTCAGTTTTGGACCTCTCACTACTGCCAGAACAAACTAGGGATTTAGCTTTTTTGGGAATCCATCATCAATCCTAGAAAAATAAATATACAGTTTACCTCTCCCTATGGAGGTGCATTTTCTTGACCTCTCAACCCTACTAGGTTTTACAACTAATAAATTAGGGTGTCTGCATCAAACCCTAGGTCATCCAGAAGGAGGTAATGCATAATCTATTTTCTTCAAGTAAGTGCTATTCTTCCTTGTTCCATTTGAAGTTATCATTCTGTTAAATATGACAAACAATACTAAGCTAGATGAAAACCTTGAAGGTGCTAAAAATTCATAGCATGGAAGTATAGGATCATGATCATCCTGCAATAAAATGATCTAGATAAGTTTGAAAAGGAGGAAGTGGCAGAACCAGAAGAAGATGATGCCAAGTCCAAGAATAATAAGGATATGATCATATCCAAAAGGATCATAGATGACTCCATCAAGGATCACTTGATTACTCAAGTATCCTCAACGGAAACTCCAAAAGAAATGTTTGATGCTCTGTCCACTCTATTTGAAGGAAGAAACATTAATAGGAAGATGACCCCAAGGAATCACCTCAAAAGTGTAAGAGATCAAAAATCAAAGACCATGCAGTCCTACTTCTCAAGAGTATCTCAAATTAGGACCAGTTAGAATCCATTGGTGATTCAATCAAAGAAGAATAAATTGTGATGGCCACCTCAAATGGTATTCCAAGATATTAGGAATATTTTCTATGAGGAATCTGTTGAAGAAGGAAACTAACCAAATTTTGGAAGTTATGGGAAGAATGTGTCCAAGAAGAAAAAATGATAACTAACAATTAGAGAAGAAAAGCTAAATGCCAATCAGGATCAAGCCTTGAAAACTCATACCAAAGGAAATAACAAAAGGAAGAGTCATGAACATCCTCATAAGACTTAAGGGTTCAAGAAGTCCAAGAAATACTTCTCAAATTATGAATGCTTTAATTGTCACAAGTTGGGACACATTTCCATCAACTGTCCCATGAAAGTAGTAAGAGTAAAAAATATGAAAAGATTTCAATCTTGTGCTGCTGAAGATAGTGATAAAGAAGTTTAAGAGGAAGTAAAGAATGATGAAGACTCCAGTGAAGAATATGTATTGATATCTTCACTAAAAATACTAGTCTCACCAGGAAATGACACCTTGCTAGTGGAAAATTGAGCCGCCAAGCACATGAAAGGTTACAAGGACTCACTATCATTCCTTGTACAAAAGGAATATCCACACAAACTAATGCTTGGAGATGATTCCCAATATCCCATCAAAGAAATGGGAGAAGCATCCTATAAGTTGGACTCTGGAAATTCCATGAAGATGAAAGATGTCCTGTATATCCCACGGTTGAAGAAGAACCTTATTTCTATTTCAACCTTAGACAAGAAAGGATTCAGAATTTACTTTATAGATGGAAGACTCCTCATGTGGACAAAAGGAAAAACCATAGATGATGCAGTAGAAATTGGATTTGAAGAAGGAGGAATTTGCAAATTGAAGGGACATGAAGATTCAACATTAGAAACTAGTACCATAAACCCATGTGATCTATCACACAGAATGTTGATGTATTTGTAACTTTAGAATGTATTCACTTGCATATTTTATGTATTGTACCCTAATGTTTATTCCGGGAAGTATCTGTAATGTAATTGAGTCATGTCATGCCCCGATGTTCCTATCGGGAGATTCAATAATGTAAACAAGTAATGTAAATTCATAGAGGGTAAACCTTCCTATTGATCAAGGGTTAAATCCCCCGCAGTTGTGGGGCCCTAGGGTAATTAGAATCTCCTAGAGAATTCAGCCCTAGTGAGTTATTGTCAAGTCAGGAATTAGTATAAATAGAGAGTGAGCCTCTCTATTTATCACACATTAACTCACACTCAGTTGTAGCGCATAACTAAGAGAGAAAGAAGAAGCTGGGACAAGAGAGAGAAAGAGACTACTGATGTCAGGAGATCATATTACTATTTTTGGGTTTTACTTTTAGTGCCGATTCTATCTCTGAGGAAGTTCCAAGGTTTTATCCTTTATGGTTTTCTTGAGGAAAATATTTGTTTCTATTGTCTCTTGTGTTTGATTTTTGTGCTTGTTATTCTCTCAGTTAAAGATCCTAAGATAATATTGTCTAAATGATAAAAGTCTAACATGGTATCAAAGCTAACCTGAGAAGAAGAAACTGTGAAGCTGCGAAAACTAGGGCTTCCTACTTTTTGGATCTCTCTCCATAGATTTTCAGTAAAAGGAGGTTGGGTTGACTCTCCTCTCTAGGGCGCATCTTTATGTTGAAGCAGAATCTAATTCTGAGCATTTTCAGTTTTTGACCCCATACTACTATGGAAAATTAGGGATTTCCATAGAAGTGGAATTTTTGAGTGAGCCTAGGCTTGGATTGGTCTCCTCCTCAAAATCAAAGTTTAGAGATCAAGATCAAAGTTTTTGGTTGGGTAGAACTTCAAGAAAGTCAAACCCTAATCTGCTCCTGAACCAGCTCTCCAGAAATTCAACTCCAGATCCAATTCCAACATATTAACCTGGTAAGATCTAAATATTTTGCACTTCCATTTGAGGTTCTCTATTAAGATGTCTCATCATACCAAGCTTGATAAAAATCTTGATGGAGTTGATAACTTCCGAGCCTGGAAGTATAGGATATCCCTGGTCCTAGAAGAAAATGAGTTGGACTCTTACATCAATGAAGATGTTCTAGTTCCATAGGAAGATGAGGATAAAGCCTTACACAAAAATAAATTGGTCATGGCTAAGAGGATTATTGCCGATTCAATCAAGGATCACCTCATACCACAGGTGTCCTCCCTAATGACACCTAAAGCTATGTTTGATGCCTTGACCAAAATATTTGAAGGGAAGAGCATAAATCAGAAGATGACTTTGAGAAACCAATTGAAGAATGTAAAGATCCAGAATGTGGAAACCATCCAGTCATACTTTACAAGAGTCTCTCAGATCAAGGAACAGCTTGAAGCAGTAGATGAATAAGTAGAGAATGCCGAAATTGTGATGACCACCTTGAATGGCCTCCCTAGATCATGGGACTCCTTTATTCAAGGGATCTGTGCCAGAAAGAAGTTAGTTAAATTTAGTAGACTGTGGGAGGAATTCTCACAAGAATAAGCTCAGATAGTAGCTTGAGAAGAAAATATGGGAAGTGAAGATCAATCTCTCACAGTACACCCCAAGAAAGGAAGAAGAGACTTTCATCACCCCAAAGGTAAGGAATTCCACTAGAAGGATAACCTTAGAATATCTAACAAAGATTTATCTAAATTCAGATGCTATACATGTGATGAAAGAGGACACTTTGCCAAATATTGTCCTAGAAACAAAAATAGCTCTCACAAGAAGAAGGGAAACAAGAGAAGACATGATGCTCATGCTGCAGAAGATGATGAACCTTCCACAAAGAGAATCAAACAAGAAAGTGATGATTCTTCAAGTGATGAAGAATATGTTTTGATTTCCACTCTCATGAGAAACATTACACATGGAAGCAATGATTGTCTTATAGATAGTGGGGCTTCCAAACATATGACGGGATTCAAAGAATCCTTTGTGAAACTATCAGAACATGAATCGCCCCACAAGGTGAAACTTGGAGATGACTACCAGTATCCAATCAAAGGTAGTGGGGAATCCTCCTATAAGCTAGAATCTAGAAATTCTATGAATATGAAGGATGTCTTGTTTGTACCAAGACTAAAGAAGAACCTCCTCTCCATATCGGCATTGGATGAAAAAGGCATGAGGGTTGCATTTGTAGATGGCCAAGTTCTTATGTGGCCAAAGGGAAAGACTATTGATGATGTGGTAGTGATTGGGGAACAAGAAGGAGGTCTATACAAGTTCAAGGGTCAACCAAAACAAGCTTTGGTTCATAACTCAGTATATCAAAATGAACTTTGGCATAGAAGTATTGCACATATGCATTACAGAGCACTACCACTTGCAAGAAAATCTGTTGAAGGTCTTCCAGAAATACAAAAAAAATGTGATGGTGTTTTCAAAGGATCTGTTAAAGGAAAGAACACAAAGAAGACATTTCCAAGTAGCAAGAGAAAGGCAAAAGGAATCTTTGAAATCATCCACTCCGATGTATGCATCCTGATGTCATCCAGTTCATTAAGCGGGTATGTATACTATGTTTATTTCATTGATGATTTTTCTAGGAAGGCATGGATATACTTCTTAAAGAACAAAGATGAAGTATTTAGCAAGTTCAAGGAATTCAAAGCCTTGATCAAGAAACACACAAAAAATACGATCAAAACCTTTCGATCAGATAATGGCGGAGAATTCACATCAAATGAATTCAAATAATTATGCAAAGATTTAGGGATTAAGAGGGATTTAACCACTCCATATAATCCACAATAGAATGGGGTTGCAGAAGGAAAGAATAGAACAATCATGGAAGCTACAAAGTCCATGCTTCATGATCAAGATCTTCCCATGCATCTATGGGAAGAAACTGCCAGAACAATGGTGTATGTACAGAACCGTACTCCACACATAGTACTCGAGAACAAGACACCTAAAGAAGTCTTTTCCATAAAGAAACTAGAAGTCATCCATCTCATAATATTTAGATGTCCGGTATACATACACATTCCAAAAGAAAAGAGGACAAAGTTAGAGCCTTCTAGAAAGAAGGGTATATTTGTGGGATACAGTGAAAGCTCGAAATCTTACAAAATATACTTCCAAGGATTCAAGAAGATCGACATAAGAAGAGACATAACATTTAATGAAGATTCAACTTACAACAAATCTAGAAAGAGACCAGTTGAAGACTCTAAAGAAACAAAAGCACCCAGAATTCAAGATACAACTATGAATGATGCAAATCAAGATGAAGATCGAGAAATAGAAGAACCCCGAGAACCTTTAGATCCAACAAAAGAGAAGAATTCTCACAAGAGGAAACATAAATGGGTACGAGAGGCTATCCTAGGTGCAGAAAGATATGGGGCTCTAGAAGAAATACATAAAGAGAGGAAAACAACTAGGTCCTGCTCCGGTTATGTGGCCCTACTATGTGACATTATTGATAAAGAACCTTCTAACTATGAATAAGCCCTAGAGACGAAATAATGGAAGGATATAATGATCGAGGAGTACCAATCAATCATGAAGTATGATGTATGGGATGTTGTCCCTAGACTAGAGGGGAAGTCTGTTGTAACTTCCAAGTGGATCTACAAGATCAAGCATGCTGCAGATGGCAGCATAGAGAAATATAAAGAAATATTTGTGGCTTGTGGCTTCTCCCATAAAGAAGGAATATATTATGAAGAAACGTTTGCACCTGTAGCCAGATACACTTCCATCAGATCAATACTTTCTATGGCTGCAGTGATGAAATGGAAGATACACCAGATGGATGTCAAGATTGCTTTCTTGAATGGTGTAGTGGAAGAGGAAGTGTATGTGGAGCAACCACTCAATTTTGAGACACATGACTGGGAGACTCGTGTGTAAATTTAAGAAATCCCTGTACGGTTTGAAACAGGAACCCAGGACATGGTATGACAGAATTGATATATTCCTATCTAGTTTGGGATTGACTAAGAGAATAGCAGATTCCAACCTTTACTACAAGGTTGAAGAAGGGATTCTAGTGATACTCCTGTTGTATGTAGATGATCTGTTTGTAATAGGTGTGGATGGGTTGATTGCTAATACAAAGAGGAAGATTTATGTCTAGTTCAAAATGAAGGACTTGGGTATGATGCACTATTTTCTAGGCATGGAGGTGTGGTAGAATGCATATGGAATTTCCCTGGGACAAGGAAAGTATGCAGTAGAGATCCTGAATAGCTTCGGGATGATGGGCTGCATGGCTATGACCACACCTATGGCATTGAACCTAAATCTGTTAAGTGATGCTTCAGCAGAAGTGGTTGATGCTATGATGTATCGTCAGATGATTGGGTCCTTGATGTACCTGATGAATATGAGACCAGATATTTGCTTTGTTGTGAACACATTGAGCCGGTTCCTGATGGATCTGAGACAGGTTCACTTAATTGCTGCAAAGCATATTCTGAGGTACCTAAAGGGTATAGTTGATTATGATATCAAGTATAAGGTTGATCAGAAGATTAACCTAGAAGGTTATGTTGATTCGGATTGGGTAGGAAGTGCCATCGATAGAAAGAGCACTTCAGGGTGTTGCTTCAGTATGGGATCAAGTGTGATCTCTTGGTTCAATAGGAAACATGATTCTTTCATGGCACCGAGTACAGCTAAAACAAAGTATGTCGCAACTTGTTCAGATAGCTATGAGGCAGTATGGCGGAGGAAGATATTTTCTGATTTGTTTGATCTCTAGTTGGATGCTACTTGTATATATTGTGACAACTAGAGTTGTGTGAAGTTGTTTGAGAACCCGGTGTTCCATGACAAGTCGAAGCATATCATCATTAAATATCACTATATCAAGGATATGGTGCAGAGAGGAGCACTAAAGCTCCAGTATGTTGCGATGGATGAACAGATAGCTGATGTGTTGACCAAGCCATTGGCCAGAGTGAAGTTTAAGTACTTCAGGGAGAAGCTTGGTGTTCTCTAGATCGAGGTTGCCTCCAAAAGGATGTGATGAGTCTGAGAGCCTTTTTGACACGGTAGGATTGGTTCCTTACATGGTCAGATATAAGTGCAGCATCCATTCTGATGTGACTATGGGATGTGTTCTCACATGATTAGATGTAAGTGCAGAGCCATTCTGATGTGACTATGGGATGTGTTCCCACATGATCATATGTAAGTGAAGATCCATTCTGATGTGAATGTGGGATGTGTTCTCACATGATCAGATATAAGTGTAGGAGCCTTTCTTATGTGACTGTGGGATGTGTTCCCACATGATCAGATGTAAGTGGAGATCCATTCTGATGTGACTGTGGGATGTGTTCTCACATGATCAGATGTAAGTGTAGATACTTTCTAGAATGGATGCGGGATGTGTTCCCCACATGGCTAGATATAAATGATGATCCTTTCTAACATGGTTCTTGGATGTGTTCCTCCCATGGTCAGATATAAGTTTTGAGCCTTTCTGACATGGTTCTTGGATGTGTTCCTCCCATTGTCAGATATAAGTGTTGAGCCTTTCCGACATGGTTCTTGGATGTGTTCCTCCCATGGTCAGATGTAAGTGTTGAGCCTTTCCGGCATGGTCCTTGGATTTGTTCCTCCCATGGTCAAATGTGAGTGCTGGGCCTTTTTGGCATGGTTCTTGGATGTGTTCCTCCCATGGTCAGATGTGAGTGTTGGGCCTTTCTGACATGGTTGTTGGATGTGTTCCTCCCATGGTCAGATGTGAGCACTAGGCATTTTTGACATGGTTGTTGAATGTGTTCCTCCCATGGTTAGATGTGAGTATTGGGCATGCCTTTTTGACATGGTTTCTATATGTGTTCCTCCCATGGTCTGATGTAAGTGCTGGGTGGGCCGTTCTGACTAAGGGTCAGAAATAAGCACTGAAGAAGACCTACATGGAGGCTAGGCCTACAACCAGCATGAAAAAGAGCTGGATTTGAATAAATTCCTATGACGAGAATAATTAAGAGATAGCACCAGTGATGATGATCCAGCAGTGATGATCTAGATCTGGTGATGATGACCCAGTGATGATCCAGTGATGATGACCTAGTGATGATCCAACGATGATATAGATCTAGTATTGAAGATGAATTGAAGATGAAGATAACATGATGATGATCCAGATGATACAGAGAAGAAGACTTGTGCTGATAAATTGTGTCGAGGGAATACCTTCCTAGTTAAGAGGGAGTGTTGATGTATTTGTACCTTTGGAATGTATTCACTTGTATATTTTATGTATTGTACCCTGATGTTTATTCCGGGAAGTATATGTAATGTAAATGAGTCATGTCATGCCCTGATGTTCCTATCGGGAGATTCAATAATGTAAACAAGTCATGTACATTCATAGAGGGTAACCCTTCCTATTGATCAAGGATTAAAGTCCCCGCATTTGTGGGGCCCTAGGGTTATTAGAATCTCCTAGAGAAGTTGACCCTAGTGATTTATTGTGAAGTAGGTAATTAGTATAAATAGAGAGTGAGCCTCTCTATTTATCACACATTCACTCACACTCAGTTGTAGCGCATAACTGAGAGAGAAACAAGAAGCTGGGACAAGAGAGAGAGAGAGACTACTGCTATCAGGAGATCATCTTACTATTTTTGGGTTTTACTTTTGGTGTTGATTCTATCTTTGAGGAAGTTGTGGGGTTTTCTCCTTTATGGTTTCCCAAAGGAAAATCTATGTGTCTATTGTCTCTTGTGTTTGATTGTTGTGCTTGTTATTCTCTCAGTTAAAGATCCTAAAATAATACTGTCTAAATGATTAAAATATAACACATAAGGCTTGCTCATCACTTTAAAGATCTACCAATTGTAATAAAGGTTATGATTGTTCTACCAGAAAATCAGATAGAACATGAAGGAGTGTGCAAAGGATGTGCACAAGGAAAGAATACTAAGAATCCTTATCCAAAAAGTTACAGTAAATCAAAAGGGATCTTAGATATTATCAACTCAAATATGTGTGGTCCAATGCAAACAACTTCATTAAGCGGGTATGTTTACTATGCTTCTTTTATTGATGAATACTCCAACAAGTCTTGGATATAGTTCTTGAAAAATAAGGATGAAGTGTTTGAAAGGATCAAGTAATTTAAGGCCCTTTAGAAAACCTATCTGAAAAGAAAATAAAAATATTGAGGTCAGATAATGGAGAAGAGTTCACATAAAATGAATTCAATTATTTCTATAGGGAAGTTGGGATTAAGAGGGAGCTCACTATTCCCTATAATCCATAGAAAAATGGTGTGGAGGAAAGAAAGAATAGATATATCATGGAAGCTATGAAAGATATGGTGCATGATGAAGATATTCCTATGTACATGTGGGAAGAAGTAGCCAGAACAATAGTATATGTACATAATAGAATCTCCCATGGTACCCTTGGGAACAAAAATCTAGAAGAAATGTTCTCTAGAGAAAAACCTGAAGTAAGCCACCTAAATATATTTGGTTGTCCTTGTTAGCAGGAATATTTCACCTTCTACGAACAGAAGTTGTTCCTCTGGTCTGAATGGTTCAGATCCAGAAAAAATGAACGACAAAGGATGAAGACCCTCCCTGGATATCGTAGATACTTGAAATACCTACTTCGATAGTAAACCCATGTACCTGTAATCAGATTAAACACGCAAACACATAAAATCTACCAGAACATAATCTATTAATCCATGTCAGTGACTAAGGAATCCAACAACATTTACATGTGAAATCAAACAACAACAGTAAAGTGGGACAGAAATAAGCTTTGCATTAAGATTAAAATGGAGAAGTTTACAACCAATTAAGCCTTAGTGTTGAAATGCATCTCCTTGAAACCAAAAATTTCATCCCCATAAGCTCCAACTTTTCTCTCTATTTTCTCCAATGGCTTGAGCCAAGTGGTCAATCCAATAGCATAACAATACTTCAATGGTTCTCCCCCTCAACGATGGATATGAGCTTGTATTTATAAGGCTCAATGGATAGGAATGGTTGAGATATTTGTGGATGAGGTGTCCTCTAAGATCCTAGGATGAGGGATCTCGAGCTCAACTTACCCATAATGATAGGGA
The DNA here is from genome assembly GCA_001517045.1 of Pseudotsuga menziesii. Taxonomy (NCBI): domain Eukaryota; kingdom Viridiplantae; phylum Streptophyta; class Pinopsida; order Pinales; family Pinaceae; genus Pseudotsuga; species Pseudotsuga menziesii. The sequence goes on along the minus strand of LPNX010403034.1, from coordinate 99,634 downwards.
TAAGGGAGGATAGGAGGCTCATGATCTAGAAGCCTCGAGAATCTTCTCTTTTTCCCATTTTACCTAGGGTACTGCTTTTCTCCTTCTATGATAGAGAGGTTCAAGTAAGAAATGCTTATGGACCAAGGGCTATAAGCAGTGGCACCACTTATGGATAACAAGGCACAGGCAGTACGAGCAAGGTACCGTTCACGGATAAAGGGGAAAGCGCAATGCTGAGTCTTTTTATGAAAGATTGACAATCAACGTGGGTTTCCACTCCAAGTGCTGGGATTAAGGGCAAGTAGGTATGTCAAAGGTCTTATCACATGATGATGACAAGATTTTGGTATAACAGGATGCCCCCCAAAGCATGAGTCTTAGAGGGATACGATAAAAGAGATCTTTGAGAGAACAAGTCGTCGCTACGAGATGAAAATGTAGGCTCAATCGAAGCATGTCGTCAAGCAGGCATCTGTAGTACATTAATATTTTGACTCAAAGACACAAGTAACCAACTCATGGCTGCAGACCAATACAAGGAAGATCCATGGGAGTAATAAATAAGCATGGCTACTAGAATATAACGTAGATCCATGTCATAGAGGACTCAAACTTGAACATAGATACCAAACATACAATGTTGTTCTATTTCATATAGATGCAAATTTGAGCATAGAAACGACCATACAAATGTGGATCCATGGTAGATATACAAAATTGCATCGCAACCTAGGTGAAAAGCAATGAGCGCTTTTAAACAAATGCCCAGTGTCTTTGTCTCGTCTTCCACAAAGTACGATTCTATCCATGTGATTACAATGATCTGAAGTCGAACATGGTAGAAACCAATTTATTATTGACCAATGATGTGAATCATTAACAAGTGCGAGGGAGATCACCATTAATGTCAATGATTCCCAAGGTACCCTAGTACAATCTACTGAGTGTGAATAGATGTCTTGATGTCGAACACTGAGTCAATTCTATCGATCAAAGGTCAATGATGTGAACCTATGTCAAGAGCGAGAGAATCCATCATTAAGGCATACAGATCTCAAGGTACTAATTATTTGCTTCTATGACTATTTCCCAGATAATGAGCTGATGTCGACGGGAATAGTCTCGTCGAAGGAGGGGCATGATGAGTCCCATCGACGACATGAAACTCAAAACATAGTTCTGGAATGATGTGAATGTAGTAACCATAGGAATGCCTCAAAAGTATTGACACAAAAACTATGTTGACTGCATAGGTAAAACTTCTTCAAATTCTATTTGAACATCAGGTGGCATGACAAAAGACTTGGCAGCATGACTGAATGGGACAAACACACAATGCGACAGTGGACAATGCATTCTTTTGAAAGACTCAAAGGAGTGGCATGACTCATGAAAGTGGATCATCATGGAGATCAGCTAAATACCCAATTGACTGACATGATGTGCAGACAAGTGCCATGTTCAAAGGTAACAACAAACTACTACCATTTATTTGCAAAAATGATTCCCTTCCCATTTTCCCCATCATGATCGATGGGTGCCTCTTTTCGGTTTTATGAGTTCAAAGAGGATAAAAAACACTTGATATAGCTTGTCGAAAGACAAGTCCAAACTCATATGTTTTACGAACCTAAGAGAGTAGGGGTTTGTTCCCAAAACGGGTCTCGCAATGTTTAATTTAACAAGTCCAATTAAAGAAAACTCGTTATCAATCATGTTTAGAGAGTCTAAACGATTATGGAAGAAGATTCCAAAGGGGTCCTTTTTCGTATGGTTTAGTCTCTAAGGCCTGAAAAAGTGTAAAATCATACCTTAGAGAACCCTTCCAGTCATGATCGGCTGGAGTGTTCCTTTTTCGTAAATAGTCCTATCCGAACTAAAAAAGAGATAACCTACTATTGGATGGACGAGTCTTCAAATGCTTTAACGAGCGTGAAGAAGACAAGATCGCTTGACAATCTTTTCATATTTAGGGATCCCAGAAAGAGTTTAAAGAGGAATCCATGAGGTTTCTTTACACAATGTCACTTTTTACGAGTCTGGAAAGAATCGGAAATGGACTCGACGATCTTTTCATGTTTAAGGAGCATGAAAAAGAGGTGAAAAGAAGACTCCATGAGGTTTCCTTACACAATGTCAATTTTTTACGATCCTAGAAAGAATAAACATCGACCTTTTCCATTTTATGGAAGTGTGAAAAAGTCATAAACAAACTTCCAAAGCTTCTTACTATAGTTATGTTATCCTACAATCGACTTAGAAACAAGTGTTAAATGCATTCATAACTAGCATTAAGGGATTATGACTGATAAATTCAGAGCAAAAAGTAATTTTACATAAGAACTATAGTATACCAGACCCAAAAATGCCTATATAAGTCATGTAATTAGTAAAAAATCAAATCATTTTACTATTTACTCACAATGGAGAGCATTTGGAGCACTTTCTTAGCCAGATCTTCAGTAGCTGATACTGGGAGTTCCCACCGTCAAATTTGAGCACCGTTAGTTGCAGGTAATAGCTAAAACCTTACTCTTTCTTTTCATAGAATTTATTTTTAGTTTTGATGGGGTTTTGGGCTTGTATGGAAAGCCCAAAAACTTTGAAAACGGGCACCGCGCATACCCCTTACAGGATACGCAGTACCTCCCGAGAACCACACCTAAAACATAGATGACAGGTGGTGCCACCGCCTATCTCCAATGGTGCACAGGCGGTGCTGACTGTGGAGATTTCAAACTAATAGCACAAGCAATAATAATTCATTCTCATGATTTTAAATGATTAGAGATGATTCTAATGGGTGCTATGATTGTTTTTGGCAGGTTTTGGTTGCTCAAACATGGTGATATGGAAAGAAATGAAAGATGACTTAGATGATTCTTTTGCTGAAAGGAATGCGTGTTGTATTTCCACATTATGAGACTGTGGGCTACTAAAATTCTTCCGGACCCCAAGCATGGTGTCACACGAGTGGTTATTAGAGCACATACTGCGGATGTGGAATATGGAATAGCAATACTTCAAGGTTGGGGCCCATATTCTGACAGTGGAAGTAGAGTATATATACTTCCTGACTGGTCTCTTGAGGTATGGTGCCCCCATCTCACTGACAGGTTCCCGTGGAGGGGATATTACCACTTGAGAGCTGATAGATCGTCATTGTGTTCCAGGGATGAGAACATCAGGGAAGAAAATCCGCATCAGAGCGGTGATGGATGGGCCCCTACAGACCATCCTATTTACTATGCAGAGGGTGGTCAGGATTCAGGGTGTGCACCAGAATTCTAGGGCACACATGTTATATGCCATATAGGCCATGGAACCCACGGTATTCAACTGGGTAGAAGCCATGCTTCCGATATTCAAAGATCAGCTGACTAAGTGTCGATAGGGAGAGCTAAAGTAGTTTGGCTTTGGCTCCATTTTAGCCTACTTCTTCTTTGAGCGGGTTCCACAGATGAGACCTTAGGTGGTCTTCAGAAGTCTGAGAGCGTGGGACCCATGTATGCTGAGGTGTGTCCAGATCATGGCTCGTACAGGAGAAGGTAGAGGGAAGGTGAAGTTTGGTGACCCATTCTTCATATTTATCCAAGATCAGATCCTCATTGTTGAGGATTGTGCTTACACAGGTACGGAATTCACCGTAAATCCTAACCTACCACTCCCACCTGGCGGATAGTGGAGCGACATTAGTAAGAAGCAAGAAACCCTAAAATGGATGAAATTTTTTTATGTTTCTTAATGTTTTATGTTTTTTAATGTTTTATATTTTTTATGTGAAGTGACAAGACCTGTATATTCTCATGCAGATGTTGGAGTAGCACAACCTGGAGGAGCATCTATGCTGGATAGGTGAGGTGGAGCCCGCTTTGTTCCATGGGGTGATGATATCACTGGGGAGGTAGAGGAAAAAATGGAGAGGTTGACCTTGGATATCCCAGATGCTTCCATTGATGACCTCTCGATGAGGTATCAGAGACCTACAATGGGAGTACCGAGTTGATTCAGTAGGCTACTGCGTAGAGTAGTTCGGGCGGTGATGTGCTACCACGAGCATCACTAGTGTATGAGATATGTACTGAAAGCTGATAGCTTTAGGATTTTGTATAGTGATTTTTCCTGAAAGCCTATGTGCTTCAGATGAGGTCTTGGGACCTATTTTTTGTAAACTTTTTCATATATATATATATACAGACTTTACTGGGTGTTTATATGTCTCAAATGGTAAATGCATTTTATATGAGTTTTATCTATCTTTATATGTTTATTTACAATGGACCATGTTTGATTTCAATGTCATGAATCGGCAATATGCCAATCTAGGATGTAATTACCTAATGAGTCAGCAACTACATTATGTTCCCTAGGGATATGCCTATGAGTGATGGTTTCAAATGTTCTTTCCAGAAAACATACTCTCCAGAAGAGGCGTAGAAGCATAGGGTTTCTAATGGTGTAAACATGGTTTAAATGGAAAAACATGAGTTACGAGTCCATCAAGACTACCAAATTATGAACATCCCGGGAGGCAGATTCAGTCAGGAGACTGATGACTGCTTCATACTCGGAGATGTTATTAGTAGCAGGACCTATACAAACCGCTCTTGAGATGACCAAATCTTTAGCTAGGGAATAGAGGACCCAAGAAACTGAGGAGATATTCAAGGTGTGGCGACAAGCACCATCAGTGAACCCTTAGAAATCCATCTGCATGACCAAAACATGGTATAAATAGATGTGGACACTAAACTAAAAACTATCTTGAAAATACTAAAAGCACATTGAAAGCCAAGCAATATACATATATACAATATACTATCCAAGAAAAACCTAGGCATAGTACCTTTTCAGGTACAACCCATTGCAAGGTTTCCCAAAAGGTATTCCATCGTACTCAACGATATCGTAGGCTCCTTTCTCTAACACCTTAGAAATGAGGAAAGGTCCATACCACATGGACTTGAACTTACCCTTCCCTAGTTTGTCATATCTTTGATCATAAGTCAAAACTAGGTCACCCTCATTAAAGACATGAGGTTGGATGAATTTATCATACTATGCCTTGATGCGTTTCTTATGTGCCTCATTAGCCAAGGCAACATCTCTCCGAGTCTCGTCAAGGTTATTCATGTACAAAAATATTTCTTCCTCTGTGGAAGTGTTTTGGATAAGCTCGGCGGCAAGTTGTAAAGGTGGAATTTGACATTGAATCGGTAAGACAACTTCGAGTCCATAGAGAAGCTAGAATGGCGTGAAACCAGTGGCTATTTTAACAAAATTTCGATAAGCCCAAAGAGTGGAGAAAAGAACATGGTGCCAGTTGGATTTATGATCTCCAACCATCCAACAAAGCATATTTTTTAAAACTTTGTTAATGGCCTCTACCTGACCATTTGCTTGTGGATAATATGGCATAGACTTTTCATGGCGAAAACCTAGATTGGCACTCAGTTCCTCCATCATTTGATTATGGATATGGGATTTGTGATCAGTAACGATGGACTGTGGGACTCCAAATCTAGCTATGATATGATTGAACAGGAAGACAGATGTAGTCTTACCATCTTTGGCATATGTAGGCATGGCCTCAACCCATTTTGTGAAAACGGCTACAATGATGTAACCATGTCCCTCGGCTGAGGTAGGCTTACAATGCATGAAGTCAATCTTCCATTTGGAGAATGGACCAATGGAAATGACAGGGTGAAGTAGAGTAGGATGGGTGCACTTTTTAGGATAAAAGTGTTGAAAATGTGGGCATTTATTAACATCCTCATGACAATGTTTGAATACATAAGGCCAGGAATAGCCAGCGTGAAGGATTTTCTGGGCTGTAGCCATCCCAGATAAATGAACGCCACATGCTCTAGAGTGGCAATCATTCAACACATATTCATCCTCCTCATGGGTGAGGCATCATTGGAGAATAGAATCAATCCCACATCTATAGAATGTATCATTCAGGATGAGGTAGTATTTTACGTGGTGACAGATACAATGGCAATCGTCACGGGATAAATGTGGTTGAAATCATTGTGTTTGGAGATAAATAAGCAAATATCCATACCAAGGGTCGGTAGTGCTAATTAGGAATAGGAATTCATCTGGAAATGAATCATTGGGATCAGATACAGTTGAAGCACAGGGAATATCACACATGATCTTGGCAAATACCAAGGATTTCTTTGATGTGGCTTTGGCAAATTCTAGGTCAAACTCCTGTAGTATGACTATCCATCAGGAGTACTTGCCCCCGAGCACCTAATGAGTCAGGATGTAATACATAGGCTTCTTTTCTACCAATACAATGTTAGTGCGAAGCAAAATGTAGTGACAAAACTTTTGTACAGCAATGACCGTGGCCAATGCTAGATTTTCCACACGTGAATAGTGAGTTTCAGAATCCATAATATTCTTACTAGCATAATAAATCACATGCTCCTTAATGTGGATATTTTCCTGCACTAAAACCATAGCGATGGTAGTAGCGGAGGAAACAATATACAGAAGAAAGTCCTTTGAATAATCTGAGGGGTGTATCATGGGTGAATGAGTCATATCATGCTTAAGATCATCAAAGGCGCGTTGGGCCTGGTCATCCCATAAGAACGGGGTGTTCTTCTTGAGGAGATGCATATAACCGTGCGTTTTCTTTGCGAAATTGCACATGAAACGGCGGAGAAATTTTTCCTTCCCTTGCAAACTTTGGAGTTCAAGGAGATTAATTGGGGATGGTAGAGCTAGAATGGCAACAATTTTCAAAGGATCAATCCAGATGCCATCTTTGGATACCACAAAACCTAGCAGATGTCTCGTCTCAACGCAAAAAACACATTTATGCGGATTGATCCATATATTATAATGACGACATCTCTCGAATATCTCTCTAAGATGACCAGGATGGTCCTCCCATCGTTGCAAATGAACAGGGAGGTCGTCAAGGTACAGTTTAACAATATGTTTAATATCGTGAAACACATAGGACATTGTGCGTTGGAACGTGGCTCCAGCATTTTTCAAGCCAAAAGGTAACTTCTTATATAAAAAGGTTCCCCATGGGTAAATGAATGCCATCTTATTCTCATCGAAGGGTAATATCTCAATCTGATTATAGCCAGAGAAGCCATCCATAAATGAAAAGATGACACTTCAAGCACAGTTGTCAATAATTTGATAGATATGTGGAGTAGGAAAGTTGTTCTTGGGACAAGATTTATTCAAATCCCTAAATTCAATATAGACTCTAATGATGCCCTGCTTTTTATTGACAGGGATAGCGTTCAATACACATTCTGTCAGGGGTACAGGATAAATAAACCCAGCTTTGAGAAGTTTCTCAATTTCAGCTTTAATAGCTGTGGCTTTTCGAGGATGGACTTGCCTTAGTTTTTTCCTGATAGGTTTAGCCGTGGGATAGGTTTTAATATCATGGACCACAATGGATGGGTCGATCCCCACCATCTCTTCATAGGACCAGGCAAAAATATCACATAATTCTTTGAAAAGTGCGTTGTCTACTTCAGATTCATCTGTGGAGCAGTTCTACCCAACATGAACATGCTCGATAGTATCAGTCTTGGCTGATATGTCAATCGGATTCATCTGAGTAATGTTGCAAAGGTTTCCTTCAAAATATGTATCTTGCAACAATATGGGACTTTGGGGTATGTTGATGATATCAGTAGGAAATAAGGATGCATAATCATGGCTAACTGAACTGGTGTTGGGAAGGAACATGGATCTATGATGGTGATCCTCCCAAATGGACTCATCCGTATTCATGATCTCCATAATGGACTCATCGGAAGGAAAAGTCTCAGAGAGATAATCTAGAATGGGAAGAGAAGGTTCTAAATAGTACGCAAATGGTAACGATCTGAAGCCACTAGATGAAGTTCATCAGTGTGATCATCGAAAAAGGTTTGAATGGTGTCATACATTTCTTCGTGTGGACTCAACGAGGTGGACTCAACAACTTGTTTTCCCTTAGGCTCATAATAAAATGAGGCGATCATATGGACTGTCGCGGTATCTGTGCTAGGAGGAGTGGATGGAAAAATCCCCATAAGGGATGCGTCCTTCAACATGCCTACCCCAATCGACAGGTAAGGAGGAGGAGACTGGCCTAACATGGGGATGTTATTAGCCATGGAGGTAGTAACATCCGGTGTACAGAAATCAAGCTAGTCAATGGTAACGATTCTCCCTAGATGTGGAAATTGGATTGTTCAGAATACTGTTGAGGTGACAATAGTCATGGATTAGAACCAATTTCTTCCTAGAAGGAGGTTGTAATCTAAGGGGGCATCTACTACTTCTACTTGAATGGAAATGGATTTTCCCCCCAGCTCTACCGCCAGGGCTGATATGATACCATGGGGTTGCAAACCCCGTTCGTTAAAGTTCTTAAGGTTTGTAGGTGATGTTATAAGCTAGGGAGAGATGAGGGCCTTCCAACAAGACATAAACAAAACCGAGGTCGAAGCTCCTTCATCTAGTACCATTCGAAAATATTTCTTTCCCACTACTTTCGTAATGATATGAAAAGAAATTTTATAAGGTAACCTAGGCTTATAGTTATCAACATTGAAATGAATCAAGTTAGTATTATCCAGGTCTAAATCTCCTAATGCTGTCAACAAGTTTCTGTACTGTGTAGGGAAACTTTGGAGTACCTATAAGGTAGACATTACACAAGGTGCTTGAGCGAGATCTTCAACTACATTATAAAATTGAGCAGCTCAAGCATTGGGATTAAAGACAACCTTCCAAAGAGTACTCTTGGGTGGACACAAAATCATGTCGAGAGTAGGCTTCTCGATAGATAGGGGGATAGTAGACGAGGATTTAGGAGAACTAGTACAGGGAGCTTTCCCTGAAGAAGAATGATCTTCTTTTTTATCTGTGGGTTTGTCATAATTTTGAATTTGATTTTGTAGATTAATGGTATCCGAGGACATCATATGAATTTCCTCTGATGAACTAGAGTTACTCTGATTATACATGCGGTCTATCAGTTGTTGCTGAGAGGGAAAAGGAACCATGAGTACTGCGAGTCTGGGATTTGTTTTCAGAAATTGGGAGATTTCGTCCTAACGAGGACACTCCTTTGAGAAATGGTCACCTCAGCATAGCAAACAGGGATATTTTTCCTTTATTTTCCCTTTATCATTATCACTGGTTATTGGTCTTGGATTCTCCTATTGGTTTCCAAGTTTTTTATTTCTATTTTTACCCTTCTTTTTATTATTGCCCGAGGTTTGAGTACTTTGAATAGAATTGACCTCAGCAGAAACCTTACGAGTCGAAGGAGTAGGGGTGGTAATCTAGGGTTACTTGGAAGGTTTTGTTGTTGATGGGGATTGGATTGAACCAACAATCCCATCAACAGGTACTTCTGCTAGTGTCTTGGCAGGATCGGTGTTGGGGCAAGGAGCTTGAGGAATCAGGTCATAAAGAGTTCTAGACTAGGAATAAACCAAGTCTAGGTACTGAGCCCAACTAATACCCTACTCTTCAATAACAACACTATCCATGGCCACATCTTGGGAAATAGGAGGAAACAAAGATTTGGTAAACCAATCATGTAATAACTGATCCAGAATAGGGGCCTTAATAATCCTTCTCCGCCTTCTCCACTCATGGATATGATTGGATATGTGGGTGGAGGTGTTATGTCACAGAGAAGTTAAGAGATCAGTACCCATTTCATAACAAATAGGGAGCTGAAATTTTGTAAGAAACACGGTTTCCAATGAGCCAAAATCCACAAACGAATGTTGTGGAAGTTCAATGTACCACTTCACGGTTGTACCGATCAAAGTTCACTAAAAAAGTCGTAACCGAACTGAATCATCCATGAGGGAGTTTGAAGAACACCACAAGTGTAATGTCATAACATGGTTCTTCGGGTCGTCTCCCTGTTTCCCATAAAATTTTGGGATGTCTGATGGTAACTTTATCGGAATAGGAGGCCACAAAGGATTGTGCCGAATGGGGTCATTAATCAATTTGGACAAATCTGGTAAGTCCAAAGTTTCTAGGAAAGGTAATTGACGGTTGGGTTGTACATACTGGTAATATTGATATGGCATATAATTACCAGAAGGACCATACATGGACTAAAAGATAGGTTGTTGTGAAGAAGAACTAGTGGAAAATCCACTTGCAAGGGGTTGATTTCTAGGATCGGGACCACTAAGACCGCTAGGGCCTCCAAGAGGAGGACTGAGAGGGCCTCTAGGACCACCAGGACCACTTGGACCACCAGGAGGTGGACCAGTAGACCCTCTAGGGCCACCAAGAGGTAAACCTCTAGAGCTGCCAAAACCACTAGGAGGAGGGCCACCAGACCCTCCACGACCATTAGGAGGAAAGCCATCAGGCCCCCTAGGACCATTAGGACCATAAGGACCATAAGGAGGAAAGTTTATAGATCCTTTAGGGCCATTAGGCCCCCTAGGGGGAGGACCTCCATAAGGCGGTCCTCTGGCACCTCCCGCAGTATGTATAGGTATCCCCCCCATAGCTAGCATGTAAGACCAGTTGGGTTGCCCCCATGGCGTAAAAGTATTACTAGGGTATGGAATCCCAACATAAGACATTCCTATAGGATTAGGTGGATGATTAATGTTACCTATAGGTATTTGATAACCATAACCTCCAGAAGATTGAATGGTTATAGGTTGTGCCCTCAAGGGCTGACCTGAACTTGATGGAGGATTAACCACATTACTATGGGTGGGAGGGACATAAACTATAGATGCTTCTATATTATAGGTCTACCCTTGACTAGGTACAATTTCGGTGCTAGATAACATAGGTCATGTCGGGGGTTGCCCCTCGGCAATAGAAGGTACTAATGAAACAAGAATTGAAGGTTGGGCCCCGGGTGCAGAAGACCTAGGAGGATCGGTTCAATGGGTCTCATAAAATAGGCAAGTGAACGATATCCCACAGGAACAGATGTGGAACGTGATGGTGTCACGCCTAATAGTTCATCTATTTGCTTTCCAATCTCCTGTGCATGGGGAATGGCAGTGTGGTATTGCCTACATTCTTCTTCATCTTCAGAAGAGTTTAAATGGGTTCCAAATGAGGCAATGGACTTTCCTATAGAGGTATCCCCATATGGAGCATTGGGACCATAATCCAGATAGGTAGTATCATCAACATGACCTTCAGTGGGAGAATGGAAAGAGGTATTTCAATGAGAATGTCGTTGGACCAAGGGAGGCGTGTGTGAAGAATATGGCCCTCCAATTTTTGCGACCACAATATCTCCCACTTGGGAGGTGGTGGCAGATCCTTGGTCGATAGCTTCGATTGGATTTTCTCCTGAACTAGGAATAAAATCGGGTGGCAAGCCCCATACTCTTATGGACTATCTTAACTCAGCAAGTTTGTACAGTTCCTATCTAACCTAGGAGTTGAAAAACTAGAAAACACACCAAAATATTTCCCTACACAAGCTATAAGTCAAAACAAGCACACTTAAACTAATAGGAGGAGTTCAAATAGTCAGGTCTCTCACCAGGATTGTCAAGAAGGTGCCACTTGCAATATACCTCAAGGGTACGTGCGTAGTAATCTTTCTGAATGTTGTTTTCGATGTATGGATCCAAGCAAGATGGCCAAAGGGATTTTCTCAGATAGATAAGGTATCCTAGTGGGGTCTCTTGATATACTCAAGGTACGTGGGAGGTTGAATCGGTAGTAGTGTTGTCTAATGCATAAATGTACACAAGGGGCCTTCCGATATACAATCGAGTACATGAAGTACCTTTCTATATACCTCAAGGGTACATGAAAGGCCATTTGATATACCGATGGTACGTGGAAGAACCACACGAGTCCTAATATGTAATGCAAACAAATAAGAACAGATCCTACGCTTAATGATGCCCAAACACGTCTCTAACCTATCACTCCAATTTCTACATAAATTTTAACCTATAACAACTGTTAATTTTAAAGTGGACAGTTAGGTGAATGTGTGGTGTTTTGATAGAAAAGTAAAACCATGCAGTATGGTTATGCAAAATATTTCACTTTACCATTCAGTATGGCTACTTACAAGAGGGAAAGAGAGTATTTTCTTTTATTTCAAAACCAAAAATATTTCCAAACAACAGTCTCGAACACAAAATCAAAGACAAGAACCACTTTCCAAACTGATTTCTCTTTTCTGAAAGCAATAAGAAGGGGAATAATCTCTTTTCCTAAAATAAAAACAAGAAGCACACTACATGCAAATGCACTCTATTTTCAATTTTCTTAAAACATAGACAAATATAACTTAAAACTACCATTTCTTTTATTTTGACAAGATATTACTAAATGCATAAGAGATGAAAGAACATGAAGATCCTGAAAGCTTGTAAATCCATTCAGAGATCCAATGTCCAACGCTTGATGATGACAACCTAATCTCAGTCAAAAATTTTCTTTTTTAAAGGAAGAAAAAGAAGTTTTCTATGCAAACAAGAAATGAAACCTAGAAGTTAATTCTATGTCTTTCTTTCAGGCTATATCACAGAGATGAAAAGAGATCTTACTAACACCCTAAGATTTTCAAAAAATAAGAAATCGTTCTCTATCACAACCAACAAGCACCAAAGTGAATGAACAATCAAAATTCTAACCTATATTTTGAATTTCCCAATCAAAGCAATCATTAACCATAAAATTCCAAACCACAAGCATCGTATTTTGACACACAAGCCTGATAGTGCAGGGCTGAAAGCAAATCAACTCAATTTTTTTACGAAAAAAATGAGAAAAAGGGGGTCTTGGAATGAAGCCTACCTAGCACCATGCTTCTCGAGTATTGACAGTGTGGTTCTATCCTAGCACCGCTCCTTGCCGATAGAACTCAGGCGGTGGCACCGTAGGCTACTCACTAGGTTCACGCAGTGGCACCGCTTCTTGCCCACTGCATAAGCACGGTTCCCTGTAAAATTCCAAAACACATAAAGAAAAAAATATCAAGTCATAAAAAGAATAGATCAATGTAAAAACTGATAGATTGAGAGTGAGAAAGAGCATAAAAGGTCAAAAATAATTCAGATCTAAACAGATCTGGAAGATTCAAACCAAAATACACTGAGTCAGATAGCAGATCTGACTGAAGAGAGTTGGAGTAGGAGCCTGGATTCAGAGAGGATTTGAAGAATTGAGGAAGATCAGATCGACTGATACATACATTCATTCCCCAGCAGAGTCGCCAAATTTGCTAGCAGGAATATTTCACCTTCTACGGACAGAAGTTGTTTCTCTGGTCTGAATGGTTCATATCCAAAACAAATGAACGACAGAGGATGAAGACCCTCCCTGGATATCATAGATACCTAGAATACCTGCTTCGATAATAAAAATATGTACCTGTAATCATATTAAACATGCAAACACATCAAAGCTACCAAAACATAATTTATTAATCCATGTCAGTGACTAAGGAATCCAACAACATTTACATGTGAAATCAAACAACAACAGTAAAGTGGGACGGAAATCAGCATTGCATTAAGATTAAAATGGAGAATTTTACAACCAATTAATCCTTAGTGTTGACATGCATCTCCATGAAACCAAAAATTTCATCCCCATAAGCTCCAACTTTTCTCTCTATGCTCTCCAATGGCTTGAGCCAAGTGGTTAATCCAACAGCATAACAATACTTCAATGGTTCTCCCCCTCAACCATGGATATGAGCTTTTATTTATAAGGCTCAATGGATAGGATTGGTTGAGATATTTTTGGATGAGATGGCCTCTAAGATCCTAGGATAAGGGATCTCGACCTCAACTGACCCACAATGATAGGGATAAGGGAGGACATGATGCTCATGATCTAGAATCCTTGCGAATCTTCTGTTTTTCCAATTTTACCCAGGGTACTTCTTTTCTCCTTCTATGACAAAGTGGTTCAGGTATGAGTGTTTATGGACCAAGGGCTATAAGTGGTGGCACCGCTTATGGATAACAAGGCACATGAGGTTTGAGCAAGGTAACGCTCATGGATAAAGGGGAAAGCGCAATGCCAAGTCTCTTTATGAAGGATTGACAATCAACATGGGTTTCCACTACAAGTGTTGGGATTAAGGGCAAGTAGGTATGTCAAAGGTCTTATCACATGATGATGACAATATTTTGGTATAATAGTCCTATGTACATTCAAATTCCCAAGGAGAGAATATCAACATTAGATCCTTCAAGAAAGAAGGTATTTTTCGTAGGATATTGTGAGCAATCGCAATCTTATCGGATCTATATCCCAGAATACCACCAAATTGAACTTAGTAGAGATGTCACATTTGATGAAGATACAACCTTCAGAAATTCAAAGAAAGATAAGGAAGATGAAGAGGAGTAGGAAACTCCCAAAGCTACAGAAAGTCCTAAACTAGTTACAAATGAAGAAGAATATCAGATGCCTGAGGATCATGATATGATAGAACCTCAGTTACCTGAATAATTTCCTAGTGAAATGATTTCTCAAAAGAAGAAACCTTCCTGGGATTGTGAAGTAATCAAAGAAGAAAAAAGACATGTTGTCCTAGAAGGAACCATTAGAAAAAGGAATAATACAAAGTCATACCCCAGTTATATGGCTTTGATGAGTGATCTAGCCGATAAAGAACCAACGTGTTTTGAAGAAACAACAAAGCATAATGGATGGGTTGATGCAATGATCGAGGAATAACAATCCATCATAAATAATGATTTATGGGAAATAGTACCAAGACCAAAATACAAGTCAATGTTATCCTCGAAATGGATCTTCAAAACGAATCACTCGACAGATGGTAGTATAGAAAGGTACCAGGAAAGATTCATATCTCATAGGTTCTTCCAAAAATAAGGAATTGACTATGAAGAGACCTTTGCTCTAGTATCTAGGTCCACTTTAGTTAGAACTGTCCTTTCCTTGGAATCCAAGATGAAGTGGAAGTTACACCAGATGGATGTAAAGATAGCCTTTCTAAATGGCTTGATAGAAGAAGAAGTTTATATGAAACAACTGCTAGGTTTCGATACTGATGATGGAGAAGCTTATGTATGTAAGCTCAAGAAATCATTGTATGGACTAAAGTAAGCTACTAGAGCATGGTATGGAAGAATTGATGGATTCTTGATGAGTTTAGGATTTACTAAGAGTAAAGCATATTCTAACCTCTACTATAAGATTGATGGAAATGGACATATGATACTACAACTATATGTGGATGATTTATACTTGATAGGAGAAGATAATACCATCAATAAATGTAAGAAGAAGCTCACTGCAGAATTTGACATGAAATACCTTGGAATAATGCACTACTTTATAGGTCTTGAAGTATGGCAATATCCTGATAATATTTTCCTTAACCAAGGAAAATATACAGTAGTAATCATAAAAATATTTGTGATGATAGATTGCAAGGCTGTGACTACTCCGATGACAACAAATTTGAAACTATTGAATGGTGATACTTCCAAAGCTATAGATGCCACCTTGTACAGATAGATTATTGGTTCACTAATGTACTTAACCAATGCAAGACTAGATATATGTTTCTTTGTAAAGACACTAAGTCAGTATATGGTGAATACCGAATATATTCACCTGATAGGAGAAAAACATGTGATGAGGTATCTAAAGGTAACTTTATATTATGGGATGAGATATGCATCGAATGGTGAGATCAGATTGTATGGGTTCACAGACTCAAATTGGGAAGGAAATGCTAAATATAGAAAGAGAATTTTAGGATGTTGTTTTAGTTTGGGATCAGGCATGATCTCATGGTTCAGTAGAAAGCATACCAGTATTGCACTTAGCACGACGGAAGCCGAATACATTGCAACAGGTTCATCCTGTAGCGAAGAAGTATGGATTTGAAAGATATTGGCAGGATTATTTGATGTAGAGATAGATGTTACTAATATCCTTTGTGATAATCAGAGTTGTATCAAGATGAAAAAAAACCTGGTGTTTAATGCTAAGTCAAAGAATATTGAAGTTAGATATCATTTGATTTGGGACATGGTTCAGAAAGGAGCTATAAAGATCAAGTATTTTCCATAGAGGAACAAGTTGAAGATGCGTTGACTAATCCTATGGCTCATGTAAAGTTTGAATACTTTCAAGAAAATGTTGGTGTATTCTGAAAGGACTTCTCTCGAAAGAGGGCGTGATGGTAGATGGAAGAATGATCCAGTGGTGGTAGCTTAGTCTAGAGTAGGGTAATTCTGGCTAGGACTGTTGGGATGGAAGGGTTAGTCAGATCAGGCATGTTGATCCTAGGGGGATTAGTATGTATGGATAGATTAGTTTAACCCAAGTGGGTTTGTAATCTAGGACAAGGCCTGTTGGTCCCTAGGAAGATCCATCTCTCTAACTAGGCTTGTTGGCTCGAAAGGGTTAGTAAGTTAGAAAAAATGCTTGGATGGATATACCGGAGAACTCAACATGATGCTGCTCCTAGATAGTTAGAAGGAAATATGTGTGCCTCACTATTTTTATACTAATCATAGTTGAGATGATAGTTACAGTATTGCTATATTGTTGATTATTGAGATGTTTTTTTGTTTTAGTATTGTTATAATGATGATTGCTGAGATGTTTGGTTCAGTATTGTTATACTGATGATTACTGAGACGTTTGGTTCAGTATTGGTATATTGATCATTGTTAATATTTTTCATTAAGTATTGTTATACTGATGATAGCTGAGATGTTTGGTTCAATATTGTGATACTGATGATTTCTAAGATGTTTTATTCAGATGATTGTTGAGATAGTTTCATGTTAGATTTTCTTAACATCTAATTAGATTATCTATGATCTTTATCTGAAATAATAACAAGTACAAAAAAATGCATAATATATAAAAGATACACAAGAAACAAATATTTTCATCAGGGAAACCATAAAGGAGAAAACCCCACAAGCTTCTTCATAATAGTAAGATAATCAAAAGAAGTAATCAGAAATGTTCAGCAACTATCTTTCTCTCCTCCTTTGATTGTCTCTCTCTCTCATGTGCCTTATAGAGTGTGTGAGGTGTGTATAAATTGTTAGTATTATAATCCTCCCTTGTCCAATTTAGTCAATTATGTCTAAATCAGGATTATGTCTAAATTTGGTGTCCTTTCAGTCTATTTTCAGTCACTAGCACCATTGGGTCCACTTGGCCTAATTGGGGCACATGTACCATTTACTAAAATGTGGGGAACACTGATTGAAGCCAAATTCCACTGATTGCACTTGCATGCATCAGTTTAAGATCCTCCTAGATCAATCCCTACAAATTAGGATCCATTGGGAGTGTCGATACCAAACTCCATCAGTTGAGTTCAGTTGGTAACTAGTCAAGCTTAGTTAGAAGTTAATTACATTCAGTTCTAGTTCCTTACATTCACTTCTATTCAGTTAGCGCCAGGATTGCATGGTTGCATGCAGGTGAGGTGAATTTACTCACCTACCTCAGTCAGTTATACTAGTCAACACGGAATTAGGAACTTGAGTTTGGGTTTTGAAATCTGATGAACTCCGATAATGATTTAGACAAGGCCTGTTGACCACTCATTCAAGTAGAGTCCAATCAATTCAAATTTCCTCACATGAATTCGAATTGCATGAGGCTATTTATCCATTTTACTTCATTCTAATTAATTAACTAATTAATTTTGATTAATGAAGCATTCACAACTGCAACCCATTTTTTGCACTATTTCATTCTTCAATTGCTGAGTAAATTGTATGATATATCTTGTGAATTGTGTGTTGGTCCACAGATATATGTGCTCAATTTGATATGGTATCAGAGCCTCAGTAAGACAAGGCACTTCTCCTACTATAGATCAATACTTGGATCAAATTGTTTTTTAGCAAATTTTCTCGTTCCAGTACTACACCAGAAGTGTAGAATTTACCACTTAACATCCCAAGTAAAGGAATTGTTGATCAATCTTGCTTGATCAACTATGCTGGGTGTGATGAAAATTACAAAAGTGCAGATTGTCGACCTTTTTTTTTGGTTTGATTGTGTGAGTTACAGGTTTATCAGTCTTCTTCATTGCATTTGCTACAAGTAGCTCAGTCTCCTTCACTGCATTTGCTACAAAAACTCAGTCTCTTCCATTGCATTCCAAATGTCCCATCCAATGGAGCTTCTTGCTCCTTTCAACTACCACTAGTGTAAGGAGGACATGGAGATGCAACTACGCTCCAAAAGACTCTTCATACTCACAATGGAGATAGAGAGAGAGCCAATTCATTATGTTGATAAAGCAAAGTACTGGAATAGGCTTGATGAAGCATATGGATGCTTGTGCCTCTCAATCTCTTGAGATATTCTCTTCCACATAAATGGATTGAAGACTCCCAAGGAGTTTTGGGATAAGATTTCTTCCTTGTTTGACAAGCAGGATGATCTGAGGATCTATCAGCTGGAGAATGAGTTGATTTCTCTTCTTCGAGCCAATTTTGAAACACTAAATGAATTTTTCACCAAATTCAAGCATCTAATGTTCCAATTGAAGCTATGCAAGGTTGAGAAGGAGTATGATCAACTCATGCTTTCCATTCTCTGCAAACTTGGTGAACATTATTTAGTCTTTGTATCAATATTTCATTATGTGAAGCTCTCTACTCCAAACTGGAAGATGCCTACTCTTAACTCCTTCATTGAATCTCTCACTCAGGAGCATGACAAGTTGATCCAAATGGGGATAATTTTATCTTCCAGAGATCAAGCACTAGTTGCAAGAGGACCTAAGGTAGTGAATGATAAAGGGAAGCAAAAGGATGAGTCTTCTGTAGAGAAAGAGCAGTCAAAAGATCCTTCAGGTTCGAAGAGAAGCAAGAAGAATGGAAAAGGAAAGACACTCTGTTCTTACTGTGGAAGGGGATTTCATCTAGAAAGATCATGTATGAGAAGAAAAATTGATGAAATGGATCTTGTTCTAAAGAAACACAATATTATTGTACCTTCTAGCACAAGGAAGGCTGACCATAGAGAAGAAACTGAAGAATATGAAGAGATATTCCATGCATTGAAGGCTAGTTGCTCAACAACACATGCCTTCCTCATTGAATATGGAGCTTCCAATCATATGGTTGCATCTAGAGAATCATTCTCTTCCTTGCAGTATTTTGATGGTCCTAGTATTCATATTGGAAATAACAGTAAAATTCAAGCCAAAGGGAAGGGTTATATAAAGCTTGAACATGGAAAGTTCAAATATATCCTTTGTGTGCCCTCCTTAGGTGCAAATCTATTATATGTATAGCAAATGAATCGTACTGGCTCTCCAAAGCGAGTGATATTTGGTCTTGAATTAGTGGAGATCACATCTATCTCTACTGGAAAAATCATAGTAAAGGGTGTTGAAAATCATGCCTCCAAGGCAGATGAGTTCTCACACTTCATGCCATTTCCAGAAACAGTGCACTCTCAGTAGCTACTTGCAAGGTAAGGTATAAACATTCCATCTACTTCTTTTGCAGTTTCCACTTGTATTGTAGAACCAATTGTATCAATTTATGAGATTGAGATTTAGGGTGATCCAGATCCAAATCCAGTCCCTACTCCCAAGTGGTAAACTAGTAAGATGACTGGAAATCCATCTGACACTGAGAATGGAAATACCCTTGTCCTATGTCATGCAATCTCACCTCCTTCAGAGAGATGCAACAAACTCCTTGTGAGATGCTACATGGAAAGGGTTGATCAGTCATATTGAAATTAGAAGAATAGAGTGGATCATACGCCTCTTCCTCAAGAAAGAGGAAAAGGTTACATTCCTCCTTCCTTCCATCATCGTTTTGGGAGAATATGGATAATTCTACATGATAGGCCCCAGGATACCTATGCACAAAACATAATGCATGCTTCTTTGCTACATCATAGAGATTGCAACAACACTCTTTCAAGTTTTTCAAACATGAATCTTGATTCTACCTACTTAGTTAGAGGAGGGGCTCCTTTTTTATGTGGTTTTTTCCCCAACTCCTTATGTTAAGCAGTTACTTTACTTGTTGTAATGGGTGACCTATGGTCTTAGTTACCAGGGTCCACAAATTTTCTAAGTTAGCATTCAGGGGGGGTGTTAGGATTATAATCCTCCCTTGTCCAATTTGGTCAATTATGTCTAAATCAGGAGTATGTCTAAATATGGAGTCCTTTCAGTCTATTTTTAGTCACTAGCACCATTGGGTTCGCTTGGCCTAATCGGGGCACATGTACTAGTTACTAAAGTGTGGGGAACACTAATTGAGGCCAACTTCCACTGATTACACTGGAATGCATCCATTTAGGATCCTCCTAGATCAATCCCTACAAATTAGGATCCACTGGGAGTGTCAATACCAACCTCCATTTGTTGAGTTCAGTTGGTCACTAGTCAATCTCAGTTAGGAGTCAGTTACATTCAGTTCTAGTTCCTTACATTTAGTTCTACTCATTTAGTGTTAAGATTGCATGGCTACATGTAGGTGAGGTGCATTTACTCACCTACCTTAGTTAGTTAGACTAGTCAACACTGAATTAGAAACTTGAGTTTGGGTTTTGAACTCCGATGAACTCCGATAATGATTTAGACAAGATTAGTTAACCATTCAGTCAAGTAGAGTCCAATCAATTCGAATTTCCTCACATGAATTCGAATTGCATGATGCTATTTAGCCATTGTACTTCATTTTTATTAATTATATAATTAGTTTTGATTAATGAAAGAATTCACAGCTACAAGCCATTTTTTGCACTGTTTCATTCTTCAATTGATGAGTAAATTGTATGATCTACCTAGTGAGTTGTGTGTTGGTCCATAGATCTATGTGCTCAATTTAATATAAATGAGGGAGAGTGCCTCCCTATTTATACCCTTTCAAGTCAGTGACCAAATATAAGGCTCGATCCTACATGTCATCTCATGTGGGGCCCACTTCTCCTAGAGAGACCACAATCACATATTACATGATTTTACACTGGGGATTATTGCCCTGACTTACAACGAAGGTTGTACCTCAATGTTTAGAAACAATTTAGACATACTGAAAAGGGGAAACACACATGCTCAATGGGGGTACACCAACATACAAAGATAATATACATTGGAATATCTTCTGAATTTACAAATCCATTAACACCCCCTCTTAACTAGGAAGGTATTCTCTCTCTACACAGTCATCGACACATCTGGCCAAGTCTTCAACACATCATCATCATCATGAATTCATCGAGTCTTCATTATATTTTCTTCTTTTAATGTCCCCATCCCTCTGACCGATGAAGAGGATGCTATGATACATCAAATCATCTGGGACTCTAGCCCCATGAACATTAACATACATACATATAATACTGAAGCATGATACTTAAAAACACAAAACATATTACGAATCATAATCATTCATATACATAATGGAAGAAAAAACATATCAATAAACACTCATGCATATATAGATCAGCATTTAACATGTATATCATCATTCATCAATGGTAAATATGATTGCAGACACAAGTTAGGTAAGAATACTTATCTTATTAAGAACTTGTTCCGCAACCAGCTACGTCACTGCAATGTTCCACCCAACCATAGGCTCACGTGCTCCTTAATCTCTTAGCAATGATTCCACCCCTGAGTCGGGCATGATTCCCCAAGGAATAAGGAACTAACAGGCTTACACATATCCAAGCATAACAACACCACAAGGGTAGACAGTTCAACCAAGCCAACACAGTTGGGTTTATCAGGCGAACATCAGATCAGTCAAGCCAACCAAGTTGGGTTTGTTAGGCCATCCAGGAGCTGGGGAAGGCTAAATGCTAAGATGTTGAGCTCATTAAAAAGCTAGAAACACCAAAACAAGAGCCAACCTGGCTTCTAGAACACCCACACACACCCAACACAAGGAAATCAGTCCCTTCTCTGCAACGTAGTCCCTCAAACTCTGATCTCCCTTCCAGTGCTATTTAGAGGTTGTGGAGAAGAAATATAGCTTAGTAGCTTCATCTATGTGGTTCTCAAACCACCAGGTTTATCAAGCACCTCAGGCCCTCATTCACCACTCCAATGTAGTCCGAGGACAAAACCACTACATGTAAGAAGCCAAACAGCTATTCAAGCTTTTACAGGGGAAAAACACAGTTCATCAATCATGGCAAACAGCAGCCCACAAACCACTATGAACCCACAACAATTGATCCTCAATGCGATCGTTGGAGAAATTGCACAGGAAGAAAATGGGGAAAGAAAAAACTCCCAAAATATGCGTGATGCAAAAAGACGCAGTCAACCAAAACTTTGAATGGAATTATGGTCACGACTCAATAATAGAGTAGCAGAATCGTTACACAGATTTGATGATGGTGGAGAAAAGACACAAAAATTTGCGTGAACATAGGAAAGAATCGATCCGTAAGACAACAAATCCATGAGGCAAAGGAGAACCCACCACAAGCTAGAAATCCCAGCGAAAAGGGAGAACCAACGAACCCCCAAACATTGGAGTGTGGAACCTTTTAACTCAGCCTGCATGAGGAAACTGAACATACACTCAATACTCATAGTGGACAGACCATCCGCACGCAAAAGGCACATCGTGATGAGAGAGAGAGTAGGCGTGGGCATAGTAGTGGTATTTTTTCCAGCAAAATAGATGCCCAACTAATCAACATAACAAATGAAGGTGGTGGTTGGATGAAACAAAGGAAAATGAGCAAACAAAACAGGGCAGTGACACATGGATTTTTCCCATGGCTCAAGGTTCATCATTTCCCCTCTTTATCCTTAGGAATCATTCCCTTTCTCAATTTAGTTGCAGTGAACATAGCTCGTTGGGTTATTTAATTAAAATGCACATTTACATGATGTCACAATTTAATATATATCGTATGTCCCTATATACCATCAGTGACCATTCCAATCTGAACCATAACATAACCAAATCGATGGAGGGAGTTTTTCCCTTAGCTCCTCACCATGGTTATTACAACATATGTATCATGTATATTTAATGCAAACGGGGTCAAAACCAGGGTGTTACATTCCCCTCCCCCTTCAATAGCACTGTCCTTAGTGATTTACAAAATTTGAACAAAAATGCTACACTAGTACCGCCTCAGTGTTCCACAAGATTGAACAAAAATGGATGTGCCAATCGCATGGCATCCTCCAGCTCCCACGTAGCCTCTTCAGTTCCATAGTGCTCCCATTGCACCTTTACCTGCCCTACGGATCAGTTCTAGAGCATTGTGAAATTCCTGTCGAGGATGCACATTGGCTCAATCTGGAACTCTCCCTCGGGTTCCACCTGAATCACATCCCAATTTATCACATGGTTAGGATCATGTACATATTTCTTAAGCAAAGAAACATGAAAAACATTATGAGCTCTAGTACTAGAAGGAAATGCAAGTATATATGCAATAGGCCCTATTCTTTCAAGCACTTCAAATGGCCCACAATATCTAGGTGACAGCTTGGCACAAATGCCAAGCTTCAAGGAACTTTTCTTTTCTTTCACTCTGAGGTAAACATGATCCCCAACACTGAACTCTCTATTCATCCTATGCTTATTTGCATAGCTTTTCTATCTGTCTTGTGCTGCTTTCAGATTCTCTCTGATCTTTACAACCTCTTGCTCCATTTCCTTGAGTAGTTCTGGTCCAAGCACAACTCTGTTCACTGGGTTATCCCAAGTCACTGGTGTCCTACACCTTCTTCCATACAAAGATTCATACGGACTCATCCCCAAGGATTCCTGTTGTCCATTGTTGTAAGAAAACTCTACCAAGTGTAAGTAATCTTCCCACTTGGTTGGTTTGTCTGTGGAAATTGAACCCAATGATAGAACAATTACACTCACAACAATTATCAATTGTACATGCAAAATCACTCACAAAAGAGACTGAATATGGAGCTGAACACTAAATTGTATTGAATCAGTGTACAATATCCAACCCTATAACATCATAGGCTGCCACAATAAATAATTACATAAGGGATTCGAATTCATGAGGAGGCAATTCGAATCTAGTCAAAAGCAGGCTTACTAAAATTAAGCAAATCCCCCATAGGTGCATAAAGCAGTTTCCAAAACTATCAAGGAGCTCACGAATTGGAAAAATCACTTGGGCAAGATAAAAGGTAATGGAAGGAAAACTCATACATGCTTTTCATAGGATAAAAGAGTGGAGGATGTGGAGGACAAAAAACTAGTTAACCTCACCTAGTCAAACTTTCCCAATTGCCTTAAAGCACTGAAAAAGCAGGCAATAAAGCAGAAAAAGCAGAAGGGCGCTAGGAAGGCCAAGAATAAAGTAGATTTGATTCCATGAGCTTTCCCAAGTGCTCCATGTGTCAAAATTAGCAAGTTTTACCACTATGGATGTGTAGATGACAACTTGCATAAGGTGGAACATGGAAACTAGGAAAATAAGACAAAAATGGATTAATTAATGTCTAAGATAGCTAACTATGGGTTGATTATTCTAACACCCCCCCTTAATCCTGACTTATGAGTAATATATCAGAAAATTATAGGGCCTAGAAACAAGGCTTAGTCACCCTTTACATACTGCATGTCCATTTAACCAAGGAAAGAGGAAAAAACCCAGTGGGAAAATCCTCCCTTAAACATGGACTGTAAAACAAAATTTGGAAATCTTGTCTTCACTCATGCATCATAGCATGACTAGAAATCCCCAATAGTGATTTGAGATTGCTGAAGTTCTTCTCACAAAATTCTTTGGTGAAGATATCATCTACTTGTTCTGAAGATGAACAGAAGAGTAGGTGAATGGTGCCATCATGCACAAGCTCTCTGATGTAGTGCATATGGATCTCAATGTGTTTGGTTATATACTTCTTAACTGGATCATTGCATATTCGAATGGTACTCTATTTATCACAGTAGATAGTACTTGATTATTCTGATTCGAAGCCACATTCTCCAAGTGACCCCTGCAACCATAAACATTGAGTTGTTGCATTTACAACTCCTCTATGCTCTGCTTCTGTAGATGAGAGTGCAATGGCACTCTGTTTCTTGCTTGACCAAATGATTGGCCCTTCTGCAAGCATGAACACCTATCTTGATGTGGAATTTATTTCTGTGCTATCACCTGTGCAATCACTGTCAGTAAACCCAATCAAATCAAGATCAAATTTATCTTTATAGAAGATCCCATGTGTCCTTGTTCCCTGAACACATTTAAGGATCCTTTTGGATAATTTCCAATGGATCTCATGAGGCTGATCCATGTATCTAGAAGCCACACTAACTGCATAATAAATATCAGGTCTAGCATGTGTAAGGTACAACAAACATCCAATCAATTGCCTATACAGTGTATTGTTTACCATAGGTGAAGAATCAGCTTCTTCAAGCTTCATCCCTGAAAGGAAGGGAGTCTTTCTTGGCTTGCAATCCTTCATTATGAATTTTTTCAGCAAATCCAAGGCATACTTGGACTGGTTCACCTTGATTCCAGCTTTGTTTTGAGCAATATCAAGCCCCAAGAATTGGCTTAAGAGCCCCAAATTTGTCATGGAGAAGGCTTGGTTCATTGCACCCTTCAAGGAAGCAATCTCATCCTTTGAGCTTCCTATAATGAGAAGGTCATAAACATATAACACAATGATAATTAATTAACCATTAATCAAATTCAAATATACATTTGGATCTGATTTGCATCAAACAAAATTCACTGATAGCAAGAAGCTATCAATCTTGGCATACCAAGCCCTGGGGGCTTGCTTTAGCCCATACAATGACTTCTTTAGCCTACACACAGTAGATGGGTTAGTAGCAAATATTTGAGGCTGATGCATGTATATCTCTTCAGTGAGATCTCCATTTAGGAAGGCACACTTTACATCCATGTGATGTACCTCCCATTTCTTTGAAGCTGCAATGGCTAAGGCTAGCCTGATGGAGTCCATCTTTTCCACTGGTGCAAAGGTCTCATTGTAATATATGCCATGAACCTGTGAGTAGCCCTTGGCTACCAATATGGCCTTGTACTTCATAGGTGAACCATCAGCAGAAAATTTGGTCTTGTACACCCACTTACATTGAACTAGCTTCCTCCCTGGGGGAAGATCAACCAGCTCCCAAGTGTTGCTCTTTTGGAGAGAGCTGAACTCTTCCTTCATGGATGCTTTCCATATTGGATCTCCTACTACATCTTCATATGTCCGAGGATCTGATTCGACCATCAGATAGCATTTCTCAGCAAACATAGGATCCTTCATGCATAGAGCACTCTCAAATTGAGATCTAGTCCTCCTAGGGTCATTAGGATTCCCAGCTATCTCTCCTGCTACATGAATGGTATTCGCTGCCCATTTTGGCCTTGTAGGGCTGTTAGGATATGAAATAAATTCACCACTATTATACATATCAGAATCAGCATGTTCAACAATCTCTTCACTTACTTTCAGAGGATCTGGTGGTGAAGAGGCTTCTCCAACTTCCACTACTGCTAGGGGTTCTTCTTGAAACTGAACACACCTTTCAATGAAGGCTTTGTTTGTGCTCAAATTTATCATCTTGTACCCTTTTGAATCTTCAAAGTACCCAACAAATAGACACTCTTGGCTTTGGGGCTGCAAAGCCTTTCTCTTTTCTGTCGGAATTCTAGCCCAAGCCCTTGAGCCAAAAATCTTGAAATGGGTCACATATGGCTTGTGCCCACTCCATGCTTCAAAAGGAGTCATACCATCAAGATATTTATGAGGCACCCTATTCTGGATATAGGGTGCACAATTTATAGCTTCGGCCCAGTACTTTGGTGGCAAAGTCTTAGCCTCCATCATGCATGTTGCCATCTCCTTCAGTGATCTGTTCTTCCTCTCAGCAACACCATTCTGTTGTGGTGTGTAAGGGATAGAATGCTGCATCTGAATACCTACATCTGCACAATATTGAATAAAATCAGACTTGACATACTCACCACCATTTTTAAATCTAAGGACCTTGAGTTTCCTCCCAGACTGGTTTTCAACCAAAGCCTTAAAGACTTTGAAGAGGCCAAAAACTTCAGACTTGCGTTTCAGGAAGTAAACCCAGCAATACCTGGAAAATTCATCTATGAAAGTCAATGTATATTTGGCCTGACTCATGGAAATATGAGGGAATGGGACAGCAACATCACTGTGGATCAACTCGAGGGGTGCAGAGGTTCTCTCATGACTAGCTCTCTCAAATTTATGCTCTGGGTGTTTTCCTAGGATACAACCTTGGCAGACACCTTTGGAAAATTTTATCTTGGGTAACCCTGTGACCATCTCTTTTTCATTAATATCAGAAAGATACTTGTAATTTAGGTGGCCAAATATTTCATGCCAAATCTTGTTTTCCTCATTAGCATGAATCAGAAGAGCAGAGGGGTTTGAGTAGGGTAGGAAGTGTGATAACATGTATACCTTTGAAGTATGATTTGCAACTCCTTTTGCAATGACTTTACCACTTGAGATATTTGTGATCTCAACTTCATCAAGGGAGAATATGACCTTCTTTGGAGACCTAGTGTGGGTCATCTAATACACTGATAAGAGGTTGGAGGCAAGACCAGGAACATACAACACATTGTTGAACTGACCATGATCAAGATCAATCCTCCCTTTACCCAAACTTTCAGTGAGAGAGTCATCCCCCAGTACTATTGGTGGACCTTTCGACATGTCAAGTTAGGTGAATGACTCCTTGGTTGAAACCATATGTCTTGAAGCTCCAAAATCAATGATGAAACTAGGTGAGCTTGATGTGCCAACAAACAATGCATGAACTCTCTCTCTGTCTTCTGAACTTGATCCTCCTTCTCTCTTCTTTGAGCTATATGGAAGGGAGATGCCATTCTTCTCCAGGATTTGGGTCAGCATGTTTATTTGCTTATTCATGTAGAAGCTCTCAGAATGATTGCCCTTACTACAGTATGCGCACTTGCTCATTTCTCCTTTATTCTTCTTCTTCTGGTAGTTCTTCTTGGAACCTTGAGTCTCCTCCGGAGACTTGTTCTTGTCTCTCTTTTTCTCAGGTGGATTTTTAGCTTTCTTTTTGCTTTTTGAATCCACCCTTGAATCTCCAGAAACCAGAGCTTGGTCTTTGGAAGGTTTGATGGTGCCCATCATCACCAACTTATCTTGTTCTTGTGTGAGAGATTCCATGAAATCTGCAAGGCTAGGCATCTTCCAGGTTCAAGCTGTCAACTTTGTGGCATAGAAGGTTGAAACAAACACTGAATAGTCAGGTCCAAGCTTCGAGAGTATGGCCAAGACCAGCTTATCATCCTTCTTTTCAATTCCACATTGTTTTAACTGCAAAACAAGTGCTTTGAACTTGGAGAAATAGAGTTGCAGGGATTCAAAGCTATTTGGACTCGGGGAGATCAGTTCATTTTCGATTTGATGTCCCCTCATCTCATCTGTATTTCCAAAAATATCAACAAGATTCCCCCATACTTCATTCAGTGATGTCAATCCATCAAGATGGAAAAGCAGGTCTCTGGAAATACTCAGACACAAGAGACCATAGGCCTCATCCCTCCTGTTGTGCCATTTTATCTTCTCTACAGCTGCATTGGGCTCTGCTTCTGTTGCCATAGTCACTCTGTAGAGGCCTTTCACTCTCAACAATATCTCCATCTTTGTTTTCCATTCAAATAAGTTGAAGGGATTCAAGATGATCTTCTGAGATTGATCCATAGCTCAGAAATTGTCCCGGCTATCAGTAGAAGGCTCCCAGTCACTGATGTCGAACCTAGAAAACAAATTTGAAGGAGAGAAATTGATCTACAAAGGCTCTGATACCATGTGGAAATTGAACCCAGTGATAGAACAATTACACTCACAACAATTATAAATTGTACATGCAAAATCACTCACAAAAGAGACTGAATATGGAGCTGAACACTAAACCGTATTGAATCAGTGTACAATATCCAACCCTATAACATCATAGGCTTCCATAATAAATAATTACATAAGGTATTCGAATGCATGAGGAGGCAATTCGAATCTAGTCAAAAGCAGGCTTACTAAAATTAAGCAAATCCCCCATAGGTGCATAAAGCAGTTTCCAAAACTGTCAAGGAGCTCATGAATTGGAAAAAGCACTTGGGAAAGCTAAAATATAATGGAAGGACAACTCATACATGCTTTTCATAGGAGAAAAGAGTGGATAATGTGGAGGACAAAAAACTAGTTAACCTCACCTAGTCAAACTTTCCCAATTGCCTTAAAGCACTGAAAAAGAAGGCAATAAAGAAGAAAAAGTAGAAGGGCACTAGGAAGGCCAGGAATAAAGTAGATTTGATTCCATGAGCTTTCCCAAGCACTCCATGAGTCAAAATTAGCAATTTTGACCACTATGGATGTGTAGATGACAACTTGCATAAGGTGGAACATGGAAACTAGGAAAATAAGACAAAAATGGATTAATTAATGTCTAAGGTAGCTAACTATGGGTTGATTATTCTAACATTGTCCATCACATACATGCAAAGTGTTAACACATATATTTAGCACAGGGATGAAAAAAACCATGATGAAGGAGAAATAATGGTGGCTTGTCAAACTTTGGTTAAATGGTATAGTATAAGAGTATGGTGAGGAGCGAGAACGATGAAGTTGTTAAAAGATCTAATGGTGCGAAGTGAAGAGTTGAAGATCAATGGCCTATACTATATCCGCTTTCTAAGAGGTGCAAGGAGGATAACGTATTTTTGGTATTTAATAAAAAACACAGATCAACGGCTATTGATTCGGATCGAAGAGATCCACGGTTCGTGTAAACTCCGCCGTATGAAGTTGCATGTTTGTTAAAATAGTAGAGCCCAGCGGAAACAAGTATATGCCACTCGATCTGACGGTGACAAGATAAAGGAATATCGCATCAATGATCATGGATTACTCCGGAGCCTAGACTTGCACGGTAGTTAAGACCCAAGCGCTCAGCGGAATCGAGTATATACTTCTTGATCTAACGGCAGAGGAGTAAAGTTAGGTGACATCAACGGTTGGGACTGATTCTGGAGTGAAAACTTGCGTGGGGGATAAGTCCAAGGCTCCCAGCGGAATTGGATACGTGCCACCAAATCTGACGGTGTGGATATAAAATAGATCACATCGATGGCTGTAGATGGTTCCGGAGCATAAAGTTGCACGAAGGTTAATACCAAGACACCCAGCGGAATGAGTTACATGGAGCAAGATCCGAGGGTTGAGGATTGAGGGAAAATAGATCAATGGTCATGAAGTGATCCGGAGTGTGAAAATGCATGACAGTTAAAAGTTAAGAGCGGTGGCGGAATATAAACCACTATCCACGTGTTTGATTGTGATCGACTCTGGAGGCGAAAGTAGTTTAAGGAAAACCGCGGAAAGCACGCTCCGGAGTGGGGTCCTACAAAAGGCAGTTGACTTGCTCCATGGGTATTCTATTGGTGCCAGATGAATGAAATAGACCCACAGCTTTGTCAACTTTCAACTGTCAGTTTCCAAAGCACACACCTCTACAGTTAATAGGTAAGCCTTGATACCCATAATTCGTCTGCCTGAATTGCCATTATCAATTGAATTATGGACAAGAGGGAGGAATTACAGAGTGGTCATGTTATAGATGACCGAGAGGAGTATTTGGTGGAAAGAGACAGGGTTGTATGTGACCCCTTCCTATCTGTAGGAAGCATGTCCGTTAGTAAAGAAATATTGTGGTATTACCACTCACAGGGAAATGATATATTGAATGTATGTAAATCCTTTCTGTATTACTTCTCCCTCAAACAAACCCTCCATTTCCCAGAATTTGCAGAATGGTGTGTTGTTAACTACTCCCCTTCTCAGAGAATTATCATGATTCAATCCACATCCCTAATACTTTGTAAATTCAATGCTACAGTCATCCGTGAGAACCTCAATTTGCCTAAAAATTACCCTGATAATTGTGAGTCAGTGAATGAGTCAACCCTTGCTGAATTTTACAAGAAATGTGAAACTGAAACCCGTTGCCAATTCCTGTCTAGTATTCTGAAAGATGGTCAATCTTTAGATGGTTTTTTCTTACCTTACCCTGTACATATGTTTAAAAATGAAGTCCAATTGGTAGTATCTCTAGTCTATCAAATATTGGGTCTTGATGATGATTGTCGCGTGGGCGAAGTCGTCCTTGGTTTTTTGTTGAGAATAAGTTCCTTAGGCTCTGAATCTTAGTCAATTCCCGTGTTTAGTCTAGATGAGTACCTGGCTGAATCAATCCATCTTCAGTTAAGTGAGTTTACAAAAGTTTGGTTCTTTATATTTCAGACCTACTTGTTCAACATGCTGTTATGTTCCAATGTCACTGAGCTGCAGTTTTTGAATACTATCTGTTCTTCTGATTTGCCCAAGCAAATCAACATGTTAGAATATGCCAATTCGATTATGTTGGAAGTGTATAAAATGTTGTTTGATGAAGAATTGCCTCATGTTTTGGACGAGATGAAATGTTTGATGCAGCCTTCACCTGAAGACCGAATTGGAGATTGGTTCTTGCATAAAAACTCCACTGTGTTAAGAGTATATGGATTTACTGGGCAGCCTTAAAAGTTACCTGCATTCCTCACCCCGAGGATTTTCGCTTGAGAATTCATGAGACAAAGGTTGCAGTCTGAAGAAGAACATTTTGGAGCTTTTAAAAAGTCTTCAAATATTAAATCCCCCCTGAAGGTCGGTTCTTTCATTTTCAAAAGTAAAGGTGCTTTAGTGTTCATAGAGAAATTGCTGGAGAATATGGATTTCCAAAAGGATCCAAAGATAAATTATGATCTGCACCATGTAATCTCCTTGAGGAAGCAAGCCAAGAAGAACAAGATGTTTGATCACCAGTTTATTGAAGGTCTGGCTGAAACAGCCAATTTGTTGCAGTTTACCGAAATTTCAATGTCTAATGAAGATACACATACTGTACCTATCACAGCATCCCAAACAATAGAGGATACTAGTATTGTGATTAAGAGAAGTCTATCTGAAATCGAAAGTATGGAAATTGACGAATATGGATCGCATAAAGGAAAAGTTGTTTCAAGGTGGTGAAATTGTAAATGAATAAATCTCTGATGGTTTCAAAAAGGTTTCTCTATTTCCAATGAAGGTTGTGCAAGTAAATCAATTCTCTTTTAAAAGTATGGATGGTTCAGAATTAAGCCCGGTCTTTAAGTCAAAGGAGGAACTCAAAACCAGTTACATGGAGAAAAGAAACCAGTCTCTGGAAGAGACGAGAAATTTGCTTCCACGGGTAAGAAATTTGTGCAGTCCAAAACTTCTCTGGTTTCTGCCAGAGACGCCGAAAGAAATACATTCAAGTTAGCCATGGTAAATGAAAAAAATATGTCAGAGATGGAGATCCGGTTGGATAAGATTAGTGTACCGGATAAGATACAACTTCATAAACAAACTAGTGATATCATTTATTCAGATTTGTTACAAGCTATGGTAAAGATAAATAAATTACAAATTTTGACAGATAAGTTAGAGATTCAACTGAGACATGAAAGAGTCGAGAATAAGGTGAATGCCATCCAGATCAAGAAGCTTCAAATAGATATTGTCAGTTCATAGAACACCCAGGCAGTCAGGAGAATGCTAGAAGAAAAAGACAATGCTCTCCAAGTGTTGAAGAAAAAATTGAAAATCCCAAGTTCTGAGCATGTTCAGTCCTCTGAGTTATTGGCTTTGCAAGAAGAAAAATATAAGATCCATCAAGAGATGATGGAGTATAAAGGGAGAGATGTTGAGTTACAGGAAGAAAAGGACAAGTGGGAGACCGAACGAAATGAACTGTTATCTCAAATTTCCTTGATGAAAAAAGATCAAATTGATGAGAAGGAGATTATGGAGGATTTAATCAGTCAGACTCCCACCAGTGAAGACTTGTCCATTGTAAATATCGAGAAGCCATTGGATAATTTTTCTGCGGATGATCTATTGGTGCCTATGTCCCAAGTTAGTCTAAAAGATGAAGAAATCAAAGAGCTAAAGACAGAGGATGCAAAGATCAAGTCTGAACTGGCCAAAATGAATGAAAGTAAAAACAAAATACTACAAGATAGAAACCAGTTGCCAAAGAAGTTCAATGAATTGAAGGAGAAAAGCATAGGTAAAGGTCCCCTGCAAGGAGAAAAACACATTATTTGGGACACGTTATCTATAGAAATTACCAAATTCAGGTATTATCTGAATTTCATTGATGATCAGAATATTTTGATCAATTTGGCCCACCAAAGATTAAAGCTAGTGAATGAACACATGGGAAAAAGACCTCTCACCACAGCTCAAAATGCGCTAAACTTTTTAAACTCGTTGACATATCAGAAATTACATGATATGGGGATAAAAGACAGGATATCCATAGTGCTGTGGGCTAAGAAATTTATCCACAAACATCATTTAACGAAGACGGTCCAAGACAGAACTGATGAAATGGTTACACAGGTCAATAACTTCAAGCAGGATTTCAAGAAGCTGTTCGAAGACGGCTTGCCTTCCTTTTGGGATGAGGAGGGACAGATGTTTTCGCAGGAGCACTATCATAGCTTGCTAGTTCAAAATCGCATGGACCACTATAAATTCAATGACTTGGAAAAGATCCTAACAGGAAAAACTATTGTGGACAAATTGACAGAGGATTTCAAAATTTTGCAAAAGTTCGCAATTATCAGAAGCAGATTGCCCAAGGTGTCATATGAAGCTTATATGGAACTGGAAGTGTCAATTCAGAAAATGATGGAATGTGATACCCCAAGAATAGAACAGTGGAAAGCTGTGGAGAGATTCGGAAAGACCAAATACGTCTTGCATGCATAGAGACAGGTGTTATACAACAAGGAGCTGACTGGATGAAGACATTGAGCTGACTGGATGAAGACATGGAGCTGACTCGATGAAGACGTTTTACCAAGCTGATTTTTAATTTATGATCTGTTAGGATTGGAGCAGTAATTTATTCCTAGAAGTTAGGGATTTAGTTACAAGACTCTAAATTAAGCCGATCATTCAGTTGTGAATCTTCTTGGAAGATCTATTGTTTTTTTGTATATATTAGCATCTTTTTTATGAGATGGTGGTTGGAACCCATCGTGTTATGGAATGATTTTGGAGAACATATCTATTTTTGAAATAACAAAGTGAATGCAAGAAGGTTTATTAGAGATTCCTGTGTCATTGATATTAAAATCTGTGTTTCTTTCTTTATGTGATCGTATTTCCCCAGTGTAACACTTCATTTTGTTTCTTCTTCATATCTGAAATATAGCGTTGGGTGATTAGAAATCATATGTTTATGCTCTAGTCATCATTTCAGATATTTTATACATTTTTTGCTAAAGTTTATATAGAATTCATCTTTGATGCTCTGTATTAATGGGTTGTTTCCTCGTCTCTTCTGTCTCACTTGGATTAAATTGAACGACTGTGATGATGTGATTATCTTGCCTTTGATTAATCTCGTGTATATGTCTTTGTGATATCTTTATATGTATGTGAATCCATGCCCAATGGTTATGTGATTGTTTCAGCCATACATACAAATCTTTAAATGTTGTTTTATATCTGGTCCTGTTAAATCTGTATTGAGAGATCCCTCTCTGGAAGAAAACACCAGTTTCTTTCTAAAGTGGTTTTACTGTTACCTTGGAGTTTACCTTTTACAACCTGGGTACATTCTGAGTGCTAACAAACTGGTGCCGTTGCCGGGGAATGAAAGTGCATATTTGCCCTGGGAGAACGACAAAATTTGAAGAAAGATTTCTATGGGAAAACAGGAATTTTATTAGCATAAGAGGTTGTATATTTTCCCTGGCGACTCCATTGTGAAGCTTGTTCAAAACCTAAGGAGTCATTCTGGCTTCGAGAAGACATACACGAGGTAACTCTGATACCGAAGTCTTAAAATTTTTTGAAGACCCATAAAAGCTATTTAAAAGAAAAAATAAAGAAAATATAGATTTTCCTTTGTTTGGTGCATCATCATCTCGAGATTCTCATTTCGATCCAAAATGGGAAGTTAACGTTGGAAAAAATCTGTTGAGAACCAAATCTAAGTCTGACCTTAAGGATACTGAGTTTAATCCTCGAAGGTTAGAATCTTACTTGTTAGATTCCCTTTGGAGAGATTTGCAATGAACCATAAAGGCCGACACATTTACCTCTCAAAGTACTCAAAGTTCTTCACTTCCTGTGAACCCACCCAGACCAATGGCCGCCAGATTTTCTCCCTTGCGTATGCCTGCTGTATTACATGATCTCCCTCAAAATTATTCTCAGAGAATTTCTTTATTTGATGGAGAGGGTGATATAACCGCAAAACAGCATGTTGCCAAGTTTGAAGATTTTATTGACTTAGCAGAAGTTGATTATCCTGATGTTAAAATGTGGTTATTTGCCCAAAGTTTGTCAGGAGAGGCAAAGAAGTGGTTTAAAGACTTACCAAATGGGTCTATAGTAAATTTTCAGGCCTTCCAAAATGATTTCTTGGACAGGTGGGATGATAAATAGAATCCTTTGCAGCTTTTATCTCAGTATAACAGTCTCAAATAAGGGGGTTTTGAATCTGTTCATGAATTTCCTAGCAGATTCATGAGGGCTTACAACTCTATTCCAGAAGATATAAAACCTTCTCCTGCAACTGCCAAACTACATTATGCTGGGGCCTTTGATAATGATTTTGCATTCTCATTGCGGTAGAGGAAATCGGCAACTCTTGCTGCCATGTTTATTGATGCCCTAGAAGTGGAAGCTAACATGATGGCAAGTGGAAAAATGAAGCATAGGGATTTGGATAGGAGGAGAAAAGAATATAATTTTCCTTTTACTTCATCCTCTTCTACTGATGCTAAATTTGAAATGATGTTGAAAACCATGGAAAAGTTGATGGATAGATTGACTATGGATACTAGGCCTTTCAACAGAGAGCAAGGGGATCCCCAAATCAGGAATCCAAATTTTAGAAGACCAAATCCCCCTGTCCCTCCCCAAAATAGACAGAGAGACTAGAGAAATCCAAGAAACCAAGAAGAACAGCCCATCCGTCCACCCTTCCCTGAAAATTATGTTGCCGATGAAGAAGATCCCCATGAAAATGAGATTCATCTGTTTGGAGAACAAGATTCAGAGATATATGTTACTGAAGAGGAGCATAACATGTTTGAACAGGAGGGTGGAAATGAAGAAATTGTTAAGGAGAATGAGTTGTATCAAAGAGGATATTTACACGATATGGATGATGTGCAGAGGAAAATTAGATTGAGGAACAGGGATTTCCTCATAAATAAAGGGAAAGCAAATCCAAATCAGCCTTCCTCTAGTTCTGTGAATGTAGAAAAAGGAAAAGAACTACAAAAAGAACCTTTGGTAAATAAAGAGGTTGAAAATGATGTATAAAGGGATAAAACAATAAAGAAGGTGACTCTGGTTGATGTGGAAAGGATTAGTGCTGGTTTTAATTTATAGAATGAGCTTTCAAAGCTAAAAATCTCTGTTCCATTTAATGAATTGTTGAGAAATATTGAATACAGGGATACTATCACAAAAATGGTCAAAAATCAAGGAGAATGGCAGTCCGACATTTTAGAACTGAATGATGATAATCCTGTTATTTCATTTGGACCAAAAGTTGAAAATATGGAAGGTGAAGAAGTTCCTCCTTTCTATTTAAGTCTAAATGTGCATGATAAAGTGGTCCATAATGCTATGCTGGATTCAGGGGCATCGCATAATCCAATGCCCAAGGGAGTGGTAGAAAGTCTGGGATTGGAGGTCACAAGACCTTATAAAGATCTGTACTCTTTTGATTCTAAGAGAGTAAAATGCCTTGGAT
The DNA here is from genome assembly GCA_001517045.1 of Pseudotsuga menziesii. Taxonomy (NCBI): domain Eukaryota; kingdom Viridiplantae; phylum Streptophyta; class Pinopsida; order Pinales; family Pinaceae; genus Pseudotsuga; species Pseudotsuga menziesii. Next base: position 62,804 of record LPNX010403034.1, on the reverse strand, counting down.
TAATTAAAGATATGGTGGTAACCCTAAAAAAATTCCCTTCTAAAACTATAGTTATGGATGTGGTAGTGGCAGATATCCCACCAAAGTTCGGGGTACTGTTGTCAAGGTCCTGGACTTCCAAATTGAAAGGCAGTTTGCAGATGGATATGTCATATGCCACGATTCCTATTCAATATGGGAACAGTAGATTATATAGTGAAAAAAGAACTCCATATGTAGTAAGCAGTCAAGACAAACCTGAAATTCATCACATTTATGCTGTTGATACTGATTTAGGGTTTTCCATTTTCTTCAATGATGCTGTTCCACATGATGTAGAGGAGGCTTTGCAGAAAAAGTATGAAGAGAACGAGGAAAAGGAAGTGAGAGAACAAGATTCTTTAGAAGCAAAGCAAAAAAGAGAAGGCCAGTGGATTATGTATTTTGATGGGTCTGCTGCGAAAATAGGTGCTGGAGCAGGTGTATACATAATTTCTCCTATTCAAGGGGATTTCAAAGCACTATCATACAAGTTGGAATTTGAGTGTACAAATAATGTGGCAGAATATGAAGCTCTATTATTGGGACTGCATGCTTTGAAATATTTAGGAGCTCAAAAGATAAGGATCTTAGGAGATTTTGAGTTGGTAATAAACCAAATAAATGAAAACTATCAAACCAGACATCCTTGAATGAGGGATTATAGAAATGAAGTGTGGGATATGCTTGGTAACTTCTTTACAGAGCATACAATTCAGGTGATTCCTAGACATGAAAATTTGGTGGCTGATTCTTTAGTTGTGGCCCCTAGAAAATTTGAAACACCTGTTGCTGGTCAGAGGGAATACTAGGTGGAAATTGTGAATAGACCATCTATTCCTGACAACTCTAAATATTGGCAAGTGTTTGAGGACGATATGCAGATCCAGAGATTCCTGGAACTCTCAGAGGAATTTGTGAATACTCCTATTGACACTGAGAATGACAATGACGAGAGCACTCAAGAGGATGAAGACCTTGAAGAGGAAGGGAATAGCACTAAAAAATTGAAAGGGACCTTAGGAGGTAAGGATATCATCCAATTAAAAAACAATTTCATACCAAGAGGACTAATCCCTTTAGAAAAGTTTTTTGATCAAAATGATATGGTAAAATTCCAAAAGTGAAGCCTGTTGATGATGCTATCGAAGACAAAAATATTGGTACCAAAGAAAATCCTAAGATTGTGAATTTGTCCAAGAAATTACCTGAAAAAGAAAAAGAAGAGTATGTGAAATTAATGAAAAGATATACAGATGTCTTCGCTTGGAGTTATGAGGATCTCAAAGAGTATGATACTTCTATCATACAACATACCATTCCTATAAAGCCTGGGGAGAGGCCTTTTAAATAGAAGCTCATAAGAATAAATCCTAAGTTGCTGCCTATTATTGAGAAAGAAATCAAGAAGCTATTTGATGCTAAAATTATTGTAACACTGAGGTTTTCAAAATGGGTTGCAAACTTGGTTCCTGTCAGGAAAAAGAACGGGGAAACAAGATTGTGCATCGACTTCCGAAACCTAAATAAATTTTCCATGAAGGATAACTATCCTCTACCCAAGATGGATCATATACTGCAGCAAGTGGTGGGAGCTGAAATAATTTCAATGCTGGATGGTTTTTTCGGGTATAATCAGATCAAGGTGTTACCAGAAGATCAGGAGAAGATTGTTTTTACTACACCTTAGGGCACCTTTATGTATGCAAAGATGCCTTTTGGTTTGATGAATGAAGGAACCACTTTCCAGCGAGCTATGGACATCGCTTTTGCAGGGGAAATTGGAAATTTTGTAGTTATCTACATGGATGATATCACAGTCTACTCCAAGTCTGACAGGGAGCATCTGCATCATCTGGAGAAAGTGTTCATGAAATGTAGAAAGTTTGGTATATCGTTGAATCCAAAGAAATGCAACTTTGCATTAGAAGAGGGAAAATTGCTAGGCCATATAATATCCAAAGATGGCATAAAGATCGATCCTGAGAGGGTGAGTGCCATTTTAAAAGTAGGTGAACCACGGAGCAAAAAGGAGATACAATATTTCTTGGGGCAATTGAATTTTCTAAGAAGGTTTGTGCCCAGTTTCGCTGAGATTCTAATGAACATCACCAATATGTTGAAAAAGGGGCATGGAATAAAATGGAATACTGAAGCTAGACAGTCCTTTTGGGAAATCAAGAAGGCAATTTCAGAGGCTCCTGTGTTAGTGAGTCCAGATTTTACTAAATATTTCTCAGTATTTTCATATGCTTCAGAATATACTATAGCAGTTGTTTTACTATAGAAAAATGACGAGAATATGGAACATCCCATAGCATTCTTTAGCAAGATGTTGAGGGATGGTGAATTGAAATATGACATTATGGAGAAACAAGCCTATGCTTTAATTAAAGCATTGAAAGATTTCAGAATATATATTTTACATTCATATATAATTGCCCATGTTCCATTTGCTGCAGTAAAAGGAATCCTGACTCAACCAGATCCAGAAGGCAGAAGAGCAAAATGGATTGCTACATTATTGGAGTATGATATTGAGATAAAGCCTACCAAATTGATTAAAGGACAAGGATTAGCTAAGATGATGGCTAATTCCAATTGTGAATCCTTGCAAATTAATTTCATTTCTCATCAAGCTAATCAGTTGGATACGTAGGTAGAAGTAATGGTTGATTTTTTGGCATCTCCATGGTATTCTGATATTGTATATGTCCTCCGTAATTTGCAAGCACCAGAAGGATTAAGTAAATCAAGAGCGAGATCTGTAAAGTTAAAATCTGCTAAATTCTGTATCATAAATCGGTATCTTTATTGGAAATAACCTGGAGGAGTGTTGCTGAATTGTCTTTTGGAAGATGAAGCTCAGCAGATTGCCAAAGAATTTCATCAGGGAGACTGTGGTGGACATCATTCTTGGAAAGTGACTGCGAACAAAATCCTAAGGGTCGGTTATTGTTGGCCTATGTTATTTTCAGATGTGTATAAAGAAATCAGTAAATGTCAGCAATGCCAAATTTTTGATGGTAAGAGAAAAGTATTACCTCTCCCTTTGAATCCAATAACAATTGAAGCTCCTTTCCAGCAGTGGGGTTTGGATTTTATAGGTGAAATAAACCCCAATTCATCAGGTCAGCACAAGTGGATTTTGACAGCCACAGACTATTTTACTAAATGGATAGAAGCAATTCCTACCAGGAGAGCCACTGAAAATGTGATCATGGATTTTCTTGAAGAAAACATATTGGATCGATTCGGGTGTCCAAAAAGGATTGTAATAGACAATGCAGCTGCTTTCAAATCCAGGAAAATGATTAATTTTTTTCATAAATATCACATAAGTCTCAATCATTCAACTGCCTATTATCCTCAAGGAAATGGGTTAGCTGAATCTTCAAATAAGAGCCTAGTGAGGATCATCAAGAAGCTGTTGGAGGATAATAAGAGGTCCTGGCACACCAAGCTAAAATATGCTCTATGGTCCGATAGGATTAGCACTAAAAGAGCAATCGGCATGTCTCCTTTCCAACTGGTGTATGGGGCTGAAGTGGTTTTTCCAACGTCATTAGGGGTTCCAGTTATGAGATATTTCCAGGATCAGCAAGAAGAACCAAATCACATACAGAGAAGGATAAATCAAATCATTGAACTGGAAGAACGGAGAAATAAAGCTTATGACAAAGTGTAGTCTCATCAGGAGAAAATGAAAAATACTTTTGACAGAAGAATCAAGGAAGAACAGTTTCAAATTGATGACCTGGTTTTGAAGTGGGGTGCTCCTAATGAAGACAAGCATGGAAAATTTGATCCTATGTGGGTAGGACCTTACATTGTTGCGGGATACAGAGGGAAAAATGCATTTTTGATGGAATATACAAATGGGGTTCTTCTAGAGAGCAATCCTGTAAATGGAGGATATCTAAAGCATTACCTATCCTGAGGAGGAAGGTAAAATTTGTATTATAGACTATACATACTTATTTTTCTTTACAAGTCAATAAGAGTGGTAAGTCGAGTTTATTTAAATCTCGTAGTGAAGTCCCTAATATTCAGGAAGCATACCATTCCCTTTCTAAAAATATATAAAAATGATATATTTACAAAAAGCAAAAGATGAGTTTTCTAGAAGTTATTATGAAAAAATCAAATGAAGGCACCAGGTCAACGAGTTCTTTGATACGTCACAGGGAGGATATCATCCCCAGATGGAGCCAATTGTTAACACATATATTTAGCACAGGGATGAAAAAAACCATCATGAAGGAGAAATAATGGTGGCTTGTCAAACTTTGGTTAAATGGTATAGTATAAGAGTATGGTGAGGAGCGAGAACGATGAAGTTGTTAAAAGATCTAATGGTGCGAAGTGAAGAGTTGAAGATCAATGGCCTATACTATCTCTACTTTCTAAGAGGTGCAAGGAGGATAACGTATGTCCGGTATTTAATAAAATACACAGATCAACGGCTGTTGATTCGACTTGAAGAGATCCACGGTCCGTTTAAACTCCGCCGTATGAAATTGCATGTTTAATAAAATAGTAGAGCCCAACGGAAAAAAGTATATGCCACTCGATCTAATGGTGACAAGATAAAGGCATATCGCATCAATGATCATGGATTACTCCGGAGCCTAGACTTGCATGGTAGTTAATACCCAAGCGCTCGGCGAAATCGAGTATATTCTTCTTGATCTAACGACGGAGGAGTAAAGTTAGGTGACATCAACGGTTGGGACTGATTCCGGAGTGAAAACTTGCGTGGGGGATAAGTCTAAGGCTCCCAGCGGAATTGGATATGTGCCACCAAATCTGACGGCGTGGATATAAAGTAGATCACATCGATGACTGTAGATGGTTCTGGAGCATAAAGTTGCATGAAGGTTAAGACCAAGACACCCAGCAGAATGAGTTACGTGGCGCAAGATCCAAGGGTTGAGGATTGATGGAAAATAGATCAATGGTCATGAAGCGATCCGGAGTGTGAAAATGCGTGACAGTTAAAAGTTAAGAGCGGTGGCAGAATATAAACCGCTGTCCATGTGTTTGATTGTGATCGACTCCAGAGGCGAAAGTAGTTTAAGGAAAACCGCCGAAAGGACGCTCCGGAGTGGGGTCCTATAAAAGGTAGTTGACTTGCTCCGTGGGTATTCTATTGGCGCCGGACGAATGAAATAGACCCACAGCTTCGTCAACTTTCAACTGTCAATTTCCAAAGCACACGTCGCTACAGTTAATAGGTAAGCCTTGATACCCATAATTTGTCTGCCTGAATTGCCATTATCAATTGAATTATGGACAAGAGGGAGGAATTACAGAGTGGTCATGTTATAGATGACCGAGAGGATTATTTGGTGGACAGTGACAGGGGCGTATGTGACCCCTTCCTATCTGTAGGAAGCATGTCTGTTAGTAAAGAAAGATTGTGGTATTACCACTCACAGGGAAATGATATATTGAATGTATGTAAATCCTTTCTGTACTACTTCGGCCTCGAACAAACCCTCCATTTCTCAGAATTTGCAGAATGGTGTGTTGTTAACTACTCCCCTTCTCAAAGAATTATCATGAGTCAATCCACATCCCGAATACTTTGTAAATTCAATGCTACAGTCATCCGTGAGAACCTCAATTTGCCTGAAAATTACCCTGATAATCGTGAGTCAGTGAATGAGTCAACCCTTGCTGAATTTTACAAGAAATGTGAAACTAAAACCTGTTGCCAATTCCTGTCTAGTATTCTGAAAGATGGTCAATCTTTAGATGGTTTTTTCTTACCTTACCCTATACATATTTTTAAAAATGAAGTCGAATTGGTAGTATCTCTAGTCTGTCAAATATTGGTTCTTGATGATGATTGTCGCGTGGGTGAAGTCGTCCTTGGTTTTTTGTTGAGAATAAGTTCCTTAGGCTCTGAATATTAGTCAATTCCTGTGTTTAGTCTAGATGAGTACCTGGCTGAATCAATCCATCTTCAGTTAAGTGAGTTTACAAAAGTTCGGTTCTTTAGATTTCAGACCTACTTGCTCAACATGCTGTTATGTTCCAATGTCACTGAGCTACAGTTTTTGAATACTATCTGTTCTTCTGATTTTCCCAAGCAAATCAACATGTTATAATATGCCAATTCGATTATGTCGGAAGTGTATAAAATGTTGTTTGATGAATAATTGCCTCATGTTTTGGAAGAGATGAAATGTTTGATGCAGCCTTCACCCAAAGACCGAATTGGGGATTGGTTCCTGCATAAAAAATCCATTGTGTTAAGATTATATGGATTTACCAGGAAACCTTATAAGTTACCTGCATTCCTTACCCTGTTTATTTTTTCTTTAGAATTCATGAGACAAAGGTTGCAGTCTGAAGAAGAACATTTTGGAGCTTTTAAAAATTCTTCAAATATTAAATTCCCCCTGAAGGTCGGTTCTTTCATTTTCAAAAGTAAAGGTGCTTTAGTGTTCATAGAGAAATTGCTGGAGAATATGGATTTCCAAAAGGATCCAAAGATAAATTATGATACCCACCATGTAATCTCCTTGAGGAAGCAAGCCAACAAGAACAAGCTGTTTGATCACCAGTTTATTTAAGGTCTGGCTGAAACAACCAATTTGTTGCAGTTTACCGAAATTTCAATGTCTAATGAAGATACACATACTGTACCTATCACAGCATCCCAAAAAACATAGGATACTAGTATTGTGATTAAGAGAAGTCTGTCTGAAATCGAAAGTATGGAAATTGACGAAGATGGATCGCATAAAAAGGCAAAGTTGTTTCAAGGTGGTGAAATTGTAAATGAAGAAATCTCTGATGGTTTCAAAAAGGTTGCTCTAGTTCCAATGAAGGTTGTGTAAGTAAATCAGTTCTCTTTTAAAAGTATGGATGGTTCAGAATTAAGCCTAGTCTTTAAGTCAAAGGAGGCACTCAAAACCAGTTACATGGAGAAAAGAAAGCAGTCTCTGGAAGAGACGAGAAATTTGCTTCCACGGGTAAGAAATTTGTACAGTCCAAAAACTTATCTGGTTTCTGCTAGAGATGCCGAAAGAAATACATTCAAGTTAGACATGGTAAACGACAAAAAGATGTCAAAGATGGAGATCAGGTTGGATAAGATCAATGTAGCGGATAAGATACAACTTCATAAATAAACTAGTGATATCATTTATTTAGATTTGTTACAAGCTTTGGTAAAGATAAATAAATTACAAATTTTGACAGATAAGTTAGAGATTCAACCGAGACATGAAAGAGTCGAGAATAAGGCGAATGCCATCCAGATCAAGAAGCTTCAAACAGATATTGTCAGTTCAGAGAACACCCAGGAAGTCAGGAGAATGCTAGAAGAAAAAGACAATGCTCTCCAACTGTTGAAGAAAAAATTGAAAATCCCAGGTTCTGAGCATGTTCAGTCCTCTAAGTTATTGGCTTTGCAAGAAGAAAAAGATAAGATCCATCAAGAGATGATGGAGCATAAAGGGAGAGATGTTGAGTTACAGGAAGAAAAGGACAAGTGGGAGACCGAATGAAATGAACTGTTATCTCAAATTTGCTTGATGAAAAAAGATCAAATTGATGAGAAGGAGATTATGGAGGAGTTAATGAGTCAGACTCCCACCAGTGAAGACTTGTCCATTGTAAATATCGAGAAGCCATTGGATGATTTTTCTGCAGATGATCTGTTGGTGCCTATGTCCCAAGTTAGTCTAAAAGATGAAGAAATCAAAGAGCTAAAGACAGAGAATGCAAAGATCAAGTCCGAAATGGCCAAAATGAATGAAAGTAAAAACAAAATACTACAAGATAGAAACCAGTTGCAAAAGAATTTCAATGAATTGAAGGAAAAAAGCATAGGTAAAGGTCCCCTGCAAGGAGCAAAACACATTATTTGGGACACGTTATCTATAGAAATTACCAAATTCAAGCATTATCTGAATTTCATTGATGATCAGAATATTTCGATCAATTTGGCCCACTAAAGATTAAAGCTAGTGAATGAACACATGGGAAAAAGACCTCTCACCACAGCTCAAAATGCGCTAAACTTTTTAAACTCATTGACATATCAGAAATTACATGATATGGGGATAAAAGACAGGATATACATAGTGCTGTGGGCTAAGAAATTTATCCACAAACATCATTTAATGAAGATGGTCCAAGACAGAACTGATGAAATGGTTACACAGGTCAATAACTTCAAGCAGGATTTCAAGGAGTTGTTCGAAGACGGCTTGCCTTCCTTTTGGGATGAGGAGGGATGGATGTTTTCGCAGGAGCACTATCACAGCTTGCTAGTTCAAAATCTCATGGACCACTCTAAATTCGATGACTTGGAAAAGAGCCTAACAGGAAAAACTATTGTGGACAAATTGACAGAGGATTTCAAAATTTTGCAAAAGTTCGCAATTATCAGAAGCAGATTGCTCAAGGTGTCATATGAAGCTTATATGGAACTGGAAGTGTCAATTCAGGAAATGATGGAATGTGATACCCCAAGCGCAGAATAGTGGAAATTTGTGGAGATATTCGGAAAGACCAAATACGTCTTGCATGCATAGAGACAGGTGTTATACAACAAGGAGCTGACTGGATGAAGACATGGAGGTGACTAGACGAAGACATTTTACCAAGCTTATTTTTACTTTATGATCTGTTAGGATTGGAGCAGTAATTTATTCCTAGAAGTTAGGGATTTAGTTACAAGACTCTAAATTAAGCCGATCATTCAGTTGTGAATCTTCTTAGAAGATCTATTATTTTTTGTATATATTAGCATCTTTTTTAAGAGATGGGGGTTGGAACCCATCGTGTTGTGAAATGATTTTGGAGAACATATCTATTTTTGAAATAACAAAGTGAATGCAAGAAGGTTTATCAGAGATTCCTGTGTCATTGATATTACAGTCTGTGCTTCTTTCTTTATGTGATCGTATTTCCCCAGTGTAACACTTCATTTTGTTTCTTCTTCATATCTGAAATACAACGTTGGGTGATTAGAATTCATATGTTTATGCTCTAGTCATCATTTCAGATATTTTATACATTTTCTGCTAAAGTTGATATAGAATTCATCTTTGATGCTCTGTATTAATGGGTTGTTTCCTCGTCTCTTCTGTCTCACCTAGATTAAATTGAACGACTATGATGATGTGATTGTCTTTCCTTTGATAAATCTCGTGTATATGTCTTTGTGATATCTTTATATGTATGTGAATCCATGCCCAATGGTTATGTGATTGTTTCATCCATACATACAAATATTTAAATGTTGTTTTATATCTGGTCCTGTTAAATCTGTATTGAGAGATCCCTCTCTGGAAGAAAACACCAGTTTCTTTCTAAAGTGGTTTTGCTGTTACCTTGGAGTTTACCTTTTACAACCTGGGTACATTCTGAGTGCTAACACAAAGCATATCTTCAAGAACCTAATTAACTCTTTCGGTTTTCCCATCTTTCTAAGGATGGTATGCAGTGCTGAAGTTTAGCTTCATACCCAAATCTGCAAACAACCTCTTCCAGAAATTGGAAGTGAACTTGACATCTCTATCTGAGACTATTTCCTTCAGCAATCCATGCAATTTGAAAATCTCCTTCATGAAGAGATTTGCAATGTCATATGTCTTATGCATAGACTTCACTGGTATGAAATGTGCTACTTTTGTCAACTTGTGTACCACAACCATGATGGAATAATGTTGTCTCCAAGTCATCGAAAATCCTGTAATAAAATCCATGGAAATAAATTCCCATTTCCATTCTGGAACTGGGAAAGGATACAACAAAACTTGGTGGATGTTGATGCTCAACCTTTACCTGTTGACATTTCAAGCACCTTGAAATGTATTCATCCATGTCCTTTTTCATCCCTAGCCAAAAGTACTGCTTTCTACTTGTAGCAATTGTCTTCTGGTACCCTGGGTGACTAGAATACGGAGCTTGATGGATTTCATCCATAACAACTCTCCTCAAATCTACTACTTTTGGAATATAAATTTTGCCTTTATAAGTAATAAGTCCATCTTCTTCCAATTTATATCCCTCATACCTCTTCTCAAGGTTTTGCTGCTGCAATTTTTCTTTTACCTGCTTATACAATTCATCTCCAGCAACATGATTAACAATCTGCTACCTCAAATATGATTGGAAAATACTAAGAGATGCCACATGCATTTCCTATACCTTCCTGCTGAGTGCATCAGCTACCTTGTTCTCTTTTCCTTTTATGTGCTTGATTTCAAAATCAAACTCACATAGAAATTCCATCCATCTCACTTTCCTAGCATTTAGAGTAGGATGATCAAACAAATACTTTAGGCCACAATGGTCTGTCCTAAGCTCAAATCTTCTACCCATCAAGTAATGTCTCCACATCTTGAGAGCATGTACTATGGCTACAAGCTCTAGATCATGCATGGCATAGTTCTTCTCATGCTCCTTCAAATTTCTTGATTCATAACATATCACATGGTTGTCCTTCATAAGGACTCCTCGAAGCCCTTGTCCGCATGCACCGGTACATAGCAAAAAATATTTCTATGGATCTGCAACCTTCAATACGGGTGCACTGGTGAGAACATTCTTCAATCACTGGAAGCTCTCTTCACACTTCAAAGTCCATTCAAACTTCATCCCCTTCTTTTGCAGAGTGATGGCATGTGCAACCTTGGAAAATCCTTCAATGAATCTCTTGTAGTATCCTGCAAGTCCCATAAAATATATTACATCCGTCACATTTCTTGGATTAGGCTAATTCATAATGGCTTCGATATTCTCAAGGTCTACTAATATACCCACTTCTAAGATAATGTGACCCAAATACTGAATTCTATCTCTGTAGAAGTCACACTTTCTTAGTTTTACATACAACTGATGTTCCCTGAGAAATTGCCATGTCAATCTCAAATTCTCTTCATGTTCTTCCTCATTCTTAGAATAAACAAGAATGTCATCAAGGAAAACAAGAACAAACTTGTCCAAATACTTGTTGAAGACACTGTTCATAAGGCACATAAATGTAGCTGGTGCATTTGTGAGACCAAATGGTACCACTACAAACTCATAATGTCCATACCTTGCCCTGAAGGCTGTCTTATGAATGTCTTCGTCCTTGATCCTCACCTGATGGTAACCAAACCTCAAGTCAATTTTGGAAAATACCTTTGCTCCTCTCATTTTATCAAAGAGGTAGTCAATCCTAGGAAAAGGATATTTATTCTTCACAATAACCTTGTTCAACTATCTATAATCAATACATAACCTGAGTGTACCATATTTCTTCTTCATAAACAGAACTACTGCTCCCCAAGGAGGCACACTCGGTCGGATATACTTCTTTTCCAACAACTCTTGCACTTACATCTTCAACTCTAGAATCTCCGGTGTACTCATCCTATAGGGTGTCTTGGACACTAGTGCTGCTCCTGGCACAAGTTCAATGGTGAAATAAATGTCCCTATTTGGAGGAAGCCTTGGAATCTCATCAGGAAACACATCCTTGAATTCCTGTAACACTTGATAGTCCTCCAACCTAGGATTTTCATCTCCTGTTGGTTCCAAAATATGAGCTGCATACAACTGGCAACCTTTCCTATAGAACTTCTTCAACTGCATTGCTGAAACTTGTCTCACTGAAATTACCTTCGGAATACCTTTCACAATTACTGGGTTTCCTTCCTCCTCCGTGCATTTAAAATTCTTGTTATAGCAGTCAAGCTTCACTATGTGAGATTCTAACCAATCCATTGCAATGAGAATATCATAGGAACCAACTGGTAGAACATTCATATCTACACAAGTCATCAATCCCTTCATAACCAATGGACATTTCTCTACCAACTCACTGACTTTTCTCTTAGTCCCAGTGGCTAGCTCAACTAACCAAGATTTTCCATGCTTTAAATTCTTAAAAGAACAAATCTCCACTACCCTAGGAGTGATATACCTGTGAGTAGAACCAGGGTCAATCAAAATAGAAATAGATTGTTCAACAATCTTACCTGCAACTTCAACCACAGTTGACGGGTGATCTGCCTGGCGGTCCTCCAGTGCTGCATAAATTCTGGGGATGGCTCTTACTACTTGACCCACTATTTCTGCTTCCCAAATGTTATAAGTTGGCCTTGCACTTTCATTATCAAGTGGAAAATATCTACACAAGTGGGGTCCTTCACATTTCCAACATTTGAGTGGACCTTTATTCTAATGTGGCTCTTTAGGCTTTCCACCTGTCACTCCAACTGGATTACTCACAGCTTGGGATGGCTGCTTTTGCTGATTTCTGAATCTAGAAGGTTTGAAACATTTCCTTCTTTGGTCAAACTTCTCGTTCTTCTTGTACTCCCATGCCTTATGGTAATCAGGTTTACCTTTTCTTTTCTCATAGAAATATTCAGCCTTTCTTATTGCTTCTTTTATAGTTCTCAGTTCATAGAACTCAATTCTATCTTTGTAAGCTTGAGGCAATCCACTTAGAAACCACTAAACCTTCACTTTTCCATCCCTGATGTACCGGACATACCTCAACAATTCCAGGAATTTGTTTGCATATTCATCCATGGTCTATTGTCCCAATATCAGCTCATGGAACTCCTTGATCTTGTCATCATAATACCTGTTAGAGAGGTATTTCTTCCTGAAATACTTCTTGAATTGTTTCCACTTCAGTTTCCTTTCACTGATCTTCTTTACTTGCTTGAAGTGTTCCCACCAAATGGATGCTCTTCCATTCAAATTGAATATGGAAAATCTTGCCTTCATGTTTCCTGAATAATCCTGTACTTGGAAGTACTTATTTATGCCAAGGATCCAAGCTTCAGCTTCTTGTCCTGTCTTTATCTCACCATCAAATGTAGGAGGTTTAGCTTTCCTAAATTCATCTCGAGAGTGATCCCTATGGTGTCTTCTTCTTTTCCTTTTATGAGAAGATGAACTTGTATCTCCACTGGATTCTTCAGAGTCAGATGATCCACTGGAATTCCTTCTTCTCCTCCTAGTGCCGCTCTTACTACCTTTTGGTCTTGATGTACCTCGTCCAGAATCTATCTTTCTCTGCAAATCTATCAAACTCTACAACATGGCAGCATTCAACTGATGCTACTCTTCCTGGGCTTTAAGCAAGCTTCTCATGGTGGCTGCAACCTTGTACGATGTCTCTTGGAATCTCCTTCCATTAGACTATGTCATCATTTCCATTCCGGACATTTTCTCCCATGGCATCTCTTGCACTCTCATAAGAATCCCAAGCATCATACCCATCATCGGTTCTCATGACTGAACCTCCTCTTTCTTTGCCACACTGTTCTTTCTGGAGTACTGCTCTTGGAAGTTGTCTATAATTATGCAATGTGTTAGTAACAAACTGTTAGATGCATATCATTAATATAAATCAAAACTACTTACCTTCCTCTTTTGGAAATTCATAAAACACAAAAAATTTCCCTCTTCCTTTTTATCCCTATGATCACTGATAGTCTGCTTAAATCTACTAAAAGATAGTTGAAAACTGCTTGAAACATTACTGAGAAGTTCCTTCGAAAAACCCAAATCCCCTTGCACCCAATCGGACCTCTTCCCAGCTATCTTTCCAATTCTTTGGTGGTCAAAGCACTTAGTTCATCGACGGTCTGTTTGCTTATTTATTTCGGCATTTTGGCGACAAACCAAATAAAATTCTGATTTGCATCAATGAGGAAATCAACTATTGATTAGGTGCACAGTCCCTTGAGTAGCCGCAATGCCGAAAAGTGTTCCTCCTAAGGTTTCTGCGGACATCATTTAGCTATCAGGCCTACTATCCATCGGGTGGATAGTGCTTTGGAATGCCATAATGGTGGGTTCATGATCCTTTGATTCCATCCGATCGGCAGCCTGACCCTTAAAATTTTTTCGATCACCTTATACTTTTCAAAAAATTTATTCTAATCGGGTCTCTTCCCTGCTAACTCTCCACTGTATCGGTGGGTTGTTTGTTTATTTATTCCACAGTATCGGCTCCATAGTGGCCTACTGTCCCAAGTCTTATTGGAAATATGTTTGTTTAACTTCATCTGTCATATTGGGTCCATGCTTCCTCAGCGGTCGGGGGCTCTGCGCATCGGATGGTTAGTCTTTTTGGCTTCCACAATGACAGCCCACGGTTTTTCTATGTCTTCCGCAACTCACGACTTTGTCGGTGGTCAGAGCGGCTACTCTCTTGTGGCATCGGCACTGGGACAGACTTGTCATCAAGTGATTAGTCCTTTATGTGGCTGTAATAGAGGGCAGCAGAGTCACTATGGTCTCCACGGGGCACTCGTCAACGGTCGGAGTAGTTGTTCATTGCGGCATCGAATAGATAGTTGGCTAAGCAGCCGCAACTCTAGTTCAACTTCACTAAAACTTTTTGATTGACGATATGATCCACTAACATTGCCCAATGGCCAATGATCTCATGCCTTAGAGAAAATTTTGAATTTTCGTCTTGCCTTGTCTTCCACCGCATCAGCTCTTCCATCTTGTATTCATCGACAATGACAATGATTGGTCTCCTTTGATCGACGACTGAAACACAACCATCGTGGCATAGGTTAGCAGAACTTGTATCCGTCAGAGGATTAGTGCACTAGGATTCCACAATGGTGGTTCTTTGAACCACTAATTCCTTCCGATGTTCATTGACGACCCCGACAACTAACATTTCTTGATGGCTAAAGAAGTCAACACTTAGAAAAATTTCATAAATTTCTTCTTCTTCTTCTGCCGCATCGGCCGTTGGATCAACTATCCATCAGGTGGATAACATCTTAGACTGTCGCAACGGTGGGTGCGCCATCAGCTAAAAGTTTTTGATGTAGTTCATCGGTAGTTCCCTCATCTAACCATCGGCGATGAAAACAACTATCTTCCTCTGATCGTCGATGGTCGAACTTAGAAAAAAATTCAAAATTTTTCTCTCTACCTTCTTTTGCCACTTCATCGGCTCAACCATATTCTATCCATCGCCGACCAAATCAATTGTTCTCTTTCGATCGGTGAACTGAAGCACAATGGCATCAACAATCAGAACTTTTCCTCGTCGGAAGACTAGTGCTCTAGGATTCTGCAACAGTGGGTGCATGAACCACTGACGTCTTTCGATGACTAGCGATTTCGTTACTTAGAAAAATTTTCTGAATCTTCCTGCCACAATTTTCTGATCGCTGCTGGGTAGAAAGAAACCTGCCTCTACTATCTGATCTTACATGGCCCATTCAGGCCCATGCTGCAACCAGAGCTCTGATACCACACTGTAATGTTCCCGACCCTCTGATCGGCGAAGAGGATGCTACGATACATCAAATTATCTGGGCATCTAGCCCCATGAACATTAACATACATACATATAATGCTGAAGCATGATACTTAAAAACATAAAACATATTACGAACCATAATCATTCATATACACAACGGAAGAAAAACATATCAATCAACACTCATGCATATACAGATCGGCATTTAACATGTATATCATCATTCATCAATGGTAAATATGATTGGAGACACAAGTTAGGTAAGAATACTTATCTTATTAAGAACTTGTTCTGCAACCAGCTATGTCGCTGCAACATTCCACCCAACCATAGGCCTGCATGCTCCTTAATCTATTAGCAACGCTGCCACCCCTAAGACAGGCATGATTCCCCAAGGAATAATGAACTAACATGCTTACACATAGCCAAGGATAACAACACCATAAGGGTACACAGTTCATCCAAGCCAACACAGTTGGGTTTATCAGGCGAACATCAGATCAGCCAAGCCAACCAAGTTGGGTTTATCAGGCCATCCAAGAGCTGGGAAAGGCTAAATGCTAAGCTGGTGAGATCATTGAAGAGCTACAGACACCAACACCAAAGCCAACCTGTCTTCTAGAACACCCACACACACCCAACACAAGGAAATCAATCCCTTCTTTGCAACACAGTCCCTCAGACCCTGATCTCCCTTCCAGTGCTATTCATGGGTTTTGGAGAAGAAAGCTATCTCAGTAGCTATGTCTATGTGGTTCTCAACCCACCAGGTTTATCAAGCACCTTAGGCCCTCATTCACCACTCCAGTGCAGTCCGAGGACAAAGCCACTGCATGTAAGAATCCAAATAGCTATTCAAGCTTTTACAAGGGAAAACATAGTTCATCAATCGTGGAAAAAAGCATCCCACAAACCACTATGAACCCATAGAACCCGATCCTCAATACGATCGCTAGAGAAATTGCACAGGTAGAAAATGGGGAAAGAACAAACTCCCAAACTATGCGTGATGGAAAAAGACGCAATCAACCAAAACTGTGAATGGAATTACGGTCACAACTCAACAATAGAGTAGCAAAATCATTACATAGGTCTGATAATGGTGGAGAAAAGACACCAAACTTTGTGTGAATAAAGGAAAGAATCGATCTACAAGCCAACAAATCCATGAGGCAAAGGAGAACCCACCACAAGCTAGGAATCCCAGCGAAAAGGGAGAACCAACAAACCCCCAAACATTGGAGTGTGGAACCTTTTAACTCAACCCACATGAGGAAACTAAACATACTCTCGATCCTCATAGTGGATAGACCATCCGCACACAAAAGGTATGTCATGGAGAGAGAGAGTAGGTGTGGGTGTAGTATTGGTATTTTTTCCAGCAAAATAGATGCCCCAACTAATCAACCGAACAAATGAAGGTGGTGGTTGGATGAAACATGGGAAAATGAGCAAAAAAAATAGGGTGGTGACACATGGCTTTTCCCCATTGCTCAAGGTTCATCATTTCCCCTCCTTATCCTTAGGAATCATGCCGCTTCTCAATTTAGTTGCAGTGAACATAGCTGGTTGGGTTATTTAATTAAAATGCACATTTACATGATATCACAATTTAATATATTTCGTATGTCCTGATATACGATCGGTGACCATTCCAATCCGAATCATAACATAACCAAATCAATGGTGGTGCTTTTTCCCTTAGCTCCTCACCATGATTATTACAACATATGTATCATGTATACTTAATGCAAACAGGGTCAAAACTGAGGTGTTACACTTCCATCATCTTCTTACAATTTGATCATAGTCCCATATTATTTGTCATCATAATTTTCTACAGTGCCAACCCTTTTCCATGCTGATTGTAGGCCTAGTCCTCTTCCATGTCTTCATCTACAGTGCCATCCCATTTTCATGTTGGATGTAGGCCTATTTGTCTACCAGGTCTTCATATACATCATCTATGTGAGAAATCCATCAAGTAGGTACATCCCAGGACTTATTATATGCCTCTTGAAAAACCTATAACATTTCCTAGTATTGATTATATGCCACTGGAAAAACTCAAGGAGCATCCCATGATTGATTTCATGCCTTGCAATACCTGTGTACCCTACTGTTACCTCATCATCTTCAGATCATCTCATCATCTCATAGAGCACAGCCCAAATACACATAACACAACACTTACATTCATCGGCATGGTAGGACACACCTACTACCATCCAGAAAAAGGATTCAGCACTTACATCCATTGGCATGGTAGGACACACCTACTACCATTTGGGAAAGGATCTAGCACTTACATCCACCAGCATGTTAGGACACACCTACTACCATTCGAGGAAAGGATCTGCAATTACATCCACCGGCATGGTAGGACACACCTACTACCATCTGGGGAAAGGCTCTACACTTACATCCACCGGCATGGTAGGACACACCTACTACCATCTGGGGAAAGGCTATGCACTTACATCCACCGACATGGTAGGAAAAACCTACTACCATCCAGGGAAATTATCTACACTTACATCCACCGGAATGGTAGGACACACCTACTACCATCCAAGGAAAGGCTTTGTAATTACATCCACCGGCATATTAGGACACACCTGCTACCATTCAAGGAATGGATCTACACTTACATCCACCAGCATGGTAGGACACACCTACTACCATCCAGAGAAAGGCTCTACACTTACATCAAACCATGGGAGGCCCATACTGCCACCATATCGGAAAGGCTCATGTGTATATGTGTCTTCCATACTCATCACTTCCCTTTGGAGGGAACCTCGATCTGAATAACACCAAGCTTCTCTCTGAAGTACTCGAACTTCACTCTAGCCATTTCTAGTATAGAATCAAATTAGGGCTGATTACGTCCAAGGATAACCTGTGAGCTTTTCCAGACTAATTACATCCTAGGACAACCTATAGGGCTGATTACATCTGAGCAACCTATGAGCTTCGCCAGGATTTTATGCTCAAACAACCTGTCTCATCGACTATTCTCGACCTCGTCACTCCCTCTTTCAAGACATCTTGATCTGGATCACATATTGGAGCTTCACTACTCCTCTTTGCATCATACAAAAATGCAAGTAAGATCAATTAAATCAAATAGTATCTTTTAAAAGAAACATACTACCTCATAAATAGACGAGCAAGTGGCAACATAATTTTCCTCGGTTGTACTCAGCACCATGTAGAACTGCGTCCTGCCAAAACATTAGCCCATACTAGACCTAAAAATGAAGAAGCAACCCAATATTATATTCTTCTCAGTGTGCTACCAATCTAAATCAACATAACCATGCAAATTAGTCTTCTGATTAGTATAATACTTGAGCCCATACACATTTGTACCCTTCAGGTACCTCACTGCATGCTTTGCAACCAGGTGAGCATGTCTTGGATCCATCGGGAACTGGCTCAATGTGTTCACATCAAAGAAAATATTTGGTATCGTATTCATTAGGTACATCAAGGACCCAATCATATGACGATACATCGTGGCATCAATCGAATCTGATGAAGCATCACTCAATAGCTTCAGGTTCGATGCCATAGGTGTGTCCATGGCCTTGCAATCCATCATCCTGAACTTCTTTAGGATTTCCATTGCATACTTCCCTAGTCCAAGGATGATTCCATCCATAATATGCCACACCTCCATGCCTAGAAAGTAGTGCAGCATACCCAAGCCCTTCATCTTGAACTCGGTAGCAAGTATCCTTCTTGCATCTTTAATGAGTTCCTAATTTCCTATTAGTAACAGGTCATGAACATATAACAGGAGAATCACTGGTCTTTCACCTTCAACCTTGAAGTAAATGTTGGAATCTTCTTTACTCTCAGGAAATCCTAGAGCCATCAGTAAGTTGTCCATCATGTCATACCACGTTGAACCCGAGGATCTTCTACAGTCAGTCCCTCTGAAGTGGAGCATCATTCTCCCTATGTCTTCTGTACTCTATGTATTGAACTATGGAGTGACAAGTAACTTCCTATGCTACTAATATTCTATATATCCATCTAGGGTCACTAGATACCAATATCCTCTATATTGAAATTTGAGAATTTCTTCTCGCACCCATCTGTGAGCTTTCCATCCTTTATAGAATTTCATCTTTAATATTGTAGCAAAGGTTAAGATCTTCATCACTCTAGGTGATCTTCAATATCCTTATGTAACTGCATGTTCTATCCCATGGGTGCCTTCTAATATCATACAAGGCCTTCTTTAGTTTTCACACATGATTCTACCTTTCATGTGTCTCAACTCCCAGTGGCTTATGTATGTATACTTGACTCGTCATTGGTGCAAATGTCTATTCATAGTCTATGCCTTCTTTCTGTGACAAGCCTCAAGCTGCAACTCTTTCCTTTTATCCCACGATGCTACCATCTACTGCATGCTATATCTGGAATACATTATGGACTTCCCTTCGAGTCTTGGAACCACATCCTAGACATCATTCCTTTTAATCAATTTGTACTCTTTGATCATAGTCTCCTTCCATTTCTTCTTGGATACTTCTTCATATCTGGAAGGATCTACATCAATGATATCGCTCAACAGTGTCACATAACTGGAGTGTGTCTAAGGCCTCTTGAAGTCTCATCATAGTATTCTTCATTTTGGATTATTTATCATTCCCAAGGTGTTCTTTTTCTCTCAAGTTCGATCTATCATTCTCCTTATATTCTTCGGAAGCTCTTTCTTTTTCTATGGCGTCTTCGACCCAAGAAGCTTTAGGTTCCTCTTTTGAACTATCATTACTTGTTATTTGGCATGATCTACAAGTCAAGTTCATTTACATGATTAGAAACATATCATAATTTCCAAAACATATTAATAGTGACAAATATATGTCACATAGCCATGTGATTATTTTATCCAATGCTACACCATTCGTCCATATCATGTATACATACAATAACTCCTAGATGCATTCTACCCTAATGTTATTAAGAGTGTGTACTACTCCTAATTCTCCAGCAAGGAGGTTTCAATCTAGATAAGTAGTAATGGAATGTTGTACAACATCATTGACTTCCTACCCATCATGTGCAATTTAGTAGTATAAATTAAAATACTCAAACATGCATAACACATTAACTGAATTTAAACAAATGCATAACCAAACAATATCATGAAATGAAAATTGAATACTTATATTTATTTGTTTCATGGATAGAATCCTTCTTGAGCCTTCAACTTCATCTTCTTCTTCATTCATAACAACATCATTTATTATCCAAATGATAAGATGGATAAGAGGTTCTTCAAGAATTGAGTCCTTCATATTCCTCATCGCTTAAGGGATATTCTTTTAATCATGAGAGATTCATATTTAGTTGCTCCCATATTCTCTTCTCTTATTATGAGTCGATCTTCTTCTTATTTGCACTCTTCCCAAAGTCTGCTGAAGGTAATCACTTCAATTTGGAACACATTCCTTGAATGAATGAATCCCATGATCTTGGGAGGCCATTCAAGGTGGCTATAACAATATATTATTATTGTTTTATTACTTCGTCATAGCATCGAACACTTCCTTTTGGTGTATTCAAGGATGACACATGAGGGATGAGATGATATTTAATAGAATCTGCAATGATTATCTTGGCTCCATCCTAATCCTCATCTCCCTCTGGCTCTTAGAACTTCCTTACTGAAATACTGATCTAAGTCGATTTCTTCAAGGATCACAAAGGTCCTATACTTCCATACTCGGAAGTTGTCAGCTTCACCAAGCTTATCATCAAGTTGGTGTGATTAGTCATTTTGAAATGAGAACCTCAAATGTAAATAGCAAAAATTTAGATCTTACAGATTTGAGGTGTATGTCCTGGTTCTGGAGCTGGCTGATCTAGGGTTTGTTCGAGAAACCCTAATTTTCAAAACTTGGAATTTCAAACTTTTGATAGAATAGAAATATGTGAATTTTCAAGGTGAGCTGTCAAATGTACTCCTTTTCTGAAAAGAGTGGAGGCAAGCTCCCAAAATAGGAAGCCCTAGTTTTCCAATTTCTTCTGCAGAAATGACTGAGATTTATGTTGCTTTATCTCTGATGTTTTGAATCCTTAAAGTATGAAAATTCTCACTATGAAATACTGATAATTATTCTTTCCAACCCCATATGTTATAGCATAAATGGATTCTCCAAGTGGGACTTATGCTGATTTTCCCAAGGTGACTATTTTGGGGACTGTTCAGCATAACAAAATTGTACTGACTTCCACATGTCGCTTTTTCACATTCTGGGTCTAAAATATGTACCACAGAAACTACAGTCTGTTCCGTACCTGCAACATCTTACCAAATTTCATTTGTACCTTCCTATCCCGAGATATAGGAAATCTCGCTAGGTCACATGTTTATGACTGTATTTTAGAGGAGTCTGGAACCCTGATTTGGAGGAACCATATATCTTGAAGTATAGTGAATATAAGGCTAAAACGTTTACATAGTGTACAACACAAATTTCTCTTTGGCCTTTAAACATTTTGGCTTCTGATCCTTCTCCAATATTGCATTACAGAGAAAGTTCTAGGATTACTAAATTTAGTCTTCTGGGGTTTTCACGCATGAAACCCTAATTTTGATTAGCTACCATTGCAGCTATATTTCGACTCTATAATGAAAATTCTCTAATTCAAAAACTGATATCACCAATAAATACGCCCTAGTGAGGTGATTTATCCTATCCCTCCTTGCTTGATGATCTGTGGAGAGAACACTTTCAACTACGAAGCCCTAGTTCCTGTAGCTACACAATGCCTTCTTTCAGAGAGGCTCTTATACCATGTTAGATTTTCTTAAGATATGATTAGATTATCTAGGATATTTATCTAAAATAATAACAAGTACAAAAAAATGCATAATATATAAAAGATACACAAGACACAAATATTTTCATCGGGGAAACCATAAGGGATAAAACCTTGCAAAATTTTTCAGAATAGTATGATGATCAAAAGAAGTAATAAGAAATGTTCAATAATTATCTTTCTCTCCTCCTTTGACTGTATATATCTCTCATGCGCCTTAGAGAGTGTGTGAGGTGTGTATAAATGAGGGAGAGAGCCTCCCTATTTATACCCTTTCAAGTCACTGACCAAATATAAGACTCAAGCCTACATGTCATCTCACATGGGGCCCACTTCTTCTAGAGAGACCACCATTACATATTACATGATGTTACACTGGGGACTATTTCCCCGACTTACAATAGAGGTTGTACCTCAAGGCTTAGACACAATGTAGACATCTCGTTAGGGGGAAACACACATCCCCAATGGGGGTACAACAACATAGAAAGATAATATACATCATAATATCTTTCGAAGTTACAAATCCATCAACATTTTAGTGTTGTTACACTGATGATTTTTTATTGCTGAGATGATTGTTGAGATAGATTCAATATTCCTATACTGATGTAGCAGGTTTGGTATTCTCATACTGATGATTGTTCATTGATGATATTATTAATAGTTGAATTATTATTATATTGATGTTGTAGGTTCAGTATTATCATACTGAATATTGTTGAGATGATTACTGATGAGTTTGTTTCAAATATTTTGATGTTTGAAGTTGATGATAGTGTTGATGTTCCAACATCTCTATGTCGACGATGATCTAGCATTACAAATGATTTTTTTATCACTAACATGCTAATGATGTTGTTGTTGTTTCAGTATTTACATATTGATGATGTAGATGATGATGGTTTAGTATTTACGTACTGATGATACAGATGATGATGTCTCAGTATCTATTGTAGATGATGATGGTTCAATGTTTACACACTAATGTTATAAAAACTTGATGTGGCATAAGATTACTCAGTATTCACATACTGATGCTATAGAACATGATCCATAAGATGTGATAGATGATGATTTATTATTCACATACTGATGCTATAGAAGATGATCCAGAAGATGTGGCAGGAGATGATTCACTATTCACATACTTGATGTTATAGAAGATGATCCAAAAGATGATTCATTATTCATATACTAACTGTTAGTTTTTTCAACATTAAGCTAGCATATCATTAGGATCTTTAAACTGAGAGAACAACAAGCACAACAATCAAACACAAGAGACAATGAACATAGTGTTTTTCCTCGGGGAAACCATAAATGGAGAAAATCCCACAACTTTCTCTGAGATATAATCAGCACCAAAGTGAAACCCAAAAACAGTAAGACAATCTCCTGACAGCAGTACGCTCTCTCCTCTTGCCCCATTGTCTTTCTCTTCCTCAACTATGCGCTACACTTGAGAGTGTATGAGATGTGTTCTAAATAGAGAGTCCACCTCTCTATTTATACTAATCTCAACATGACTAAAACCCTACTAGGTCCAACCTCACTAGGAGAGTCTAATAACCATAGTGCCCCGAAACTGTCGGGACTTTAACCCTTATACAATAGGAGGGTTACCCACAATGACTTGACATGACTTGTTTACATTATTGATTCTCCTGATCGGAACATCAGGGCATGAAATGACACAAGAACATCTCAGAATAAACATCGGGTTACAATAGATGAGAAATACAAGTGAATACATTCCAAAGTTACAATTACATTAACACTCCCTCTTAACTAGGAAGGTATTCTTTAGACACAATTTTCATCACTGGTCTTCTTCTCTGGGTCTTCCTGTCATCTGCATCTTCAAGTCATCTTCATCTTCAAGTATTCTTTGTCTTCAAGATTTCTTCATCTCTGGATCTGGATCATCACTCGATTTGGATCATCATCACTGGATCTGGATCATCACTCGATCTGGATCATCTGTAGCATCATTCCTGGATCTGGATCATCCCTCGATCTGGATCATCTCTGGAGCATAATCTATGGATCTGGATCATCTCTTCTGGATCATCAATACTGAATCTTCATAAGTGCTATCTCATGATTCTTCTCGTCATAAGAAGTTCTACAGAGCCAACCCTTTTTCATGTTGGATGTAGGCCTAGCCACCATGTAGGTCTTCTCCTAGAACTTACATCTGATCATGTAGGAACTAACCTATAATCATATCAGAAAGGCACGCCCAACACTCACATCTGACCATGTGGGAACCAATCCCACAACATTGTCAAAAAGGCCCAGCACTCACATTTGACACATGCGAGGAACTAATCCAACATGCATGTTCAAAAAGGGTCAGCACTTATATTTGACACATGCGAGGAACCAATCCAAAATACATGTTCAAAAGGCTCTACACTTACATTAGACACATGCGAGGAACCAATCCCACAACATTGTCAAAAAGGCCCAGCACTCACATCTGACACATGCGAGGAACTAATCCAACATGCATGTTCAAAAAGGGTCAGCACTTATATTTGACACATGCGAGGAACCAATCCAACATGCATGTTCAAAAAGGGTCAGCACTTATATTTGACACATGCGAGGAACCAATCCAAAATACATGTTCAAAAGGCTCTACACTTACATTAGACACATGCGAGGAACCAATCCAACATACATGTTCGAAAAGGCTCTGCACTTACATCTGACACATGCGAGGAACCAATCCAACATGCATGTTCAGAAGGGTGTGCACTCACATTTGATCAAGTAGGAACCAATCCTATAGTCATATCAGAATGGCCTCCAGTAATAGACTGAGCTACTTGGTAACTAACCAGGTGCCTCCATTTCCAGAATGGCAGTTGCCCTTACATCTGTCCTACTCGACAGAATGGCCAGCACTCACATCTGACATGGGAGGAACTTAATTCTTTAACCATGACAGAATGGCTCAGCCCTTACATCTAACCTACTTGTCAGAATGGCTCTCTCAGTCCTGGACTGAGTGTACCTGGTAACTGACTAGGTACCTCCATTCCAAGAATGGCATTCAGCACTCATATCTAACATGGAAGGAACCAATCCTCTCACCATGACAGAATGGCTCAGCCCTTACATCTGACCATGGAAGGAACCAATCCTATGACCATTGCAGAATGGTTGTGGGACTCATCACTTTCCCTTGGAGGAAACCTCGATCTGGAGAACATCAATATTCTCCCTGAAGTACTCAAACTTCACCCTAGCCAATGGATTCGTCAATACATCAGCTATATGTTCCTCCATCACAACATACTGGAGCTTCACTGCTCCCCTCTACACCATATCCCTGATATAGTGATTCTTGATCTCAATATGCTTCGACTTGTCATGGAACACTAGATTCTCTGACAACTTCATGCAACTCTGGTTGTCACAATGTATACAAGTAGCAACCATCTAGAGATAAAATAAATCAAATAGTAGCTTCCGCAGCCATATTGCCTCACAATTAGATAAACAAGCTCTGACATACTCTGCTTCAACTGTACTTAGTGCCACATAGGATTGCTTCCTACTAAACTAAGAGATCACACCTGATCCCATATTGAAGCAACACCCTGAAGTTCTCTTCCTATCGATGGCACTCCCTGCCCAATCTGAATCAACATAACCCTTTAGGTTAATCTTTTGATTCACTTCGTACTTGAGCCCATAATCAATTGTATTCCTCATGTACCTCAGAATATGATTTGCAGCAATCAAGAGAACATTTCTCGGATCTATCAAGAACTGACTCAAGGTGTTCACAGCAAAGCAAATGTCTGGTCTCGTGTTCGTCAAATACATCAAGGACCCAATCATCTGTCAATACATCGTAGCATCAATTGTCTCTGATGAATCATCACTCAATAGCTTCAAGTTTGATGCCATAGGTGTGGCCATAGCCTTGCAGTCCATCATCCCAAACCTCTTAAGGATCTCTACTCCATAATTCCCTTGTCCAATGGAGATTCGATCCGTATTCTGCCACACCTCCATACCTAGAAAATAATGCATCATACCCAAGTCCTTCATTTCGAACTCAGCAGTAAGCTTTCTCTTTGTATCAGCAATCAATCCATCCATACATGTTACAAACAGATCATCTACATACAGTAGAAGCATCACTGGTTTGCCATCTTCAACCTTGTAGTAAAGGTTGGAATTTGCTTTACTCTTGGTAAAGCCCAAACTGGATAGAAAGCTGTCAATTCTGTCATACCATGTCCTGGGTGCCTATTTCAAACTGTACAAAGCTTTCTTCAGTCTACACTCATGAGACTCCCTGTCATGTGTCTCAAAACCGAGTGGTTGTTCTACATACACTTCCTCTTCCACTACACCATTCAAGAAAGAAGTCTTGACATCCATTTGGTGTATCTTCCATTTCATTACTACAACCAAAGAAAGTACTGATCTGATGGAAGTGTGTCTGGCTATAGGAGAAAAGGCTTATTTATAGTCTATTCCTTCCTTCTGTGAGAAGCCACGAGCCACAAATCTTTCCTTATATTTCTCTATGCTACCGTCCGCAGCATGCTTGATCTTGTAGATCCATTTGGAAGTTACAATTGACTTCCCTTCTGGTCTTGGGACAGCATCCCAAACGTCATTCTTCATGATTGACTGATATTCTTTGACCATCGCATCCTTCCATTCTTTCTGTTCTATTGCTTTTTCATAACTGGAAGTTTATTCTTTGATCAAGTCACATAGTAAGGCTACATATCCGGAGCAAGATCTGGTTCTCTTTCTTTCTCTATGATTTTCTTCTAGAGCCCCATATCTTTCCGCACCTTGGATAATTTCTCATACCCAAGCAAGTTTCCTCTTACGAGGATTCTTATCCTGAGGTGGA
Source organism: Pseudotsuga menziesii (assembly GCA_001517045.1). NCBI lineage: Eukaryota > Viridiplantae > Streptophyta > Pinopsida > Pinales > Pinaceae > Pseudotsuga > Pseudotsuga menziesii. Next base: position 35,781 of record LPNX010403034.1, on the reverse strand, counting down.
TCTACAGGTCTTTGTGGTTCTTCAAATTCTTGATCTTCGTCTTGAATTTCTTCATTCATGGTTGTATCATGAATTCTGGGAGCTTCGGATTCTTCAGGTTCTTCAACAGGTCTCTTTCTGGATTTGTTGTAAGATGTGTCTTCATCAAATGTTACATCCCTGCTAATGTTGATCTTCTTCTATCCTGGGAAGTATATTTTGTAAGCCTTCGAGATTTCAGAGTATCCCACAAATATACCCTTATTTCCTGAAGAATCTAGTTTTGTTCTCTTCTCTTTTGGTATGTGTATGTACACTGGACAGTTGAATATTCTGAGATGGTTGACTTCTGGTTTCTTTCCATAGAATACTTCTTCAAGAGTCTTATTCTTGAGTACTCTATGTGGAGTACGGTTCTATACATACACCAATGTTCTGGATGCTTCTACCCATAGATGCATAGGAAGATCCTGATCATGAAGCATTTCTCTTGTAGCTTCCATGATAGTTCTATTCTTCCTTTTTGCAATATCTATTCTTCCTTTTTGCAACCCCATTCTGTTGTGGATTTTAAGGAGTGGACAACTCCCTCTTAATCCCTGATTCTTTGCATAAGTCTTTAAATTAATTTGATGTGAATTCTTTTCCATTATCTGATCGAAAGGTCTTGATCTTCTTTTTGTGTGGTTCTTGATCAAGGATTTGAATTCCTTGAACTTGCTGAGCACTTCATCTTTGTTCTTCATGAAGTAAATCCATGTCTTCCTAGAAAATTCATTAATGACAGAAACATAGTATACATACCTGCTTAGTGAACTTGATGACATTGGACTGCATGCATCGGAGTGGATGATTTCCAGGATTCCTTTTTCCTTGCTCTCGCTACTTGGAAATGTCTTCTTTGTATTCTACCCTTTCGCACATCCTTTGCAGAACCCTTCATGTTTTTCTTGAATTTTTGGAAGACCTTAAACAGCTTTGCTTGCAAGTGGTAGTGCTCTATAATGCACATGTGCAAGCCTTCTATGCCATAGTTCATTTGGCTCTACTGTGACATGGACCATCTCTTGTTCTGAATGGCCCTTCGGCTTGTATAAACCTCCTCCTTGTTCTCCAATCACTATTGCATCATCAATAGTCTTTCCTCTTGGCCACATGATAACTTGGCCATCTATAAATGAAACCCTCATGCCTTTTGCATCCAGTGCAGATATGGAGAGAAGGTTCTTCTTGAGTCCTGGTACAAATAGAGCATCCTTCATTTTTATATACTTTCTAGAGTCTAGCTTGTAGGAGGATTCATCACTACCTTTTATTGGATATTGGTAGTAATCTCCTAGCTTCAACTTATGGGTTGAGTTATGTTCAGATAGTTTCTCAAAGGATTCTTTGAAACCTGTCATGTGTTTGGAAGCCCCACTGTCAATAAGCCAATCTTTGCTTCCATGAGTGATAGTTCCTGTGAGAGCGGAAATCAGAACATATTCATCCTCGCTTGAAGAGTCTTTACTTTCTTGCTTTACTCTCTTCCTTGGAGGATCATCATCCTCAGCAGTGTGAGCATGATGTTTTATTCTAGAGTTCTTCTTCTTCTTGGATCCATTCTTATTCATGGGACAGTTTCTAGCAAAGTTTCCTATTCCATCACATGTATAACATCTGAGTTTAGATTAACCTTTTTGATGAGAATGCTTACCTTTGTGATGATGATTTTCCCCTCTTCTTTTCCTTGAGTGTAATGTGAGAGCTTGATCTTCATTTCCCATATTTTCTTCTCGAGCTGCTATCCGAGCCTCTTCTTGAGAGCATTCTTCCCACATTCCACTGAACTTGACCAACTTCTTCCTAGCACAGATTCCTTGGATGAAAGAATCCCATGACCTAGGGAGGCCATCCAATTTTGTCATCACAATTTATGCATTCTCCACTTCTTCATCTACAGCTTCTAGTTTTTCTTTGATCTGGGAGACCCTTGTGAAGTATGATTGGATGGTCTCCTCATTTTGGATCTTGACATTCTTCAACTGGTTCCTTAGAATCATCTTTCGATTGATGTTCTTCCCTTCAAACAATTTGGTTAGGGAATCAAACATGGATTTAGGTGTCTTGAGGGAGGACACCTATGGAATAAGGTGATCCTTGATAGAATCTACAATGATCCTCTTTTCGTAACCAACTTCTTCTTATGTAAGGCCTTGGCCTCATCTCCCTTTGGAACTGGAACCTCCTCATGGATGTAGGATTCCAATTCATTCTCTTCCAGGACTAGGGAGATCCTACACATTAGAGGAAATTTGAGGTTTAAAATGGGCCTCCTAAGGAAAATAATAAAATAATAGTTAAAATAATTAAATAATAATTATTAATTTTGGAGGAAAAATGAAAAAAACTATTTTTTTCGTATTTTCAACATATCTCTGTGTGTTTTTACTCAAATTATGAGTAGGAGAGCTCATTGGATGTGGAATTTAATTCCGCATCCAACGAGTACCCACATTGCATACTTTTGACGAACCTCGCTCCCCCAAAAACAAGAAATACCTAAAAAAATGTGATGATGACATCATCATCACATTTTTTTATGTATTTCTTATTTTTTGGGTAGAAGGGTCCATCAAAAGTATGCAGTGTGGGTACTCTCTGGATGCAGAATTAAATTCCGCATCCAACGATCTCTCCCGCATGAAATTTGAGTAAAAACACAATGAGATATGTCGAAAATACGAACAAAAAAAGTAGTTTTCTATTATGAAAAATATGTTAATTCAACCATTATGGTTGACTCATTTTATTGAAATTCTATTGGTTCTTGAATTCCAACTCAAAAATTTTATTGTTGGCACGTTTTCTTATAAGTCCCATTTTAGACCCCAAATTTCCTCTAATGCTTCCAAGCTCAGAAGTTATCAGCTCCCTCAAGATTTTCATCAAGCTTGGTATGATGAGACATCTTAACTGAGAACCTCAAATGGAAATACAAAATATTTATATCTTACCAGGTCAAGATGTCGGATCTAGATTTGAAGCTAAAATCCTGCAGTGCTAGATTAGGAGAAGATTAGGGTTTTTCTTTTCCGGAGTTCTATCCAACCAAATTCTTTGAAATTGATCCCTAACTTTGATTTTAGGGAGGAGATCAATCTAGGCCTGGGCTCACTAAAAAATTCCTCTTCTGTGAAAAGCCCTAATTTCCAGCATGAGTGTCGGGTCCAAAAATGAGAAACCTCAGAATTGGATTCTGCTTCGATAGAAAGATGCGCCCTAGGGAGGAGAGTCATTCCACCCTTGTTTTGCTGAAAATATGTGGAGAGATATCCACAAAATAGGAAGCCCTAGTTCCCACAGCGGCATAGTGTCCTCTTCTCAGGTTAGCTCTGATACCATGTTAGTTTTTTTAACATTAAGCTAGCATATCATTAGGATCTTTAAACTGAGAGAACAACAAGCATAACAATCAAACACAAGAGACAATGAATAGAGTGTTTTTCCTCAGGGAAACCATAAATGGAGAAAACCCCACAACTTCCTCTAAGATACAATCAGCACCAAAGTGAAACCCAAAAACAGTAAGACAATCTATCGATAGCAGTAAGCTCTTTCCTCTTGCCCCAGTGTCTTTCTCTTCCTCAACTATGCGCTACACTTGAGTGTGTATGAGATGTGTGCTAGATAGAGATTCCACCTCTCTATTTATACTAATCCTGACATGACTAAAACCCTACTAGGGTCAATATCACTAGGAGAGTCTAATAAACCTAGTGCCTCGGAACTATGGGGACTTTAACCCTTAGACAATAGGAGGGTTACCCACAATGACTTGACATGACTTGTTTACATTATTGATTTTCTCGATCGAAACATCGAGGCATGACATGACATAATAACATCCTGGAATAAACATCGGGTTACAATAAATGATAAATACAAGTGAATGCATTCCGAAGTTACAATTACATTAACACTAACATGATAAACGATGATTCAATATTCACATACTGATGCTCCAGAAGATGATGCAGAAGATGATAGAAGATGATTCAATATTCACATATTGATACTGCAGAAGATGATCCAGTTAATATTGATTATGAATATGTATGATGATGTTAAAAAACTTCCTATAACATATAGAGTCTCATCAGTAAGTTGTACAGTTGTAGTAGTAGCTATTGTTACTACGGTTGAATACCTTGCTAGTTAAGAGGGAGTGTTAAAGTATTGTAACTTCAGAAGATATTCCAAATGTTTTGATTGTATTCCCCTTTTGTCACGTCCCCATGCCTCCGGCCGGCGAAGAGGACGTGACTACAAGCTTCAAACACCCGGGCTAAGAGCCCCATGAACATGTACATGCATAAAATTTGTTGAAACAAGATGCATTGAAGTAGAAAATGCATATATGCCATTGTTTATCATACACAGTGGAAGAAAAATTCATTCATACAAGCATGTTCATCTCATAACAATTAACAGAAAGTAAGGTTGCAGAAGTAAAATAGGCATGAACACTTATCTTATGATGAACACTATCCGCAACCAGCTACGTCGTTGCAACGTTCCACCCAACCATAGGCCAGTGTCCTCCTTAATCTCTCAGCAACGCTGCCACCCCTGAGATGGGCATGACTCTCCAAGGAATAAGGGAACAACAGGCTTACACGTAGCCAAGGATACACAAAAACACATAGCTAAGCCAACAGAGTTGGGTTTATCAGGCCATTAAGGAGCTGGAGAAGGAAAATTGCTAAGCTGGTGAGCCCATTACGGAGCCAAGAAAACCTACACTAGAACTAGATTGACCTCTAAGACACCCAAACACTCCCAACACAAGGAATTAGTCCCTTCTCTGCTACACAGTCCCTCAGGCCCTGCATTCCCTTCCAGTGCTATTCAGGGGTGATGGAGAAGAAGACCAGCCCTCTAGCTCTGTCTGTGTGGTTTCCAGCCACCAGGTTTATCAAGAAAATCTAAGCCAACATCCCTGCTCCTCTCATAGTCCAAATACCAACCATTGCACTCGGGCAATTAATCAGCTGATACAGCTCAAGACAGGGGAAACATTCCCTGAGTCATTATTGGCCCTATCATGGCCAAAATGACTCTCCAACGAATTTAGAACAGCCCCCAAAATGTAAGGACGACCACAACAACCACATCCAACATCGTGGGAAAGTCAATGACATAATCTGAACAGTGGAGTCATCAAGGAACTTACACATTCTGAGAATGGAAAGAAAAACCAAATTCACAGCTGGGTAGAGGCAACACATGTATAGGCCACGAATTGGTAAGGAGAAACATACACACGACTGACCACTCAAATGACCCTTCGCAGGGAAAATCATGGATGAAAAACACACAATTCCCAGCTCGCTGCGTGAGCCCCAAAACAGAAGAATACTTGTGCGTGGATGTGAGCAGACCGTGAGGAAGGAACAGACTGTGGAGGTCCCGCATGAGGAAAAACAGCTCTGTTTTTGTCCGTGGATGAACAACAATAGGAAGGACGTGAATGGGAAGTGCATGAGCCCTCAGCACAGTCTTGGAGAGGAGAATGCCTGCGTGAGTGTTTTTTCCATTCTAGATTCAACCATGGATGGAGTGTGCATGTGGATGAGGACTGACAGTCCTGCCACCCCACTCCCAAAACTATTAACTGCCTCAACCACTAGCAGCCATTATTCAATGAAGGTGGTTGGATAACACAAAGGAAGAAGACACATGGGTATTTCCCTCAATGGCCCAAGTTTTGACAATTTCCCCACACCCCTATCCTTGTGAAAATCATGCCCCATTCTATTTATTTGCCACAATCGTAGCTGGTAGGGTTCACTTAATTAATTACAGATGCATATTTACATGATGGCCAACATAATATATGCCGCATGCCCCGATATAAAATCGGCGACAATTTAAATCCCAAAACATAGCATAACTGATCAATAGTGGGGCCTTGGCCTTTAGCTCCACACCATTATCATTTACAATATATACGTCATATACATCTAATGTAACGGGGTCAAAACCGGGGTGTTACATTCCCCTCCCCCTTCAATAGCACTGTCCTCAGTGCTTTACAAAATTTGAACAAAATGCTACACTGGTATCGCCTCAGTGTTCCGCAAAATTGAACAAAATGGATGTGCCAATCGCATGGCATCCTCCAGCTCCCAAGTAGCCTCTTCAGGTGCGTAGTGCTCCCATTGCACCTTTACCTGACCTATGGCTCGGTTTCGGAGCATTGTGACCTTCCTGTCAAGGATGCGCATTGGATCGATTCGGAACTCTCCCTCGGGTTCCACCTGAATCACATCCCAATTTATCACATGGTTAGGATCATGTACATATCTATTAAGCAAAGAAACATGAAAAACATTATGAGCCCTAGTGCTAGCAGGCAATGCAAGTCTATATGCAATAGGCCCTATTCTTTCAAGCACTTCAAATGGCCCACAATATCTCGATGACAACTTGGCACAACTTCCAAGCTTCAAGGAACTCTTCCTTGCCCTCACTCTGAGGTAAACATGATCCCCAACACTGAACTCCCTGTTCACCCTATGCTTATCTGCATAGCTTTTTTGTCTGTCCTGTGCTGCTTTCAGCTTCTGCCTAATCTTTACGACCTCTTGCTCCATTTACTTGAGCAATTCTGGTCGAAGCACAATCCTGTTCACTGGATTATCCCAAGTCACTGGTGTCCTACACCTTCTTCCATACAAAGCTTCATACGGACTCATCCCCAAGTATGCCTGATGTCCATTGTTATAACCAAACTCTACCAAGTGCAAGTAATCTTCCCACTTGGTTGGTTTTCCCATTACGTACATGCGAAGCATATCTTCAAGCACTTGATTAACTCCCTCTGTCTGACCATCTATCTGAGGATGGTATGCAGTGCTGAAGTTTAGCTTTGTAGCCAAATCTGCAAACAACCCCTTCCAAAAGTTGGAAGTGAACTTGACATCTCAGTCAGAGACTATTGCCTTAGGAAATTCATGCAACTTGAAAATCTCCTTCATGAAGATCCTTGCAATGTCGCTAGTCTCATATGTAGACTTAACCGGTATAAAATGTGCTGCCTTAGTCAACTTGTCTACCACAACCATGATGGAATCATGTTGTCTCCAAGTCATTGGCAATCCTGTAATAAAATCCATGGAAATAACTTCCCATTTCCATTCTGGAACTGGCAAAGGCTGGAACAAGCCTGCGGGATGCTGATGCTCAACCTTTACCTGTTGACATTTCATACACCTTGAAATGTATTCAGCCATATCCCTTTTCATACCTGGCCAAAAGTACTGCTTTCTAGCTGTAGTAATTGTCTTTTGATATCCTGGGTGACCAGAATACGGAGCTTGATGGATTTCATCCATAACAACTCTCCTTAAATCTGCTACATTTGGAATATAAATTCTGCCTTTATAAGTGAGAAGCCCATATCCTTCCAATTTATATCCCTCACACCTCTTCTCAAGACCTTGTTGCTGTAATTTGTCTTTTACCTGCTCATACAATTCATCTCCAGCAGCATGACTAACAATCTGCTGCCTCAAATCCGATTGGCAAATACTAAGAGATGCCACATGCATTTCCTGCACCTTCTTGCTGAGTGCATCAGCTACCTTATTCTCTTTTCCCTTTATGTGCTTGATTTCAAAATCAAACTCACATAAAAACTCCATCCATCTTGCTTTCCTAGCATTCAGAGTAGGCTGATCAAATAGGTACTTCAGTCCACAATGATCTGTCCTGAGCTCAAATCTCCTGCCCATCAAGTAATGTCTCCACATCTTGAGAGCATGTACTATGGCTGCAAGCTCTAGATCATGAGTGGCATAGTTCTTCTCACGTTCCTTCAGCTTTCTTGACTCATAACATATCACGTGGTTGTCCTGCATAAGGACTCCTCCAAGCCCTTGTCCGCATGCATCGGTACATACCACGAAGTCTTTCTCTGGATCTGCAACCTTTAATACTGGTTCACTAGTGAGAAGATTCTTCAACCTCTGGAAGCTTTCTTCACACCTCGATGTCCATTCAAACTTCAT
>LPNX010403034.1:7070-27545 GCA_001517045.1 Pseudotsuga menziesii | reverse complement strand
GTTCAACTGTCTGTAATCGATACATAACCTGAGTGTACCATCTTTCTTCTTTACAAACAGAACTGGTGCTCCCCAAGGAGACACACTTGGCCAGATATACTTCTTTTTCAACAACTCTTGCAGTTGCATCTTCAATTCTAGCATCTCCGGGGTACTCATCCTGTAGGGTGCTTTGGACACTGGTGCTACTCCTGGCACAAGTTCAATTGTGAAATCAATGTCCCTCTTTGGAGGAAGCCCTAGAATCTCATCAGGAAACACATCCCTGAATTCCTATAACACCTGATAGTCCTCCAACCTAGGAGTTTCATCTCTCGTTTCCTCCAAAATCTGAGCTGCATACAACTGGAAACCCTTCCTATAGAACTTCTTTAATTGCATTGCTGAAATTTGCCATACTGATATCACCTTTGGAATACCCTTCACAACTACTAGGTTCCCTTCTTCATTCATGCATTCAAAAGTCTTATTGTAACAGTCAAGCTTCACCCTGTGAGCTTCTAACCAATCCATTCCAATGAGAACATCATAGGAACCAAGCGGTAGAACATTCAGATCTATACAAGTGACCAATCCATTCATGACCAATGGACATTTCTCTACCACTTCACTGACCTTTCTTTTAGTTCTAGTGGCTAGCTGAACTAACCAAGACTTCCTATGCTTTACTTTCTTAAAAGCACAAATCTCCACTACTCTAGGAGTAATGTAACTGTGAGTAGAACCAGGGTCAATCAAAATAGAAACAGATTGCTCAACAATCTTACCTGCTACTTCAACCACAGCTGATTGGTGATCTGCTTGGCGGTCCTCCAGTGCTGCATAGATCCTAGGAACTTCCCTTGCTACTTGACCCACTGTTTCTGCTTCTTGAATGTTATAAGCTTGCCTTGCACTCTCATTCTCGAGTGGACAATTTCTGCACATGTGGGGTCCTCCACATTTCCAACATTGAAGAGGCTCTCTATTCTGTTGTGGATCTTTAGGATTTTCTCCAGTCACTCCCACTGGCTTACTCGCAGCTTGGGATGGATGCTTCTACTAGCTCCTGAAGTTAGAAGGTTTGAAACCTTTCTTCCTTTGGTCAAACTTCTCGTTCTTCTTGTCCTTCCATGCCTTATGGTAATTCGGCTTACCTTTGCTTTGCTCATAACAATACTTAGCTTTCCTTATTTCTTCTTCAAGAGTTCTAGGTTCATAAAACTCAATTCTATCTTTGTAAGACTGAGGTAATCCACTCAAAAAATGCTGGACCTTCACTTTTTCATCTCGGATGTACCGTACATACCTCAACAGCTCCAAGAACTTATTTGCATACTCTTCCATGGTCTGCTGTCCCAACCTCAACTCATGGAATTCCTTAATCTTGTCATCATAATACCTGTCAGATAGGTATTTCTGCTTGAAATACTTCTTGAACTGCTTCCACTTAAGTCTCCTTTCACTGATCCTCTTTACTTGCTTGAAGTGTTCCCACCAAATGGATGCTCTTCCATTCAGGTTGAATATGGCAACTCTTGCCTTCATGTTTCCTGAATAATCATGCACTTGAAAGTACTTCTTTATGCCAAGAATCCAAGCTTCAGCCTCTTGTCCAGTCTTCACCTCACCATCAAATGTAGGAGGTTTAGCTTTCTTAAATTCATCTCGAGAGCGATCCGTATGGTGTCTTCTTCTCTTTCTTTTACGAGAAGAAGAGCTTGAATCCCTGCTAGATTCTTCAAAATCAGATGATCCACTGGAAGTCCTTCTCCTTCTCCTAGTACTACTCTTACTACCCTCTGGTCTTGCTGTTCCTCGTCCAGAGTCTATCTTTCTCTGCAAGTCTGTCAAACTCTGCAACATAGCAGTATTCAACTGATGCTGCTCTTCCTGGGATTTTATTAAGCTTCTCATGGTGGCGGAAACATCTGACGGTGTCTCTTGGAATCTCCTTCCATTAGACTCTACGTCATCATCTCTATTACGGACATTTTCTCCCATGGCATCTTCTGCTCGCTCATAGGAATCCCGAGCATCATACCCATCGTGTGTTCTCATGACTGAACCGCAACTTACTTACCAAACTGTACTGCATGGAATACTTCCCTTGAAGGTGACTATGATTCAATGCCCAAACACACAAAATTTTCTTCATCAAGGAATGACTGTCTGAAGGGGACGACGAGGGTCAAGGGGGCTTCCCCCTTGTGACTTCCTTGCGCCACTGCAGGGTGGGTCGAGGGCAGTGCCCTAATTTTTTTTTTGTAAATTGTTAATTTTCATGCAATCTGGCACATAAGATCGCTGCCTCTTTTCTCCTTTTCAGCCCTGAAATTTCACTGAAAAACAGCTGAAAAATCCCTCTGAAAACAGTCGAAATCTGCTGAGAAATCCCATGGGAAAAAATTAGAATTTTCCTTTCCTTCTCATCAGCTGTCAGATGTCTTTCCACATCAGAAGCCAAATGACTTTGGCTTCCGCAACGGCGGACGGGAAACTGCTTTCTCTTCCGCGACATCGAAAGTATTTTTACATCGGAAGCCAAATGACTTTGGCTTCCGCAACGACGGACTGGAAACTGCTTTCTCTTCCATAGAATCGGTGCTTGAGCTACTTTCTCTTCCGATTGGCGGCTGTTACTTAGAAAAAATTTCAACTCTCGGCGTCGACGGTCTTTACACATTAGAAGCCAAATGACTTTGGCTTCCGCAATGGCGGCACACCAAAGGCCAACTCCTTCCGACAGCCGCTCTTTACTTGGAGAAATTTTTAACTTTTTGGTGCCGGTGGACTTCTGACATCAGAAGCCAAATGACTTTGGCTTCCGCAACGGCAGCTCACCAAACCTTAACTTCTCCCGATCGGTGTCGGCATCCTTAGAGATTTTGGCTTCCGCAATGGCGGACGTGCAAGCACTTTCCTCTTCCCCCGGGCGTCAATACACTTAGAAAATTTCCACGTTTTTCTTTCCCCGTCGGAAGACTTGACGGTTTGGTCTTCCACAATGGTGGACGGGAAATCACTAATTCTTCCGCTACCCTGGGAGTCATTTTACATCGGAAGCCAAATGACTTTGGCTTCCGCAACGGCGGACTGGAAACCATCAGTACTTCCGCAATGAGTCGGTGGTCCTTCCACATCGGAAGCCAAATGACTTTGGCTTCCACAACTGCAGACGTGCAAACCATTTCCTTCTTCCACAGAATCGGCGACCGAATCCCACATCGAAATTTGGAACCTCTAACCTTCCGATGACCTGACTTTCAGCACTTAGAAAAATTCTTGAAATTTTTGCTGTCCTCAAATTCCTGATTGCTGCTAGGCAGAAGGAAATTCTACTTCTGTCATTGCATCTTCTTGGCCCATAGAGGCCCATTGTTTCCAACCTGTGGCTCTGATACCATACTGTCACGTCCCCATGCCTCCGACTGGCGAAGAGGATGCAACTACAAGCTTCAAACACCCGGGCTAAGAGCCCCATGAACATGTACATGCATAAAATTTGCTGAAACAAGATGCATTGAAGTAGAAAATGCATATATGCCATTGTTTATCATACATAGTGGAAGAAACATTCATTCATACAAGCATGTTCATCTCATAACAATTAACAGAAAGTAAGGTTGCAGAAGTAAAATAGGCATGAACACTTATCTTATGATGAACTCGATCCGCAACCAACTACGTCGCTGCAACATTCCACCAAACCATAGGCCAGCATGCTCCTTAATCTCTTAGCAATGCTGCCACCCCTGAGTTGGGCATGATTCTCCAAGGAATAAGGGAACAATAGGCTTACACGTAGCCAAGGATACACAAAAACACATAGCCAAGCCAACAGAGTTGGGTTTATCAGGCGATTAAGGAGCTGGAGAAGGCAAATTGCTAAGCTGGTGAGCCCATTACGGAGCCAAGAACACCTAAACCAGAACTAGCCTGACCTCTAAGACACCCAAACACTCCCAACACAAGGAATCAGTCCCTTCTTTGCTACACAGTCCCTCAGGCCCTGTATTCCCTTCCAGTGCTATTCAGGGGTGATGGAGAAGAAGGTCAGCCCTCTAGCTCTGTCTGTGTGGTTTCCAGCCACTAGATTTATGAAGCAAATCTAAGCCAACATCCCTGCTCCTCTCATAGTCCGAAGAACAACCATTGCACTTGGGCAATTAATCAGTTGATACAGCTTAAGACAAGGGAAACATTCCCTGAGTCATTATTGGCCCTATCATCGCCAAAATGACTCTCCAACGAATTTAAAACAGCCCCCAAAACGTAAGGACGACCACAGTAACCACAGCCAACATCATGGGAAAGTCAATGACCTAATCTGAATAGTGGAGTCATCAAGGAACTTACACAGTCCGAGAATGGAAAGAAAAACTAACTTCATAGCTCGGCAGAGGCAACATATGTATAGGCCACGAATTGGTAAGGAGAACATACACACGACTGACCACCCGAATGGCCCTTCGTAGGGAAAACTGTGGATGAAAAACACACAATTCCCAGCTCGCTGTGTGAGCCCCAAAACAGAAGAATACTTGTGTGTGGATGTGAGCAGACCGTGAGGAAGGAATAGATTGTGGAGGTCCCGCGTGAGGAAAAGTAGCTTTGTTTTTGTTCGTGGATGAACAACAATAGGAAGGATGCGAATGGGAAGTGCGTGAGCCCTCAGCACAGTCATGGAGAGTAGAATTCCTACGTGAGTGTTTTTTCCATTCTCGATTCAACCATGGATGGAGTGTGCGTGTGGGTGAGGACTGACAATCTTGCCACCCCATTCTCAAAACCATTAACTACCTCAACCACCAGCAGCCATTATTCAATGAAAGTGGTTGGATAACACAAGGGAAGAAGACACATGGGTATTTCCCTCAATGGTCCAAGTTTTGACAATTTCCCCACACCCCTATCGTTGTGAAAATCATGCCCCATTCGATTTAGTTGCCGCGATCGTAGCTGGTCAGGTTCACTTAATTAATTACAGATGCATATTTACATGATGGCCAACATAATATATACCGCATGCCCCGATATACAATCGACGACAATTTAAATCCCAAAACATAGCATAACTGATCAATAGTGGGGCCTTGGCATTTAGCTCCACACCATTATCATTTACAATATATACGTCATATACATCTAATGTAACGGGGTCAAAACCGGGGTGTTACACCTATTGGGAGATGAGTTTGGTCTTATTAGTGTCATTTAAAGAATCATTGTAAACCTATGGATGTAAGTCGGTTCAATAGTACCCAAGTGTCAATATAATAAATGTTATTTGTGGTGTCTAGTTGGAAAACTTGGTCCAGTCATTAGAGAAGTCGGTCGTGTTAGGTTAGAGGCCAATTCAACTAAAGAATATAAATAGGGAGGTGCTCCTCTTCATTTGTACTCGTTCACTAAATTTGTTTTGCAAGAGAGAGAATAACTAGTGCACCAGAAAGAAGTTAGAAGCAGTTGTCTAGGTTTTACATTGTTGTGGTTGAGATCTATACTAAAGAAGTTTTGCGGGGTTTTTTTCCTTGTGGTTTCCCCGAGGAAAATCTTTGTGTTCTTGTGTTCTTATGTTTCTATGCTTGTTGCTCGTTCAATGATATTGTAGTAACAAATTGTTTTAAGATATCATCTAAGCAAATCAAGAAAACTTAACTTTAATGATCATAAGTAGGATACTAAGGCTAATGTATGAGGAGATTAGTAGATTAAGGGATTTGGGGTTGTTTGGTTTGGAGTTTTTTGGATGTGGATATTGATGGGTTTTTAACCATGGGAACAATAACCTCCCAAGAGTATATCCAACAACCTGTAAGCCAGAGATACTAATAACTTATGACTTTGCATGGGTCGAGACGTTATGAAGCCCACCAGTGTGAGCCTCTATCCCAGGGGGTCTCCTACCATTCAATCCTTGTCACAACAGGCCAATGAGAAACCCTATTCCCCGTCGATTTTGAACCCTTGACCTCCAAAAAAATAACACATGTTCTTAACCATTAGTGGATATTGATGGGTTAGGTAGTTAATGTGTTAATAGTTATAGGGTTAGATGATTATTAGGTAGTAGCTTGGGGGCTATTATATTAGAGATTAGTGAGGTTAATTGGTTAGGAAGTTTAAATCTTTGTGGGATAACCTTGGTTAATATAGGTAATTATGGTGAATTATGATTATTAATTTTTTAGTATTGGCGTCTTAACAAGGTAAGGATTGACTGGGAATAATGGGTAAAGATTTTAGTAGATTCATAAATTAATAAATTATTTTGGTAAATATAATCATTTATAATTAATTATGATCAATATATTTTAAACTAACCAATAAAAATGCTAAAATGAATTTCCATATATTTAAAACCAACCCATAAAAATTGTAAAGTGAATTTCCATATAAAGCTTTAACATAAATTATTTTACTTTTTGGTATTCTTGTGGCTATGATTGATTGTTGAGCATGGATCCAGCTTGTTCATTTGTGGCCATGACTCCTTTAGATTTTATATGGCACCTTTTTGCATATTGAGTGACCATGATAGTTTCATTAGTTATACATATGTTGTATCTACTTATATTTTTATGGCGATGATTTGTATATGTACTTGTATCTCCCAGAGATCAGTTTTGTCTCTCATTTATCTCTCTTTCAGGTATCTTTGTTCAAGCCTTTTGATCTTGGATTCTATGCTCTCTCCATACTCAGTTGTTTCCTTTATAATGTATTTCGGCTCTCGTCTTCCCATCTAACCTGATACATTAGGGGGCATTTGTTATAACTCAAAATGACACATCTCTTCCCGTGACCACTTTTCTATGATGCAGTCGCATGTCAACACTTCATGAAAGTCACTAAAAAAAAACTTATATTGGAGGACCCATATCCAAAGTTCTATAACTCTGTTTTACCTCTTCTCTACACCGTTCGAAATTTATTTGATTCAGTTAAAACTTTCCAGAAGATACCAAAGTCTGAAAATGTCCAGAAGTACCCTAAACATGATTTTTTTTTATGTATACATGAGTTTCCTTAAGGAAACCCATGTATTCCAGTTTTTATGCATGACTTGTTCTACATAATACCTGCATATTCCCTAAATACAAGACTATTTACATTGCAACCCATGCATCATACATGATTATTGTCACTGAAGCTCACATATGTCACTTGTATACGCGATTTTTTTCTCTACAACCCACGTATTTTTCTTGTAGATGTCAAAACAAGATGTTTCTCGAATTTTAGGTAGTTTGGGTGTTTATGCAACTAAATCCTTCGATTTTAATGAATTTGTCTTCGATCCTATCTCTTCATAAAGGTATAAATAAAGGGAGGTCTATGAGAGGAGAATTGAACCTTTGCATTGCTATGCTGGAGGAATTGGGACTCTCATTCCCCCAACCTTTGCCCTAGAATCTTTCTCCTTGTGTTGCAGAGCTTGGAGGCTAAGTTCCTTAGAGAAGTGAAGCAGCAGAACCAGATCAAGGTTTCGTGAGGGCCCAACTTGAAGAGAAGGTATATTTGTACTTCCTTTCATGATTAATAAAGATGTGATGTCCTTCTTCTTCCCCAATCATTGTTCAAAGTGTGATTGAATCTCTATTTATGATCAAATATTTATGTTAATCAGATTAAGATTTCATATTACTTTGATTATCATTGTTTTAAATGTGGTCATATTGGTTTGAGGAAGGTACAATTCATTTTGCAAGTCTCTTGGAGCAAGAGGAGCAAGAAGAGGATTGAAGGGCTACTTTGATCAACCTTTGTTTTTCAAGGTATGAACCATTCTAATATCTGAAAATTGCTTATATATACTTGTAGAACTATATGCATCTATCTTTCAACCCCAGTATGTTGATAGCCTCATAAACCCTAGCCATAAGAAACTTTCTTCTACAACCCCACCCATGTANTACAACCCCACCCATGTATTCCATTAAAACTCGTTAAAAAAAAAAAAAAACTAATCACGAGGCGGTTGGGGTTGATTTGGAAACTACCCCAACTCCCTTAACCTTGTAACTCCTCCTCCCAAAGTGCAATAAAAAGAGGAGAGGGTCTAGAGGATATGGAGGCATTTTGGAGACAATGTTATGCTAGAGGATTTGTTTTGGAGAAGAGAAGCAAGAGGGATCATATGCAGGTTTCAAGGAAGTGAGATCATACACAGGTATATGCACTTGCTCCGAAAACTTCATTAATAAAGAAATATATCTCCTTCCATATTTATGTCATGTATGTTTCAATTATTAATGATCAATGATCTTGACTGTAGTTTTGTTTAAAGTTTAAATCTTTATATATGTTCATTTCTCATATTTTATGATAGTTGAAGGTTCTTTGAGAAGGGTGATTTATTTGTTGCAAGTATTGGAGTAGTGAAGCTAAGGAGCATTCGGAAAGAAGAGCAAGCTAGGATAAATCTTTGAAATAAGGTATGCATCCTCTATATCCTTAAACTTGTGCTTTATTATATACTTGCAAAACCTCATACGTTGGTTTGTAGAACCCCTAGTATGTTGGTGACCTCAACCCCATCCATAGGATAAATTCCCTAACAACAAAGACCAAATTCAAAATGACCCCCACTCATTGGCTACATTTTAGTCACAATTGGGGTTATTTCCAAAGTTATTACACATAATTATCCCTAAACTTATTTATCCTTGAATGTTAAGCATAATGACTAGTAAAATAAACCAAAATATTCAAAATGGAACAAAAGCAATCCCACGGAATTGAGACATATAGTTACCATGGGAAAACCTCTCGTCTTGATGCTAAAAAACCACCAAAATCATCACTAAGCTAAACAAACATAAGTCTTCACTTCCAATTGGAATAGATCTTAGAAAACATTAAAATGACTAATTTAAACTATCCAAAACTTAACTTTCCTCTATTTATATTAAATTATGGGGTTGTTTAGTTACATCGATAACCAAGTGGTCCCCTTTTTAGTATAGCTCTATTGTTATTTGGTTTTGTTGGCATTTATCCGCAACACATAAGATGTGATTAAAGGGTGAAAAGTGGACTCCTTATGAGGAACTACATGGAAACCTGAGAGAATCCAAGTAAAATGTGGGGAAATGAGTTCAATCATCAACCACATATCATTCTAGTCATACTTCCATCATTCTTACTGGTACAATTCAAGGACAAAGTGATATTCTATTGACTATATTATTAAATAAGTTGAAGCTATTGCCATCAAGAATTATTAATATATTATTATGTTGATACAAGGTGGGAAACATGCTCTATAGCTAAGAATCCCTACATTCCTAGGAATGAGATTCCCTAGCTAGCCTATGATAGAGAAGTAGAGGGGAATTGGGATAGCCTAAGGGACTTTTTTGTAGAAAAAGGGATCCCATTCCTAGAGTTGTTTAGGATCAAGGGGAAGAGTGATGGTATATTGGATTAGATGTAGAGGGGATTCTCACACTAGAGAGTTTCATATTTGTGGGCTTAGTAGGATTTACACTGCACTTGTACCCAACACACCTTCACATGTACCCGAGTGAGAGAGGAGTAGGTGTACCCCACAGAGAGAGGAGTAGATTAAGGGATTTGGGGTTGTTTGGTTTGGAGGTTTGTGGATGTGGAGATTGATGGGTTAGGTAGTTAATGTGTTAATAGTTATAGGGTTAATTGATTATTAGGTAGTAGCTTAGGGGGATAGTAGATTAGAGATTAGTGATGTTACTTGGTTAGGAAGTTTAAATCTTTGTGGGTTAACCTTGGTTAATATAAGTAATTATGGTTAATTATGATTATTAAGTTTTTAGTATTGGTGGCTTAACAAGGTAAGGATTGACTAAAAATAATAGGTAAAGAGTTTAGTAGATTTAGAAATTAATAAATTATTTTGGTAAATATAATTATTTATAATTAATTATGATGAATATATTTAGAACTAACCCATAAATTGATAAAATGAATTTCCATATATTTAAAACCAACCCATAAAAATTGTAAACTGAATTTCCATATAAAGCTTTAGCATAAATTATTTTATTTTTGATATTATATATAGAATAATTCAAAAACAAAATAATTCAATATCATTTGCGTAGATAAAGCCTTTTATCTATGATCATAGGCAAAGTTGTTCTCCACATAGAAATAATGATGATCATCAGGTATTGAACCATTACAACCGCAAAAGATGGTTATATATATATATATATATTCTTAGGAAGAGACTTTTATGAGTGGCAAAGTTGATAGAGATAGGTTCCGCAGGTATTGAACCATTACAACCGCAAAGGATGGTTATATATATATATATATATATATATATTCCTACGAAGAGACTTTTATGAGTGGCAAAGTTGATAGAGATAGGTTCCGCAGGTATTGAACCATTACAACCGCAAAAGATGGTTATATATATATATATATATATATATATTCCTACGAAGAGACTTTTATGAGTGGCAAAGTTGATAGAGATAGGTTCCGCAGGTATTGAACCATTACAACCGCAAAAGATGGTTATATATATATATATATATATATATATATATATATATATATATACTCCTACATATATATATATTCCTACGAAGAGACTTTTATGAGTGGCAAAGTTGATAGAGATAGGTTCCGCTTTCTTCAGTAAGTTGTCTATACCACGGCTCAGATTTTAGAAATGGCAGACGTGCAAAGCCATAACATAATGGCATGGACGAGGCGAATATGGCCTTTCTTTCTCCGCTCGCTTGTTGCCATTTTTGTGGGGGTTGTCCTCGCTTTTACTTTGATTTCGGTTTATCTATTATCATATTCCATTCTTGCAGGCATTATCCATGTCCCTCAGGTTGGTGCTATAATCATTTTATTGTCGATTTCAGTTTCCGCGTTGAGTCACTTGTTAATAGCCTACCTCTACCGAGATTCAATTATCGATTTACTAAGGTCCCCAGTGGATGGTGTACGTGCTTATTTGGAAGTAGAAAGCACAGAAGAAGATTTTACTGTACATTCTGCCGAAGCGATTGAATCCGTAACGGTGGATGTAATCCCACTTTCAACACATCCTTCGCCGGTCGACGCCCATGGAAATAGACTACGTGAATACAGTGACTGGTATGGTCGTGAATACATATATACATTGACATAATTTTATAAAGTCTGTATATCGTTTTGGATTTACGCATTCGGAAGCTAGTCTTAGTCTTATTACATTTATAAATATTGCGCAATTTATCAGTTTTTTTAAAGTGGGTTTAGTTTACATATATTCAAGTTGTTTATTAAGTCTATGCATAGACTACAGTTTATTTTTTTTTATCTATAAAGCAAGTATATAGTTCAGATTGATTTTATGGTAGTGGTTCAAAGTTTGAAATAAACAATTATAAAAAGAGGAATATAAAAAATAATTGATGATGAACAGCTTATGGAAGATAAGTAGAAGAATGTGAGATAAAAAAAAAAGGAATATAAAAAATAATTGATAATTGATGAATAAATAAAAAGAAAAATGTAGACGATAACATGTAACTAAACATGAATAACAACAAGTTTAATTAGAAGAATATGATTAATAAGAAAAAAATATTTGAGTATCTTCCATTCTATAACTATCTGTAAACTATTTAACCTCTATAAACTTGATCCAACCACTATTATATATAGTTTGAATAATATTACATATATATATAAACAAAAAGATCGAAGTAGAACTTTAAGTCTCTTTTAAGTCGTAATAATAATAAGATAGCTTAACAAAGAAACAAATATCATATAACTACATTGATTGATATCATATACCGAAGCATACATTATATTACAAATATCATATACCAGCTCCCCATTGGTTGATATGGTATACTTAAGCATACGTTATAACGCACAAGGACAGAAAAATACAAGGTAATTTATTTAATTAGCTGTAGGTATAAGCGTTTATGACTTTCAGTTATTACAGTACTTGAGAGCTAAGCATAGAGTATAACTTCCAAGTGAAAAATATATGATTGTGATATAAATTTTAACAAGTAGTAATATTTGCACTTTAACGATGTAAAGAAATTATAAAATTGTTATAATTTAATAGATATGATTAATTATATTTAATTATATAGTTATTGCTGTTGGAGTAAGTTATTGTTTAGAATATTTATATGTAAATTTTTCAGTCAAAATCCAGAAGAAATTGTTGAAATGACAGTTTTTGGTTATTGGAATTTCATAATTTGGGTGTTTCAGGGATAGTCAATAACCCTAAATCCATTTATGCAATCAAACTTGCAATTTCAGCAAGAAATCATTTGACTTGATACTAAACTCAGAGAAAAAGATGCAAATGATCTACATAATAGCTTACTGCATTGTTGTTTACCATTATTATAATAGTTTAAATGCAGAAAAATTGCAAATCAGGTTTAGATATATACATTTATTTGATTTATTGAAAGAGCCATAAATAAATAATAAAATATAATTATATAATTAAAATAGTTAAATTTGAATATGGTATGATATAGTAACCATTGGTAACAATTGTATATCTCATTTGAATTGCTATTACATAATTAATTATTAGTTAAAGAGATCTACGAAAACCCACACCCAGTCCAGGCCACCTTTGATTCACAAGAAATGGATAGGTCAGTGTTACCATCTACTGGTCCTACAGATGTTAAGCAATCTACATATTTCTTATTAAATATTCTTGAATGTGTACCAAAAAGCTAAAGGCTAGTGATAGATTTTGATTTTTGTCATGAAACAGATTTCTTATTAAATACTCTTGAATGTGTACCAAAAAGCTAAAGGCTAGTGATAGATTTTGATTTTTGTCATGACAGAGATGAAGGCTGCACTCCTCTCAAGCTCCTTACCAAAATAACTATTTGATTGGTCACGCAATGCTATCTGTTTCAGCATGACAGGAAATTCTGCATTAAACACTATGGTACATTATAGAGCCACATTTAAACACTGCAAATCAGTTAAACCAAACTGAGACTGAAGCTTCAGCCTTAGGGTGCAAAGGCATGCAACAACATATGAACTTTTTCTGAGAGAAAGTTGTAGACCAATGTTTAGCATTATCAATTCCTATTTGGGTTTGATATTGGAATTGGTCAACATTTAGCCGAGGTTTATCTGCGAATTGCATGCTGTGGTGGGACTGATTTTAGGTTGAACTATATAGTATTCAGAGGTTTTGAACAAATGAATTAAAAGTGAATAAACTGTAGAAATGAGAACAAATTGCCTAACAAGTAATAAATTCAAAAAAAATGGCAAAGATGAGTCTACAAAGTTTTTACTCAGCAGAGATGTAAGTACGTATAATATGTTGAAATCATGTAAATATATAAGCTGCAGTGAAATTAAAACCAATTTGAGAATGCAAAAATCATATGGTTGAATTCTTTCAAGATCATATGCTTACCCTTGCATAATCATAAACTATTCAGCAACCGACTTACAGGGCGCACGGGATTAATAAGACCCGGTTTAATCAACTGTAGAAATATCGTATATATAAAAAGATGACATCCCTTGTACAGGGTCACCTCAACATAACCTAAACCCGATATATATAAAGATTGCATCCCTCGTACAGGGCCACCTCAACATAATCTGAACCGGAATACTCCAGCCCGGAAGAATTGTTTTTTTTTCTTCATATAGCGGTCTACAAAGCTTCTTGATAGAGAACATGTGAACATACCCTTCGGTGCTCATGGCTTTAGACAGCTCGGATGAACCTGGGAATTCTAGCTAGTTGGGCTGGGCCCTTGGTTCCATTGGGTTTAGCTAGCCATCAGCATGCCCTTCCGGGTGGCCATGATGGCTTGGCGATCTGGGTAGATGGGCTATAGGTAGGGAAAGGGCCTATGGAACAGTCAGAGTAGATTAATTTAAGGGATGGAGCATTCCACTCATCGAGAGATTGTAAAGAGCCATTCCACCAGTACTTGCCAGAACCAAACAGCCTGCAATCAGGCTTCAAATTTGAAACCTTAAGGGCCCTTAAGCTGTCATAACAAGGAATTTTACCATGCAAAAAAAACTTACTTTCATTTACAGCCCGTCAATAATGAAATTGAGTAAGCTTGATAGGCACGGACGACCGTGGGCCTCCCCTGCTCAGTGCCAAGTTCAACTCAGTGAGCTTGTGACTCAAGATTAGATATTCACTTTCAAAGCATTTAATGGCATTGGCATGCATTATTGATTCACCAACTACATTAAATCTTGGTTTGAGAGGATGCCATCTTGCAAACTCAGTTTTTCATTTGGCATCTTCTTCCACTGTCAAGGTTATTTAAGGAAAAATTGAGCAATCTTTCCCGGATTCTAACCTAACCTGGTCCAATGGGTATGTAAGTTGTCACACCAAGGTTTCACCTAGTGCTAACATTTCGGAGATCTTTGGTAGGAGGCTAACAGCACTTGGCCTTTTGTTTGTGTTCATGAATCATATCCTATACTAATTAGTTAGTCCAGGATTCGACGATTTATTCCAATATCCATTATTTTACTCAAGTTAGAATCATTTGAATCAACACTCCTAGTCTCCGAGAGTCTCTTTTACTGGAGTGAGAATCATTTGAATCAACACTCCTAGTCTCCCACAGTCTACCTAGGCTGCTTAGTATGCCCGTCTCATGGGAGGAAGGGGGTTAGGCCGCAGAGACACAAGCAACTAGAATGGAGGGCCAACCAGAGAGAAGGCTTGTACAATATGCATACAGTCAGCTCTAAAAGAAATGAAAGAATTTGTCATATACCTAACTGAAGATTATCATTACTTAATTTGTGAGGATGCTTATGTGGTAACTCCCGCTCCGGAGTTGATTATGATGGATTGTTGTGTCTGCAATGGCGGCTAGGCTTCTTGCCATCATTATACCACCACTGGGTTGCTCTTGCAAATATCGCTATTACGTCTCCCATCTCCCTGCCTCACCTTTTGACTTGAGTTCTTCTGCTTCTTCTTCCTCTTCCTCCCGTGAGCTTTCTTTGATCTGTGCCCTGAGCCCCCTTGAAACAAAGAATGATTTCTAAAAGTCTCCAGACAAGTCCAGAAACAATACCGAGTGTGCCTTAGCGTGCACAGATATATCTATGTTATGTAGAAGTAATTATAAAATGATTTTTTTGTTATCATGTGAAATACACAAACATGCATTCGCCTAACTCACGCAAGGTAAACTAGCTCAGGAGCGTTGGGATATTGGAGAATTGAGATGGTGTTGCTTTCAATCGTCTTTCTGTAGAAGGAAGTGACTGTACACTCTAATCCTTGTTGTATTCCATGCTTGACAACTCGAAGGTGCCTACTTCGTCTGAGGTAGGAGCAAGAGAACCAAAGTTAGAACGTTGGGTAGGTTGGATTGAGCTTCCCCAAACTTAAAGAGATTGGTGAAGTCTATGGCAGAAAAACACATTATCCTAGGTTTACAAGTATAAGACAGTCGGAGATCCGTACTCACACTCTAAACTATCCAATTCCATGCTTCATTGTCTCTCTAATTTCTATTTCCTCCATAATATTTTGGAGAGGTAAGTTGTCCTCATGAGTTTACAACTATGTACATCATTTTTCCCTTGTGTAAAATTTTATATGTGGAGAAAAGTTAAATGTTTTGCTTGTGGGAGTGCCTTTTGGTGCTATGAGTTTACAAGTATGTACATCATTTTTCACTTGTGTAACATTTTATATGTGGAGAAAAGTTAAATGTTTTGCTTGTGGGAGTGCCTTTTGGTGCTATAAATATAAGGGTTTAAAATTTACCCATCGAAAATGTTGTTTGAAATTTGTAATGTATTATGTGATAGTGTGTCCTCTACACTAAGTCTCTAATAATGAATAGATGTAACCTTAAAAAACCCAGTATTTAAATGAAATGAGTACCAAAATAATGTATACTTTTCATAGGCTAGGACTACAACTTTGTTTGGGCAAAGAATCAAGGAGAAAGAGCCTCGTATTTGAGTTCCAAATGTCAATGCTCTTTATCTTCCTTGAATTATAAACATTAGGTCGAAAATAAGAAAAATATTTGAATACAAGTGTTTGAATTATTCCAATTTCCTTAATGAAATCCAAAGGTTGAAAGGATAAAATATTTAACAACCAACATTGTAAATGTTATAGATTCTGAAAACAAGAAGCAAAAATTGTCTACCAATATATCTAAACAAGGGAATCCCTTGATGAACATTAATGAATGAGGGAGTAAGAGTGGAGTGAGCTAGAAAGTGGAGTGAGCTAGCAAAGAACATGATTTCAATAGCCTCGCTGTCATAAGCCTCCCAAACTTTCTTTCTATGATTCACCTTCCTTGTTGACTATGGTAGGCACTAGACCCCCAACTTGTAGTGATATTTGTTGGAGAATTTTAAGTTCTTCCTTATAGTGGACTAATAGATACTTAACCTTTCCAATAGGGCTGATAAACTCGATATAGATAGGAGTGACTATCCATAATGCACCGAAAATTGGGGAATTTGTTTGATCACTTGGAATTGGGTGATAAATCCGATATACATTGGAGGGAGTATTCATAATCCACCTAAATTTGGGGCTTTTGTTTGATTACTTTTAATTGAGCATCTTGGGAGGACATAATTCAATTCTAAAAATAGCTTTGAATTTAGGGTTGATAAAAAATTTGTTGCCTTAAATCATTAGATATTACATTCTAGCGTTTTTCTTTTAGGTATGCCCAATGGCACTTGACCAATAGATCCTCCATCGAGCAGAATCAATCCTCCATTTAAAGGTCCTTCTAAAGTCCATTGCCTTATTTTATCAATGACCTTACCACCGACTTTTTCACTGCCCCGAAGAGTTGTCCCTTATCTAAGTTCAATAAACTATATGCTCCAAGGACTGTGAAAGTAGATACTGCTTTATATATGTATGGACTTGCGTTAGCTAAAATAATAATAATATTGTTTCCACCCGTGTGTCTCCATATTTCTATGAGATCTTGCTCCATCACATGAATGACGGGAGATTCCCCAACACTTGCCAATGTGCTTTCTGTGACGGCCATAGAGATGTGAATTATAGGTTTCCACACAATAAGCTAGTGCCTATTATAGTTTGGGAGGTTGAATAAACAATTAATGCTCCTAAAACATTTAGGTGGTGGAAATCCTTTTCTTTTTATTTCTGATTTACCATTAGTTTGTGTGCATTAAATCGATAAATCATAATAGAACAAAAAAAAATTAAAATTAAAAGTTTAAAATACTTGATAATTCTTGGAGAATTTGAAGTGTTTCCATAAAATAGCTAGGATAAGATGTTAATATTGTAAAGACTTGGAAATGATTTTTTTTCCAATTTCTAGGAATTATATAATTAAGGGTATAGAAGGTATTTACTTTTATGAGGATAACCCCTACATTAGGGAGGCCACATGGATAAGGATGTGCAATGTATGCATTAGATGTAAACCATTTCAATTTGTATTGACTTTGGTTCTTTCTTTGTGCTCCCTCCCTTACCATACTCTACCTACTCACCTACGCTTTCCTATGTGACCATGGTAGATAGATTTGTTCATGAATAGATAGATTGAACCATTATAGGAACTAAAGGGCATTCCAACTCCATTTCATTAGATTATAGAACTAGAGGCACTAAAAGCAATATATAGGGAGAGGAGACTTTGTTATTAAATAAGTAAGGTAACTTGTCTTTCATGGTGCATTTCACCTAGAGGGGTATATCTCCCTCTTACTATTGTGACTTGTCGCAATGACTATTCCGTTGGGGTTGGCACTTATTGCTTCAAAATGATTTTCTTTTCATTTCCAATTTCCAATAACTTTGTGTACCTTTATAAACTATAAATTATAATAGATAAAAAAAGAATTTTTTTTTTTTTTTTTACCTTTGAATATGAAAACATTCAAAGAGATGAATTGCTAAACCAAAAATGTTTTTTTACCATAATTGACGTGATTTACATTGTCCAAAACGGTGTCTCTCTTAAATTATTGGAGTGTTCTTTAATGAAATCCACTTTGAATTTTATTATCAAAAGATTAGATAGCAATACAAGATTAAGTAGTAGTAGATTAATCTTAAAGTTTTATTTTTTAATAAAATTATGCTTTTTAGGTTATACGAGGCTAAATGAGATATGATAATTTAGGTTAAGCTTTTACATTATTTCCTAGGTTATGGCCAATAAGTGAGTAATTATTTAAAAATTCTCTTAAATTATTCTTTTATATAAAAATTTGTAGTATTTCTAGGTTAGAATTAGATCATTTAGTTCTATAGTTTATAAAAATTAGGTTAAGTAATTCATAATTTATTCATTAAGAAAAATATTTGATATTAATCAATTTAATTTAGATTTTTATTCTATTCTAAGTTTAGAATCATTTTAGCAATTTAGGGTGTTTATTTTAATCACAACTTAGACTTCCTTATTATCTAGGTTAACATTTTTAGGGTTTGTGTTTGGTCTTACTTATAGAGTCACGCTATCAATTTCCTAGTTTTCTCTTGAAACATGTTGTTAAAGATATATTAATAAATATTTATATGTTACTCAACTCGGGCCATTGTCTTGATGATGAACCCTGACTCAAGGTTCATAATTTTGACATATCAAATGGAGTCTAAGATTACCTTGGATACCACTCCTCAATCCTATCAACCTAGAATTTAGGAGAAGAGATTGTAAATATGTTTTTTGTCAAAATGACATTTTTGAATCATGTAAGGTCCTTTCTTTTTGTCTAACCTTTTCACATAAATATAAGATGGAATTTTGAAAAGATTATTGTGGGAGCCCTCTCAGATTCATTCTCGTGTGAGATCGAGATACTAGTAAGATCCACATTGAAGTTTAAATGATACTTTTTCAATGTGTTTGAATAATAATTATATGTACTAAGTTTTGAAAAGAGAAATGGGAATCCCTATGAGTCCCTCTCATTTGACATCTAGATGTTGGTAGACTCAAGACTAAATTTTGAATGATAAATTTTCAAGTGTTCTAATGCTTATGTTTCTTATGGTAAAGACGATGCTTAGGTATTAGGTGGAGTTTGACATTGAATGCCTAGTTACTCACGAACCGAGATCATATGGACAAACATATCAATTAGCTTTGTGATGGTATTTGTAACTTTTTTTGGTCATAAATGGAAATGTGGATTGGAAAAAACTTATGTTTTTAGCTGTAAACATAATAATACAATGGATTTAATATCATGTAGAAAAGTTCATTTCAACACACGTAAGGTAAAGTGTCATGGAAAAGTTATTCTTCTATTTTTTTGCATTTATGTTATTTCTTTAAACCATTGCTTATTGTAATTATCAAGTGGTCACAACAAGGATTGACAATTTTTAAATCTTCGAGGGATGTACAATGTTAGAAGTATACTAGTTTTAGATGGATACGTTGGCACGGGACAAAAATCATATTTTTAGTTTTTATTATTATTATTAATGTTAGGGATTTGATGCGTGATCTCTTTTGGACTTGTAACATAGCACTTCTAGTAGTGTATCTCTTCTCAAAACAATTCTAGACACAAATAAGCTTTTGTAACCCATGAGGCTACTTTCATCCCCAAATTCATATTGTGCATTCGGATAAGGTTGTGAGTAGTTATCAACTACTCGAGTCACTTTCACATGATAGGAAAGAAACATTTCCCTTCACAAAATAAATAGTCCAAAGAACAATGCAATACAAAAAACCAATACTCCTAATGGTTATCGCTATGTTCACATTAACAAAACAAGTCCGCCAATCTCTTTCTAAATGGGATTTTTCCTAATCTCATCTTCCATCACCGTTACATGTTCTTCATTCTCAACCTTTATTTTAGTCTCTCCTCCTCTATACTAATTCTTGAGTAATCCCCCATAAAAAGAATTTAGACATGATAAATCATCATGTACATGGTTTACCTCATTAATTCCATGTAAATGTTGAATCACATGGGATTTATTATTATTGTCATTTTTTTCCATACATTGTTTTTAATAATAATGAAATTTTGTTGTACACTTACATTTTCAAATGAAAAGAATGATTTTTTTTTACATGTCAACACTGAAGGGTTCAATTTCTCAAAACCCTTCAAAGTGAAATAGGACCCTACCCTTAAAATTTTATCCCTGCCTGCAATGACCAAGGCAGTAGTCCCAAACGTGAATACGTTAAGTCTTATATTGGAAATATTAATTACAAAGAGACTCGGTGAGAATCAATAGAACTGCAAATTCTGTTAGTACAGTCTTACAAGTGGTTGGTAGCTTTCAAGAGAAGCAGATTTTAGGATTTTGTGTATGAAGAAGAAAAAAGAGTGAGGGAGTGTGAGAAAGAGACAGAGAAGAACAAAGTATGAAGGAAAAGATAAGAAGGATAAACTCTGAGAAGAGTTAGAGAAAAAGGAGAAGGAAAAACTATGAAAAGAGTTCAAGAAGCTCGAACTTTTGTGTTTTGGAAAGTGTTGAGAGCCTACCCTCCT
>LPNX010402985.1:435525-457717 GCA_001517045.1 Pseudotsuga menziesii | reverse complement strand
AGTTCTGAAAGTTGTCTTTAATCTGTCTTCCTCGGCTACTAGCACTTGGTTGTAACTAGAGAAACCGTCCAACAATGAAAACATTTCAGAGCCAGAAACCATCTGTAACAATTGCTCCATGGGAGGTACCGGGTAATTGTCTTTGTCTGAGGCGCGATTTAGATTTCTGAAGTCCACGCACAGCCTAATCTCTCCCGATTTTTTCCTGACAGGCACCAGGTTTGACACCCATTCAGAATGCCTGAATTTAAAGATAATCCGAGCGTCCAGCAGTTTCTTCACCTCGCTTTGAATTAGTGGTTCTAGCTTTGGGTGCATCTTCCTCAACGACTGCTGATATGGTTTGATGCCTGCTTTTCTAGGAATGATATGTTTGATGATATTAGTGTCATAAGTTTTTAAATATGCATACGTCCATGCAAAGACGTCTTTGTACTGTTTAAACAAACTGAGGAACTTGTCTCTTTCTGCTGGTGAACAACATTTGCTGAGGTTCACAAACTTGGGCTCCGTTTCAGTCCCTAAGTTTATTAGCTCGAACTGTAAAGTTGAGCTGTGTGTCTTCACGTTAGCAGGTCTCCTAAATTTCTCATTCAAGTCAAAAATTTTCTTCAGCGTCCTGACTCCTTTGGGAATGAAATTGTCATATTTCATTTCAGCGTGATGTTCCTCATCGTCTATGATAGCTCCTTTAAAAGTCTCATCATTTGTCAAGCATTCGATTATTTGCTGATCATCATCAAACAATCGCAAGTTGGTAATCATGTTGGGTACTGATGGCCTGAAAAGCAATTCGATAGAGCATTTGTTATTAGTGGGAACCAACCTGGCGGCTGACGTAGCTAAAATATCAGCGGCTGCATTTTTTATCCTTGGAATTGAAATAATGTTAAATGCATGAAAACTTTTAAGCAATTCCCATACCTCGTTTTGGTAAGCTTTCAAATGAGGGGAGATACAGTGTATTTGATTTTTTATCTGCTTTACAACTATTTCTGAGTCCCCAAAAACTTTTAAATTACAAACCTATAGCTCAATCGCTTTCTTGAGTCCCTGTAGTAATGCTTCATACTCAGCTGTATTGTTAGTACACTCAAATTCTAACCTACAGGACAAGAAGTATTTATTTTTTTGTGGATCAATAAGGACACAGCCAGCCCCTGACCCTTCTAATGTTTTTGAGCCGTCAAAATATAAAGTCCAAAAAACATTGTCTACTGAAAATGAATATATTCCTACAGCTAAATCTACTATTCTACAGTCAAGCTCATCAGCCTGAGAAAAATGAAGGAGATCAGGCTGGGTGTTAGGTGTGCTGCCAGCCTCTTCCGCTTGATAATTCCCTAGTTCTAATTCAAGAAAGTAGTTTCCCAGTACAGATTCAACTGGTACATTCTTCTCATCCAATTGAGTGATGTTATACTTCATGTAAGGTTCTCTCAAAACTTTGATCTGATTGGGACTTCCTTTGTATGGTAACCAAAGATGTGACCAATCTGAAGCGAAATACCCATTTAACTTAGCTGACCAATCCCTACTCAGGACCAGGCCATAAGCATCTGGTATGTCAGCCACTATGATGTTAATAACTTGGCATACTCTGCTATCAGATGCTAGGCGAATTAGGACGTCCTCCATTTCACCAATCACCTTGACGTCTGTCCTATCCAATTGCACCACTCTCCACGTGGATGGCTTAGTTTGCCCATTTATTTTTTTGCATACCGATATGGGCATGACATTAATTGACGCCCCTGAGTCTACTAGACAATTGTGCACGTTATGATTGAAAACTTCAAATGTCAAGAGGAAAGGTGGATGTTTGGTTTTAGACTTACCTCTAGTACTAGCTTCCCCAATTTCTTCTTCCTCCCAAGGCTGATTGTCTGTGGGCAACTTCTCCTCTGATGTTTCCAGCGCTTTCAATAATTTTTCTTTCTGCTGAGGCACTTTGCACATTTCAAACAGCGGGACGTTTGCCTTTATCTTCTGTAAATCTTCAACAACGTCATATTCGATTAGTTGTCTAATGGACTGAGATTTATCAGTGTTCGCATTCTCTTCATTTGGCCTGGGCGGCGTCTTGTTTTGCTTCGGATTCTGGCTGGTAATGGTAAATTCTGGAATCTGATCAGCCAATGATTTGTCTTGAAATTTCTTCTTTATATTTCTTTGCAGCCTTCGAATCTTTGGGAGCAGAAGAATGTCATCACTAACCTCCCCTTTGCTCCTAGTTGTGACGTTAGACTCCCTGATATCTTTGCGTCCCTATGTATTTTCTTCTTCTGCGTCGATTACGGAGACAGAACTCCATAATGCCATAGTCTCTTCCTCCTGATCTTTCGTAGAAGTGGATGCGGCATTTTCTTTCCTTTCATCATCATCTTCTTCTGTCAATCTCGAATCCAACATCTGATTCATGACCAATGTCATAGAATTTATCCATTGCGGACAGTTTTTTTTGGAATGAGGCTGTTGATGAAAAGTACAGAAATTTTCCATCCCTATTTCTGTCAGATTCATGGATGTCGTTTCCTGAGGAGGAGTTTGGGTCTGGTTGCTATCTTCTCTTTTCTTATAGTACGGCCTGAAAAACTTTTGTGTTTCTTTTTCCTTTTCTAAGTCTATGATCTTATTGGACAACTTTTGCATCATTTTAGCCATACTTTCAAAGTCTGGCGTCTTTTCTTCTTTCGGCTTGGTGAACAGTAAGGTTTTTCTTCCCGCACCTCTCTCTCCTGATTGCTCCGGATAGTCCTCCACGCTTTCTCTCTCCACTTCCACCACTTCTGCCTCTTCATAGGTCTCTGTCAATGTAGGCTTGGCTTTGCCTTTTGCAAACATGGCTAAATCAGGACCCAACGCTGAAGTATAGTATTCGATCAGTACTTTGTCTGAAGGCTTATCTGTTTTGGAGAAGTTTTTTAGATATGCTGCAAACCTTTGTGTGAACCTGTGCACTTTTTCTTTTTTCTCTTTCTTCAATGCACACAGTCCTTTCATGAGGGAAGCATGAGTCTTTTGGACGGCATACTTACTTCTGAACATTCTCTCGAAAGTATCCCAGTCTGGGATAGAATTGGCGGGCAATCCAAAATACCACGAAGCCGCAGCTCCTTTGAGGGTATGTGGGAAAAGTCTACAAACCACATCTTCATGCTCCCCTGCCTTTAATCCTTCTATAGCCAAATAAAAACTCTACAAGTGGTCGTCTACCAATATCTTCTCATTGGGATCAAACTTAGGTAATAACTTTTCGAAGGCTTGAGGTAGGTCGTGCAGAGGTGGGGTCAGATTTAGAGGTGATCTGGCTTTCCATGCGGGCGGTGGCGGATTAGGTGGGGGTTGATTGGCGTTAACACCGGCCATGAGTTGGGGTGGAGAATGCGGAGGTGAAACAACAGGGGTGGGAGGATGTGAACCAATAGGGGTGTGAAAAGGAGAGCTGTGAGGAGTGTCTGGGCCTATTTGGTTCAAAGGAAATTCAATATCTTGTAAGGCAGTCTCCACAAGCTCTTGCCAGTCTCCAACCAACACCGAATCTTCTATTATAGGATGGTCTTTCTTCTTGTACTCTCTTCTAGGCAACTCGGGGATAATTGGAAACCCTCCGATCTTCTTTACATACGCATGGGTATGTCTTCTTAGATCATTTACAATTTCATTGCGAACATGATATAGATGTTCTCTATTTTCTTCTTCTGGAATTGGATTTAGTGGTCCACTACTTTCAGAACTGTGACCAGCGGAATAATCTCTGTAAAAAGGGTTTCCTCGGCCAGCCATGCACTAGCGGCCCTCCTTCTAGCGCCAAAACTGTTGAGGCCTGGAAAATCGCAGGAGGCAACAGTAAGGGATTCTCCCCAATCAACGTTCCCAACTAGCCCGTTGACTATGTCGAATAGGGAATCCGTCCGGTTTGCGGTCCGGCTACCGTAGGTCAAGTAACAAACAAAGGCTTTATCGGTTGTGGCCCGGCCCATCGAGTTTTTGTATTTTGACTTAAAAGAATGATATGCACGTGCCTAACTAAATGCAGGCTGGTCAAAAAATAGGGAGCGGTCACAAAGTGATGCGCAGGTTCTTACCTTTCGTCTTGCTCACAAGCATTCAACCGGATACAAAAGAAATAAGCTAACTATATACACTATCCCTAGGGAGCATGGTTATCATTTTGGCTGAGCAATACATTATCATATACAGTAAGAAAAATCACAGATAGCTGATACTTCTCCTAAAGCACATGAACGCTTACAAATATTCAAATAACTAGATAGCCGATCATTCTATAACAACATTTATTGCTCTTAGTGAAAATATATCCCAGAAAAACTACTGAAGAACATTTAACAAGAATGTAAGTTCAAAACATCAAATATTCTTACAGCAAATGAAATACAGCTAAAAACGAAATAGTTCCTCTTCAACATTATTCATCGAATTGCATTGGTACATTCCACTTCTTTACTCTTTCTGGCAGACAAACTTGCAGTTCACTTAGCAAAACGAAGTAGTTCCTCTTACAAGCCAACAATTACAAAATTTTCTAAGGGAAAAATCCCTCATTCAGTCCTACTTCCGAATATTTAAACTACACTTCCTGCCCCTTGGGCTGCCTCTCAGCCTGTGACCCTTCAGCATCTTCGACGTTTCAGCTTCTCCTTCTGGCTGTTGCGTTTCCCCAATCATTCTTTATGAGCGTTTATCTTCTGACCAGTAATTGATGAGACTTACTCGTCAGTGCTTCTGTTATTCGTTCATTTTGTCCTTTCTTCCGTTCTAGGCTTCCTCAACGATCTGTGAGATTTCACATGCATACAACTTTGGGGCATTATCTATTGGCTTGAGATCTTAAGCGTTTAGAGTTTCTAATAAGAAGGATAAGTCCACAAGACGTTGGCCTGACTTATCCGGGTGAGTACTTGCTTGAGCTTAGGGTGGCAAAAATATAATTGGAGATCGGTAAGCTTGCACATCGGACGGGGCAAGACCTCAGGGGGCCGCAACGGCGGAGGAGCATAAGAAGCGGTAAGCGACAACACGAGCGATAAAGAAATCGGACGCCGTAGAGGAATGTATCGGAGGCTAGATTGATCTGCCACCTGCAATGGCGGATGATGCGAAGGCTGAGCGACGCGGGCGGGAGAAAAAAGAAAGGAGTCTGACGTTAGGTGAAACTCACATCGGGAGCTGACTTTATCCTTCCGGCCGCGACGGCGGGCCATTAGAAACTTAGGAGGAAGCGGTTGAAACAACGAATCGGGCGTCGGATGAAACTTCAATTGGGTGGACAGTTTGATCAAGGAGTCGTAACGGCGGGCGAGTTAAGGCTCAGCATCTTTCGGAAGAGGCCCAATCCAAAGCAAAAACCAACAGCGTAAAGGATCGATTGCATCCAGAACATTTTCCTTCGCTAAGGCAAAATTTCACGTTCTACGGGTATTAGAACAGACCACATGGCCCAATCTAAACTGAACGAGGAAAACAAAATATCAGGCAATCAACTTCAAGATAAAACGAACAGATATCTTCGAGGGTGCCAAGCTTTTAACAATCAAACCAAGCAACAAATGATGAGGAGGGGTCCTAGAGTTTTAAGTGAAAAAATAAAAATCAGGGAGAAAGGTTGCGGCAGCAACACAACCATGAAAGTTGGATATTGTGGCATAGTTAATGTCACCACATAAGTTGTATGAACTTGTCAACACTTGGGGGAGATCATTTTTATTCTATTTAATTACTATAATATTTTGTTATAGTCACATAGTTATACAAGTTCTTGATGATCCTATTGCACACATTGATATGAAGCCTGTGAAGCTTATGCTCATTAATTTAGATAGCTAATGCAATATTATGTTGTCAATCTTATCTATATTTTGAAGGATATATTATTGTATTGTTGATATATTTATGAATCCTTTAACAGAATCTATGTTTGTTAAATTTTGGTTTATGATTAGTCTTCAAGAAGTTAAAATTATGGGGGGCGTACATAAGAAATTCTGTGTCGTAAATCTCTAAAGAATTCTCCTGGTGGGGGGGGAGGGTATTGGAATACCATTCCATGCTAATTATTCAAAATTTTGAATATTCTAGATACAAGTAGTTGATAGACAATAGTAACCTAAAAGAGTACACTAAGTGGTGGCCTAGTTTATATTAGGAAACAAGATTGCTAAGCAATAAAATAAAATAAATGCATTAAAAAAATAGAACAATAAAATATATATACCATTATAAGTAGTTCATTCAATATGGCCTACATCCATAGAGAAACACTTAGCCATTTATTTTACTCTCTATCAAAATGAAGGGATACAACCAGAAACACATACACTACAACCTCCTCTCACTCTCTCACAATATCTCTCACTCAATCACAATGATATTTCATAATACATAGCCCACACATAGCCATAATACAATTCTGTAATAGATAAAAGAGGGTTTCCTTCTAGGGTGGAAAAACCTAACATGACTTCTATCATCAGATCTGTAACCTAATGATGAATGGTCCAAATAGGCTGTGAAAATACAATATTTTACAAGGAAATAGGATACAGACACAGTTGAAACAAGAAACACAAATAATGAAGATAATTATGCTCCATAACCAAGAATATCCAACTTGGATATTGACTACAACAACTCCAGCGATATTGCATTTATTGGATTATGGTCCTGGACATAACAATTTTCTCATCTTCACCTTCATCCTTCAAGGAGAACTAAAATTGAACAAGAACTCAGTTTCTTCTTGGTTACTATCTTTGTTAACATGTCTATAGGATTCACGCTAGTATGTATCTTTTCTAACTGCAACTCTCCGTCTTCTATACTAGATCATATTACATGGTACTTGAGTTGTATATGTTTAGTTTACAATGGAAGGTTTAATTATTTTCAATATGAAAGACACTCTAGATATCACTCTAGAGCCTTCTATTCTCCTTCTTCTTACCCAATTTCCCCATGAACCTTTGTAACCAAAACACCTCTTTACTAGCCTATGTATCAACAACATACTCTACATTTGTTATTGAAATTAAAAAAACTTTTTGTTGTTTAAAAATCCAACTTATTATTGTTCCATCTATAGAAAAAACATACCTTGTGGTTATCCTCTTGTTATATTTATCACCTTACATATATAAATCAATGTATCCATGTAGAACAATGTTTGATCCTCAAAAACATAGTTTATGAGTAATAATGCCACTCAAATACCTGAGAATCCACTTTACTCCTTTCCAATTCTATTTACCTTGATTACAGTTCATATACCTTCTTACAACTCCCATTGTATGTGTTATATCTAGTATCATGCACTCCGTCACATACATGAATGTACCAAATGTTGATGAATAAGGAACCTTGGACACGTATTCAATATGCTTTTGTTTTTTGGGACACATCTCATTAGTTAGTTTAAAATGGCTGGCCAAACATGTACTAATCAGTTTACATCCTACATTCTAAACCTGTACAACACCTTCTCTATGTAGCCCCCCCGTGAGATAGTGTCATTTTTTTTCCTATCTCTCGTTATTCTCTTACAAAGGATTCACTTTGCATAACCCAAATCCCTCATCACAAGTGAATTAACTAATTTTATTTGGAGCAAATTTATATCCTACATGTTAGTTCCTACAACAAGAATTCCATCTAAATAAAATAATAAGATAATATAGCTTCTATTATCTAGTCTATTAAAATACAAATTTTGGTCAAAGTAATATCTAGTATAACCTTGCTCTATCATAAACCTATGAAATTTCAATACCACTACCTTGGAGCATGATTTAGACCATACAAGTTGATCTTCAACCTGCATAATAAAATCTCCTTCCCTTTGACCTCATACCCCTTGTTTGCTACATATCAGTCTCTTCCTCCAAATATCCATAGAGAAAATCCATTTTTACATATAACTATTAAAGATGCAAATATTCTAATACTACTAGACTTAAAATAGTCCCAATTGAAGTCATTTTAACAATAGAAGAAAATATTTCATTATCATATACACTTTTCTTTTTCTCAAACCCCTTTACAACAATTCTAACCTAGTACCTATTTTTCCTCCATTTTCTTCCTTCAACCTGTAAACCTATTATTATGAAACATCCTTTTTGATGTAGGAAACTAATCCAAGTCCCAAGTCTAGTTACTTACCAAGGATTTCATCTCCTCTTCCATGCCTTACTCCCACTTCTTTCTAATTTCTACTTGCATTTATTCTTCATAGATTTTTGGTTCACCAAAATAAGTCAACAATAAATAATAGAATAAAGGAGAGTATTGTTTACGGGGTCTACTTAACTGGGTATATCTTCTAACAACACTTGTAGGAGTTTGAGGTACTTGGTAGTACTGTTGTTGTACATTTTGGTTTTATTGTACCTTTGGAATTTATTTTTCTTTGATTTCATCAATCACTGTGTCTTATGTGTTTTCCTTTTCCCGTTTCTTTCCCCATAATTTATATTTATACATGACCTTTTCGTTGAATACTGCATTTCCATTCCTATTGATTTTATGATTTTCATAATCCTATAAGCGATTACAAAAATGATTAACTCTATATCCAATAAAAAAATAGTTCTTGTATTTTTCCTCAAGCTTTGTTATGTTTTCTTTATCAATTAGAAAAAATGGTTCACAATAGAAAGTATTCGAATATATAACATTCATATTAAATATGAATCTATCAAGCTTAGGTAGGGATCAAATCTATTTAGTTAAAAACAATTTCATCATTTATGATGTATCTAATATAGTTATAGTCTCATACAACTCCATATAAGTTAGAACTAACAACTTATGTAGATATGGATATGTAAACATAACATCTTGATTATTGTTGAGATATTTATACTCACATTGTAACATCATTGTTGGTAATGGTTTCATGAAAATACGGGTGTTATCCTTGAATGCTAAATTATCTAATATGTTTAGTCCTAGTGATTTGAATGCTTTGGAAGAGATGACTCCTTTCCCATCTCAAATGAAAGTATTTAGCAAATAGGATGTGATAGCGATGAGTATTTTAATTAATATTTGAAAGAGTTGCAACTAATTGTTGATCTCAAAGAGACCCTATCCACGTGGGTCTTGCCCATTGACTAGTTCCCCTATTTATTCCATTGATGGTACAGAATAAGTGAAATATGCCCCCCATGCAAGTTACAAGAAACCTAGAATGCAATTTTAGGGATAGGAAATTGAGGTTTCCTCTCACTCATATGATTCTATGATTTCCAAGTCCTTGTTGGACTTTGATATGAATTTAATTTATTTTTATCACTTAATACATAGTATTTTGAAGTGCATATGCATCTATAGAAAATTAAATGATTCTATTTGTCCTTCATAATATGACTAATGATGCATATATTTATTGATGGTGTTCACTGAAGAGGGAAGCTAAAGGTATATCTTTGAATTCCTACTAGTAGTTGGAATTAAGTTTTGTTTGGATTTCATTCAAATATGTTGGTTCCACTCATTATGTGTTATATTTTTGTACTTGAAGTACTATTAGTAGTATTTTTTATGCTCAATTATGGTCGGTGAATTTCGCCCCTAATTATTATGAACACTCCCATTATATTATTTGGTTGAAGTTTCCCACTGTTCTGGTTATTTTCATCTATTTGTTGACTCGTTTCCCCATTCATTACATAAATTTATTATCCTAGATGATTGTTGAAACACTATTGGGAGAATTTTCAAGTGTGTGTGGATATGAATCATATGATTAATCTTGTCCCTTCAATATCTATATGAATAATTTATGGTGTTGATCAACAAAAGGTTCACTAACTAAATCATTAAAATTGATGGTTTGCATGTCATGCCCAAGATCACTTGATCATAGATCGTCTTTTCCGAACGCCACACCTAAGTAAGGTTGTAGGAGAGGATAATGGTTTATCCCCTGGTTCCAATTATATAAATATTTATGGGGCATAGATGGAATCTAATTTAGGTCTTGGATATGGTAGTGTTTGATAAGACAGATGTTCTTCTATTGATGGTGTTGGCTAGTGCATCTAGATATAGTTTTTCTAGTGCTAGTGCAAAGAATAGTTGAAGTTTTCTTGGTAGAATTGTAGGCAGCTCAGGAATTGGTGGTTAAGGTTTAGATGATTCAAGGTCTAGAATATAATATTCTAGGGGTGTTTCATAGGTTTTCTTGGCTATATTGGGACTAGTTATGTTCCAAGTAGCCCTACATAGAAGATTCATGATAATAGACCTTTCTTTATACTCAATTTTCCTAAGTTATCCTAGAACTCTAGGTTAGTGATGATGTCTCATTGTGCTTACTTTGAGTTGATTGGAATAGTATTAAGTATAATTTAAAATAAAAATGAACAAATGAAAGTTGTCCTCCTCTATGGTTTGGGTAGATTTTGTTTCTGGGGATTTTATCCCCCAACCAAAAGAATGGTATTAGAAAGTTTTTATGGTTCATTATTTTGGTTTTAATGGATTTGAGATAGAAAATTGGTTCAGTAATTTAGGATTTTATCTCCACTGAGAATATTTATCTCCTTATTGTCTTGGAATTTCGATGATACTGCATCAAAACAATTTTTTGCACAATGTCTTGTACTAGGTGTGATCGGATGTGGTATCCCTTCATGAAGTTATGGCTATTGATTTTGAGTTTTTTAATAGAATGAACTATTATAAAAAATACACTTTTTAGACAAAAAATAAATATCATGAGAGTGGAGGTGTGTTTGTTTCTCTCTCTTCCTCTTTGTAGAGTTTCACAGTTTCATAGGGTTTAGACACAAATTATTAGTGCATGCAAGCCACCCTTTTGATTTAGTATGAGGTGGTTGATTTTTATTCAATTTTTATTCTAATCTCATCTCATAGTGATGCATGATTTGAAATTAAATGACTTTACCTCTTCTTCTTCTAAAGTGGATTGTTTGAGGGGATTTCAATACGGTGTAGCTGGAGGAGGATAGGTGTGGTGGTTTATTGGCGATTAGTGTTTCAAATAAGTGTTTTTGGTGTTGTTACAAAGATACTTTTAGGATTTTTTACCCCATTTGGAAGAATAATAGGTTGGATTATGGTGGTTGGTATACTTGGAATAATTATTGAAAAGGATAAGATATAATGTAATCTCAATTGTATTATTTATATTGGCCAATTCTTTCCTAATAATGTGAATGTTTCAAATCCATAGTTGATTTAGACCAAAAATTTCCATAGAACAATTTGTTAATATTCCCCTTTCTTTATTGTTTATGATTAATTTCTCTCATTTAGAGTTAGAAAAATTCTAGGCTATTGTTTAAAGAATATGGAACCTTTCCCCTTGGAAAGTTATGGACCATGTTTTGTTTCTTTGGTGGGAGGTTATAGTTTGTTGTACTATTATTTTATCAAAATTTAGGGTAGGATACTAGCTAGGAAGTAGAGAAAGGATTTATGGTTATCTTCCAAAAAGTTCACGAGAAGGGTTCACACCTTTCTTTCGAGGGATATCCACTATGTGATTTTTCAATAGGAGGCTTAAAAATTTTGGTATGGTGCTTAAGTGAGATAAGAATTACGTATCTTAGAATGACTGGGTATGTTCAAATATTCAATTAATTTAGAAATGAGTTAAAGGTTACCAACTTTATTTTTACCTTGTCAAGAAGAAGATCACAATGGAGAGGGTGCTTGGGTGTGTCCCATAGATGACTTTGTTCCTAATAATCTTGCTAATGATGGAGGTATGTTTATCTCCATTTTTGAGATTATTTTATAGTCATTATCCTTTAACATATAAGGTGATGGATACTAGATATTATTTCCATCATCTAGTCCCTTATAAGGTTTCTTATGATCATATGGATAAGTTAGAGAGACACTTTTCCTAGGAAGAGGTTTCCTTTCCATTTTCATATATGCACGCTGGTAAATATGTAGGTATTGTTGAATATATTAGGACTTTTAAAATTACATATGGGATAATATTGGTGATGGTTTTCTCTCTTTAGCCTTTTTTTTTACTATGAGTCAATTGTTTGGATTTCTCAACTAGGGGATGATAAAGATTACCACGATGAATGCAGTAAGTGATTCAATTGGTGGTTTGGTGGCTTATTGGTTTGATCATGATTACATATGGGTTGGTTCAAGGTAATTCTACCCAATTATGACACGTTAGTAGCAATGGAAACATGTAAAAATAGATATTAGAGGTATTTGCACAACCTTTTAGAACATAGTGTAAGAAAATGAAATGTAGACAATCGAATTAGATTTGAGAATATATAAATTTTATTTATGAAAAATATGCATAACTCCAATAAAATAATATTCTTCTATGATTGGTATGATTTTTTTTCTAAAACATACAGCATATGTTTGTGTTAGGCGCTAGGTTTGGCATGCAAACACTATATTTTATTGAGAAAAAATACAAAGTTGTAGCTAACATGTGGTTCTTGTGAAGCACTAATTTTCCATAAATTTGTAAGGAAATATAATATTTTTTTCAAATTAATAAAGTGAGAAAAGACCCAAAATTAGAATTTTAGGTGTTAGGCCACACTATATGGGTCTAAACAAAATCAAGGAACTCTTTTTTATTTTTTTAATGTGTAGGTATTTCTATGCACTTGTGTTGTTTATGTATTTGTAACTTCGGAATGTATTCATCTGTATAGCTTATGTATTGTACCCTGATCTTTATTCTGGGATGTGTCTGTAATGTATTTGAGTCATGTCATGCCCGGATGCTCCTATCGGGAGGTTCTATAATGTAAACAAGTCATATCAAGTCATTGTGGGTAACCCTCCTATTGGTCAAGGGTTAAAGTCCCCGTAGGTTGTGGGGCCCTGGGGTTATTAGACTATCCTAGAAAAGTCGAACCTAGGGGATTCATTGTAAGTCGGGGCAATAGTCCCCACCATTGTGTTAAGGATAACCCTCCTTGTTGGTCAAAGGAGGCAAAGTCCGCACAAGTTGTGGGGCACTACGGTTATTAGACACGGGCCTAGAGATGTCGGCTCGAGTAAGTAATTGTTAAGTGGGGCCAACATGTTGGAGTGGGTTTTAAGTGAATGAAAGAATATAAATAGAGAGTGAGCCTCTCTATTTATCACACACACACTCACTCATTGGGGCACATGAGTGAGAGACAAGTTGCTGGGATGAGAGAGAGCGATTACTGCTATCGAGAGATCATCTTGATGTTTTCGGGTTTTACTTTTGGTGTTGATTCTATCCTTGAGGAAGTTGTAGGGTTTTCTCCTTTATGGTTTCCCCGAGGAAAATTCTTTGTGTCTCTTGTCTCTTGTGTTTTATGGCTATGCATGTTATTCTCTCAGATAAGATCCTAAGATCATAATGCTAGCTTGAATGATACAATTCTAACATGGTATCAGAGCTAACCTGAGAAGAAGACATTGTGCAACTGCAGAAGCTAGGGCTTCTTATTTTTTGGGTCTCTCTCCACGATCCATCAGTAAAAGTATGCTAGGCCGAGTCTCCATTGAAGGGCGCATCTATGTGTCAAAGTGGAATTCGATTCCGAGCATTTTCAGTTTTTGGTGCGGGAAATTAGGGATTCTTACAGAAGAGGAATTTTTGAGTGAGCCCAGAATAGGATTGCTTTCCTCATAAAAATCGAATTTTAGAGACCTGGTTCATGATTTTTGGCAAGGTGAAACTCCGAGAAATTCAAACCCTAGTTTGACCCCAAGCTAGAAAAACCCTAAAATACTAAAACTGATGAGTTTTGGTACATTATCTATATATCGGGATTGGAAAAGGATCAGGAGCTGAAAATTTCCTAGATCGAAGATAAAATCCTGATGTACATTGCATCCCAAATTCAGCAATGGATTCACTATATTTTGGGAGATATGATCCCTCCAAGTTAGGGTTCTAGCCTCTTCCATAATTCATCCCTAAACAGGACAACTTAGGCGAATTGCTATATATTGGGATAAAAAGGTCCAAATGAAATTTATAAAGATGTTACATAAATGGAATGGATTGTGGTCTCTATGGTCCAAGTTTTAGACCCAGAAGATGAAACAGTGACATGTGGCAGTCCGTACAACTTTGTCGTTCTGAATAGTCCTGTAACAGGTCACCTTGGGAAAATGATCATAAGTCCCAATTGGTGAAACCAATTCTAACGAAACCTATGGTTTTGAAACAAGGATAGGAGAGGATACCTTAGTGTAAAGTTTCAAACATAGAGGAGTATTAATTTCAGGGATACCACAGAAATAGTAATAGGCATTTCTGCAGAAGAAATTGGAAAATTAGAGCTTCCTGTTCCGGGAGCTTCCCTCCACTGTTTTCACAAAAGGAGTACATTCGAAAACTCAAATTGAAGAGATCTATATTTCTATCCAATTAGATCTGAAATATTCCAAGTTTTGAAAATTAGGGTTTCTTTAACAAACCCTAGATCAGCCAGCTCCAGAACCAGGACGGACACCTCAAATCGGTAAGATCAAATCTTTTGCTATTTTCATTTGAGGTTCTTATATCAAAGTGATCTATTACATCAGCTTGATGATAAGCTTGGTGAAGTTGAAAACTTCCAAGCATGGAAGTATATGATCTCTCTAAATAAAATGAATTGGACACCTACATGAGTTGAGAGGTTCCACTTCTAGAGGGAGATGAGGCTAGAAGCCTTACACAAGAAGAACTTGGTCAAGGCCAAGAAGATCATTGTTGATTAAATCACAGATCAACTTGTACCACAAGTGTCTTCCCTAAAGACATCGAAGATGTTTTATTCCTTGACCAAGCTATTTTAAGGGAAGAACATAAATCGGAATATGACCTTAAGAAAGCAGTTGAAGGATGTGAAGATCCAGAATGCAGAGACCATACAATCATACTTTACAAGGGTCTCTCAAATCAAAGAACAACCTGAAGCACTGGAGAATGCATAATTTGTGATAGCCACCTTGAATGGCCTCCCAGGCTCATGGGATTCATTCATGCGAGGAATGTGTTCCAGAAGGAAGTGATTACTTTCAGCAGACTCTGGGAAGAATAAGAAGCTCGAATCATAATAAGAGAAGAGAAGATTGGAGCAACTAAATATCAAGCTCTTACCATCCAAAGAAGATCCCTCAACCAATGAGGAATATGAAGATATAAACTCTTTAAGAACCTCTTATCCATCTTAGCATTTGGATAAGAAACGATGCTATTATAAATGTAGAAGACGATGGAGCTGAAGGCTCAAGAAGGAGTCTACCCACAAAACAAATAAAGATAAGTATTCAATTGTCATTTCATGATATTGTTTTGTTATGCATTTGTTTATATTCAGTTAATGTATTA
Source organism: Pseudotsuga menziesii (assembly GCA_001517045.1). NCBI lineage: Eukaryota > Viridiplantae > Streptophyta > Pinopsida > Pinales > Pinaceae > Pseudotsuga > Pseudotsuga menziesii. Next base: position 442,374 of record LPNX010402985.1, on the reverse strand, counting down.
TGCATGATAGAATGTTTGCATTAATGACAGTATACTACTAATATGCATGTGATGGGTAAGTATCTCATGGTGCTATACAACTCTCCATTGCTACTTATCTAGAATGAAACCTCTTTGCAAACATATTGGATTAGTGCACAATCTCAATGTTGTCCTGGTAGAGATGGAAGGCATCTAGAAGTTTCCGTGAGATATGGATGAATGTTGTATTGGCTAAAATAGTTGCATGATCATATATTTATGCATAAGAAGTTTTCATTATGAATATACCTTATGAAATGTTTCTAACCATACAACTAATTCATTTGACATGTAGGAAAAATTGCATACATAATCACCTACAAGCAAAGAAGGATGAGACTTGTTCCGAAGAACAAGTGACGATAGTTCAAGATGAAGAATAATATGATGAATGCAGCGACATCATTGATGCAGAACCTTCCAGCTATGAAGAAGTAACCAAGAAGAAAGGGAAGACCAGCTCAAGAAGAATGATGGCTAGGATGCAATATCGATACATGAAGGGAGGTTCGTAGTTCCATCATGCAGTAGATGGAAACATCGTGGGATACAAGGAAAGATTCGTAGCACGATGCTTCTTATGAAAATAAGACATAGAATACGAAGAGACAATTGCAGCCACTGGAACTGAAGTCACATGATAGACATGATCATGTGTGCAAATAAAAGAAGGCCTTCTATGAGCTCAGAAGACACCCATGGGACAACACATACATGAGGAGCTTGATGAAGATATGAACCTTTGCTACAAGGTTGATAAAGGATGAAAAGCTCACAGATGGGTGTGAGAAGAAATTTTGAAAAAGTTCAAGATAGAGGATCTTGGTATCCAGTGATCCTAGATGGATACATAGAATATTAGTAGCATAGGAAGCTACTTGTCACTCCGGTGCATAGAGTACGGAAGACAGAGAGAGTATGATGCTCCGCTTTAGAGGGAGTGACTACAAAAGATCCTGAGGTTCGACATGGTACGACAAGATGGATAGATTACTGACGACTCTAGGATTTACTAAGAGTAAAGTGGATTCCAACCTTTGCTTCAAGATTGAATGCGGAATACTAGTGATGCTCATGTTATGTGTCGATGAACTATGTTCTAGGCATGGAGGTGTGGACAAGGGAAGTATGTAGTAGAGATCCTGAATAGGTTTAGGATGATGGATTGCATGACCACACCTATGGCATCGAACCTGAAGCTATTGAGTGATGCTTCATCAAAAGTAGTTGATGCTACAATGTATTGTCAGATGATTGGGTCCTTGATGTACCTGATGAACATGAGACCAAATAATTGCTTTGCTATGAACACCTTGAGCCAGTTCCTCATAGATCTGAGACATGTTCACTTGATTGCTGCAAAGCATATTCTGAGGTACCTAAGGGGTACAGTTGATTATGGGATCAAGTATGAGGCGAATCAGAAGATTAACCTGGAGGGTTATGTTGATTCAGATTGGGTAGGCAGTGCCATCGATAGGAAGAGCACTTCAGGGTGTTGCTTCAGAATGGGATCAGGTGTGATCTCTTGGTTTAGCAGGAAGCAATCCTTTGTGGCACTGAGTACAGATGAAGCAGAGTATGTCGCATCTTGTTCAACTAGTTGTGAGGTAGTATGGATGAGGAAGCTACTGTTTGATTTATTTGATCTCCAGTTAGATGCTACTTGTATATACTGTGACAACCAGAGTTGTGTGAATTTGTTGGAGAACCCGGCGTTCCATGAGAAGTCGAAGCATATCGAGATCAAGTATCACTATATCAGCAATATGGTGCAGAGGGGAGTAGTGAATCTCCAGTATGTTGCGAAGGACGATCATATAGCTGATGTGTTGATGAAACCATTAGCCAGAGTGAAGTTTGAGTACTTCAGGAGAAACTTGGTGTTCTCCAGATCAAGGTTCCTTCTAGGGGGAAGAGATGATTCCATGAGCCATTCTAACATGGTGAGAGGATTAGTTCTTTCCATGGTCAGATGTAAGGGCTGAGCCATTCTATCATGGTGAGAGGATTGGTTCCTTCCATGTCAGATATGAGTGCTGAGCCATTTTGATATGACTGTAGGATTGGTTCCTACATGATCATATATAAGGGCTATTTCCATTCTTTGAATGGAGGTTCCTGGCCAGTTACCACGAATACTTGGTCTAGGACTGAGGGCCATTCTGATATGAATGTGAGATGTGTTCTCACATGATCACATGTGAGCACATGGCCATTCTGATGTGATTGAGGGATGTGTTCCCACTTGATCATATATAAGGGATGATGCCATTCTCTTGGAGAATGGAGGCACCTAGTCAGTTACCAGGAACCCTCAACCTCGAGTAGAGAGCCTTTCCAGCATGGTTGCAGGATGTGTTCCCACATGGTTGGATGTAAGTGCAGTACCCTTCCAGTATGGTTGCAGGATGTGTTCCTACATGGTTGGATGTAAGTGTAGAGCCCTTCCAGCATTGTTGTAGGATGTGTTTCCGCATGGTTGTATGTAAGTGTAGAGCCCTTCTAGCATGGTTGTAGAATGTGTTCCCGCATGGTTGGATGTAAGTGCAGATCCCTTTCTAGCATGGTTGCAGGATGTGTTCCTGCATGGCTAGATGTAAGTGCAGAGCATTTTTAGCATGGTTGCAGGATGTGTTCCCGCATGGATAAATATAATTGCTGATCCTTTTCGATAGGGTTGTGGGATGTGTTCCCGCATGATCGAATGTGAGTGCTAGGCCTTTCTGATGTGATTATAGGATTGGTTCCTACATGATCAGATGTGAGTGATGGGCATGCCTTTATGACATGGTCTTGGACGTGTTCCTCTCATGGTCAGATGTAAGTGCTGGGCGGGCCATTCTGACTTGGTGTCAGATATAAGCGCTGAAGAAGACCTACATGGAGGCTAGACCTACATCCAGCATGAAAAAGGGTTGGCTCTGTAGAACTTCCTGTGACGAGAAGAACCATGAGATAGCACCTGTGATGATGATCCAGTAGTGATGATCTAGATCGAGTGATGATCGAAATTCAGTGATGATGATCCAGATCGAGTGATGATCTAGATCCAGTGATGATGATCTAGATCAAGTGATGATCTAGATCCAGTGATGATGATCCATATCGAGTGATGATCTAGATCCAGTGATGATGATCTAGATCTAGATGAAGATGACTTGAAGATGAAGATGACTTGAATATGACGTGGAATTGATGATGATCCAGATGATACAGAGAAGAAGACTTGTGCTAATAAATTGTGTCGAGAGAATACCTTCCTAGTTAAGAGGGAGTGTTGATGTATTTGTAACTTCAAAATCTATTCATCCATATATCTTATGTATTGTACCCCAATGTTTATTTTGGGATGTGTCTGTAATGTATTTGAGTCATTTCGTGCCCCCATGTTCCTATCAGGAGGTTCTATAATGTAAACAAGTCATGTCAAGTCATTGTGGGTAACCCTCCCATTGGTCAAGGGTTAAAGTCCCCGTAGTTGTGGGGCCCTAGGGTTATTAGACTATCCTAGAGAAGTCGACCCTAGGTGAGTCATTGTAAGCTGGGGCAATAGTCCCCACCATTTTGTTAAGGATAAACCTCCTTGTTGGTCAGAGGAGGCAAAGTCCCCACAAGTTGTGGGGCACTAGGGTTATTAGACACTCCTAGAGATGTCGGCTCTAGTAAGTAATTGTTAAGTGAGGCCGACATGTTGTAGTGGGTTTCAAGTGAACGAAAGGATATAAATAGAGAGTGAGCCTCTCTATTTATCACACACACACACACTCACTCATTGGGTCGCATGAGTGAGAGAGAAGTTGCTAGGATCAGAGAGAGAGAGTACTACTATCAGGAGATCATCTTGATGTTTTCGGGTTTTACTTTTGGTGCTGATTCTATCTCTGAGGAAGTAGTGGGGTTTTCTCCTTTATGGTTTCCCCGAGGAAAATTATTTGTGTCTCTTGTCTCTTATGTTCTATGGCTGTGCATTTTATTCTCTTAGATAAGATCCTAAGATCATAATGCTAGATTGAATGATAAAATTCTAACATGTGTGGGTTCTTTTTTTCTTTTCAAAATAAGTCCTTCAACAAAAAATTACCAATAAAATACGAAAGTTGTGTTTTTTACAAACTTGACTTGTTACCAAATATAAATAAATAAAATATAAAAATTTATTTTTTCCATATATGCGCCCACACAAACACACACACACACACACGTGCACGTGTGCGTGTGCATGCACGTGTGTGTGTGTGGGTTTGGGTGTGTATGTGTGGGTGTGGGTGTGGGTGTGGGTGTGTGTGTGTGGGTGGGTGGGTGTGTGGGTGTGTGGGTGCATTTGTGTGTGTGTGTGTGTTTCCCATGAACCCTGATCTCTCTATAATCCTCCTAGAGTATTAATCACCTACCTATTCCCCTACCCCTAAACCACCACCACTCTCTCTAATAATACCCCTCCTACTACCACTAAGCATGACCCTAATATCTCTCTCTCTCTCTCTCTCTTTATTTATATATATATGTATATATATGCATATCTCTCTCTCTTTCTATCCAAACCCATTACCTACAATATCTCTCACACTCTATGTTGATGTAATTGTAACTTTGGAATGTATTCACTTGTATTCCTTATCTATTGTAACCCGATGTTCATTCTGGGATGTATTGTAATGTACTTGAGTCATGCAATACCTCGATGTTTATTCCAGGAATTTTCTATAATGTAAAAGTCATGTCAAGTCATTGTGGGTAACCCTCCTATTGGTCAAGGGTTAAAGTCCCCACAATTGTGGGGCCCTAGGGTTATTAGACTATCCTAGTGAATTTGACCCTAGGTGAGTCATTATAAGTCAGGGCAATAGTGCCCACCATTGTGTTAAGGATAAACCTCCTTGTTGGTCAGAGGAGGCAAAGTCTGCACAAGTTGTGGGGCACTAGGGTTATTAGACACTCCTAGAGGTGTCAAATCTAGTAATTAATTGTTAAGTGAGGCCGACATGTTGGAGTGGGTTCCAAGTGAATGGAAGAATATAAATAGAGAGTGAGTATCTCTATTTATCACACTCACACTCACTCATTGGGGTGCATGAGAGGGAGAGGATAAGCTCTCTTAGTGTGAGAGAGAGAGACAGAAGCTGTGGAGATCATCTTTATGTTTTTGGGTCTTGCTACTACCATTGGTGTTGATTCTATCTCTAAGGAAGTTGCAGGGTTTTCTCCTTTATGGTTTCCTCGAGGAAAATTTTTTGTGTCTCTTGTCTCTTGTGTTGTGCTTGTGTTTTAATGTTGTGCATGTTATTCTCTCAGTTAAAGATCTTAAGATCATAATGGTAGCTTGAATGATAAAAATCTAACATGGTATCAGAGCTAACCTGAGAAGAAGACATTATGTAGCTACAGAATCTAGGGCTTCTTACTTTTTGGGTCTCTCCACAATCCATTAGCAAAATTATGCTAGGATGACTCTCCATTGAAGGGCGCATCTTTCTATCGAAGCAGAATTCGATTCTGAGCATTTTCAGTTTTGGTGTGGGAAATTAGGGCTGCTTACATAAGAGGAATTTTTGAGTGAGCCCAGCATAGGATTTCTCTCCTCATCAAAATTGAAGTTTAGAGACCTGGACCAAGATTTGTGGTTGGGTGAAACTCCAGAAAAGTCAAACCCTAGTTTGACCCCAAGCTGGAAAAACCCTAAAATACTAAAACTGCTAAGTTTTGGTACATTCACTATCTCTTGGGATTGGCGAAGGTCCAGAAGATTAAAATTTCAGAGGCCGAAGATAAAATTTCACTATCACTGTGTCCAAAATTCAGCCTCATATTTTCTGTATTCTGGGAGATATGATCCCTCCAAGTTAGGGTTCCAGCCTCTTCCAAAATTCATCCCTAAATAGGACACCTGGGGAGAATTGCTATATCTTGGGCTATAAAGGTCCAAATGAAAATTATGAAGATGTTACAAAAAGGGAACGGACTGTAATTTTGGTGGTCCAAATTTCAGACCCCAAAGATGAAACAGTGACACGTGGCAATCCATAAAACTTCAATGTTCTGAACAGTCCTGTAACAGGTCACCTTGGGAAAAGGATCATAAATCCTAATTGGTGAAACCCATTTTGATGAAACCTATGGTGTTGGATCCGGGAAATGTGAGGTTTTTCTATTGCAAAATTGTAGACGTATAGGAGCAGTAATTTCATAGATATCACAGAAATAGTAACAGGAATTTTTGTAGAAGAAATTGGAAAACTAGGGCTTCCTGTTTCGGGAGCTTCCCTCCACTGTTTTCAGAAAAGGAGTACATTGGATAGCTCCATTTGAAGAGATATATCTTTATATTTAATTATATCTAAAAGATTCCAATTTTTTAAAAATTAGGGTTTCTCTGACAAACCCTAGATCAGCGAGCTCCGGAACCAGGACGAACACCTCAAATCAGTAAGATCTAATCTTTTGCTATTTTCATTTGAGGTTCTCAGTTAATATGTCTCATCATACCAAGCTTGATGGAAAGATTGAGGTAGCTAATAACTTGCAAGCATGGAAGCATATGATCTCTTTCAAGAAAATGAATTGGACACCTACATGAGTAGAGAGGTTCCAATTCCAGCGGGAGATGAGGCTAGAAGCCTTACACAAGAAGAACTTGGTCAAGGCCAAGAAGATCATAACTGATTCAGTCACGAATCAACTTGTACTATGAGTGTCTTCCCTAAAGACACGTAAAGCTATGTTTGATGCCATAACCAAATTTTTTGAAGTAAAGAACATTAACCAGAAGATGATTCTGAGAAACCAACTGAAGAATGTGAAGATTCAGAATGCAGAAACAATCCAAAC
>LPNX010402985.1:381649-435272 GCA_001517045.1 Pseudotsuga menziesii | reverse complement strand
CAAAAAATTGTCAAAAATTGTCAAAATTAACATTTTCTTCAAAACATAAAACTATTCAACAATATCATGCATGCCAAATTCTTCATCGACATTGGAATTTTATGGAGCTTGAATTTCTTCAAGGACATCAATGTCCTCTTCCATTGGGTCTTCTATGTCTGCAAGATCCCCAAAGTGCTCCTTTCCAAACACCCCTCCTAACGGGGGTTGGGGCTCTTTTGACATCTTTGCCACAAGTGTTTCACTAAACTCTCCTTTCTTCAAACCAATTTCTTGCAATTCATCTAGAAGAACTTGAATAGCCTTAATTCTTTGTTTTATGTAATTGCATTGGAGTGGATCATTATCAATCGATATGCTTTCTTCCTTTCTGTAAGGAGCATGCTATTGTTGTACCTAATCACCAAAAACAAAATTAAAGTTAAGTGAAATAGCATAAAGAAGCATACTTTAAAACAATAAAATAATGAAGGATAAAACATACAATAAAACTTGATATATTATTTCATATGTAATATGAGAAAGTTTACCTGAACCCGAGAACAAATCTAAGACCCAATCTCCTTCTCTTGAAAATGTATCTATGAGATAATTAATCAATGCTTGTGGCTTTTGATAGATGTTTACAGTCACTCCTTTCAAATCCCTTTCTTCATATGTTAACTTTTTTACCACGGCATGATAACTCAATATCTGACTATGTTTTCCTCCTCTCTTTTCATTGATTAAAAGAGGTTCATAAGCATCTTCCTGTGTCCAAGTTGCAACATGTATGCTTTCAGCATCACTCAGGAATGGATCGCTACCTGAGCTACGAACATTAGGCTTTTTCCTGTAACAAAAATATAAAACAATTAATTAACTTATCAATAAATATAATTGATTTATAAATTCAAAATTTTGATAATATAGTGCAAATATATTACCAATGAAGTTGCTTCCTTTTTTTTCCTTTACCCCTGAAGGCTGTCAACAAGCCCCCTACTTGTGTGTCTGAATGGAAAACAACAAATCTCCATAGTGGTGATGTTGTGACATCTACAAATCCCGAAACCACTTTACTGAATGATTGGTAAGTATAAGGCTCACAATCATAAGTAGTGTTTCGGATATTGTATCCATGAGGGATATCTGCAATCACTAGTGCGTACTCCTTTTTAGGAACAAGATTTGCAATGTCTGCACAGTCACCTAAAATGACTCTATATTGCACAGTGTCAAGCCCATTCCAAATATAATGACATTTTAATTACATTTAATTTAAAGAAATTAACATCTTTATTCACATATTTTGATATATAAATATTTTTGAACTTGATGTTTTGGACTTATTCAAATTATGCAATTTTTCATGGATAATATATGTGATTCTAAGATTTTTTAAACATTTTCAAGAGTAAGTCAAAGAAAATAAGACCAATGCTTATTAATTACCTTATCATTTAAAACTAGTAAGATGTTCATACTTCAACTCTCTATACAAAGGCGCAAGTACTAGCTACTAGTGTAACATAATTTATAAATTTTTAGACAATTATATTACATGTTAAGCTTGTAAGTTGTTGATGATGATTAAATATATTGGTACATTCTTACATTATGGAAGTGAACATTCAAATTTAAAATTATATTTATGTATATTTGATTATTAAATTTTGGTAGACAAATTTTATAATTGGCTAGAAATTATGTATACATTTATATAGTATGTGCTTATACATTCTAAAAAATAATAAAAATTGATGTTGAGTTATTGAATGTGGAACATGTATGATATTTCTAGTATTTGTGATGTTATTAGGATTTGAACATCAAAAGATGTAGACCTTAAATCCACCATAGAGTGAGGACTTGATATCATCACATCGTATTATATAATCTTTTTTTTTTTCAACAAAAAAACTCAACATTCTTTATAAAATACGTTTGTAAAAAGGTACATGGCAATATTCTGAAACCCGGGAGAAGGCCGCCATAGAGTGCCGTAGACAGAGTTCCAAAATGGAACCCAACAAAAACATCAAGTGGACAAGCTATTTATCGGAGTGACACCTACATAAATTTTATCTATGTTTAAGTTGTTTATTCCCTTGTTTGCATTATTCCAATGAAATAAATTGTTTTCTAAGTGAGCATGTTTGGCATAAGTAGAGATGCATGGGATCGAGATGAATAGTAGGACATCATGATGATAATGTTGTTTGTGGAAACCAATTGTTTTGTATTACTAAAATGTTAAGACACAAAGAGATGGCATTTTTAAATGGATTTTGTATTGTATTGCTCTTGTCTCCGCCGCTTGGGCACCAAAGGGAGGCCCTCATGGCGGCCCTCGATGCCCGGCATCGAGGGCTACTATGCCCCTGCTGGTGGTTACCCAACAAAAGTAGACGTTTAAGCACAATGTGACTAAACCTCAAGTGAACAGTAAATTCTGGACTCTCCGGTGGCCCATCATCAGCTCGCCCGGGCAAAGCATTTCAAATTCTGTGGGTGGTGTATTTACCGAAATCAATGCGTCGGGGTCTGGCTGCTACGTTTAGGTCTGGTGGACCGCTTATCTCTGTGGATGTTGCCTCATATTGGGACGTGATATGTGGAGTTTATTGGGACGATATCTAAGATCAAGTAGAAAGAGAGCTAATTGGTCTGTCTCGCCTATTCGTGGAGATGTATCTTGTGGCAGTTAGGTTCTTTGGTTTCTAAACTAGCTTGAGCTTTGACACTCAAGCTAAGCCACGTGCCATGGATGTTACTTTTGAATGGGCTCATCGACGTCCTGCTGCAGACAAGTCATCTGGTCGATTACTTAACTGTCGTCTCGTAATGCTTTCAATTCTTCCGGACCGGAAAAGCGTCCCTCGTTGTTTTCCAGGTCATATCGTTCGTCTTGCTTCTTGAACTTAACTACTCATACCGGCTAGCAGCATAAGATAAGATCAGAAGATTAATAAAGTTGTGTTGAACTACTAGTTGGACTTAAGGAATGGGACTTAATAAGTCTGCATATAGATATATACAAAAATAAGAGTAGTTTTATATTATTTAACTATCTCTTTTTTTACAAGAATGGAGACTACACAATAATCTTATTTGCTTACGCTCAGGGAGGGGACTAGCTTCACTTACGCTCAGATTTAGTGTCCTTTAATGTTATTAATTAAAATAAAGTATAATACTAATTCCTATGGGGTCATATTGTCTGTCTTCAGATTGAAACAATGGGGAACTTCTCTTATTCAAGGTCGTCTATTTGTCGAGAGAGGGTGAGGTATATGTTTTTGGCAAGTTATCGAGTGCATGCATTTGACTGCATCAACTGAGAGCTGGCCGGCGCTCAAAACCAAATCCGAATTAGCTGGTAGGTTAATTGGTGGAAATGACTGATATGAACTATCCTGTTGAGTAAGTTGACATGTCTGTTGATTGAAATTAAAGACTCACTCTTGGTGAGTTCATTGCTTGGATATCGATTCAGGGAGGCAATTTCCACTAGTGTCGTCATTGCTAGGAGGTTGTTTCTTGAAGATCAAGGGGTCATTGCCAATAAGATGATAGCATATGGGCACAGCTGATAGCCCAGCTACCATAGCAGATCTGGAAATTAATTTGAAATTGCAGTCCTGACAATGTTTAAGAAATGTGGGTCGATACATAGAGATCTATATTACACATAGGACACCCGATCACGCTTCTGGACGAGATTTATAATGTGAATAAATAATAATATATGATGATGAGATTTGACAGAAGTTTTAATTTGGGAATAGACACTACGTGGCTCGACGATCTACAGCTCAAATGTTGTGTTTTCATGACTTGAATTCAACGCCAGGATGAATGAAATCTACTGCTCGAATGCTACGTCTTCATGATTTTATTTCAACGTCAGAATGAATGAGATCTAAATATCTAATGCTGTGTCTTCACGATTTGAAATTAAATGCCAGAATGAATGAGATCTACAGCTCAATGCATTTCAAAATATTCAATACACAAACCCTAAACTTCACCGATTTAAAGGTTGAGTAAGACATTGCAACTATAGGTTAAGTTACCAAGATTTTGAATGGATTTGAAACGTTTTAATATAGAAAACAGATATCGCCAACAGAAGAGGCAGTTAGATGCTTTTTACTAGTATGATTTTTGTAATTGAAACTCTAGACGATTTTTTGAATATTTATATGAACCATTTGTTCTTGTATGGTCTAATATATTATCTCATTATGAATCACATAATAATTTCTTCGTTTCTATATGGTTATAATGTTGAAATTATTAGAGAAATTTGTTTTTTCTTTAATATGCAATTTTCCAGAAAGTTGTAATTTATCTCTTCAAGAATTTTTCTTTTTTTCCAATTTAAGGTTGATTTTAAAGTTTTGTTAAACAACAATATGGGATGTTTAGTCCATGGCTCTATTTTTTACCCTAAAGAAAAACAACATGTATACTGGTATCAACACTTTTCTATTTGGGGGGTGTTTTTGGTGTTTTTTTTGCAAAAATCATTGTTTTTATGGGTAGAGTTCTCATTCATAGTATATAGTTATTGTTTCATAGTATAAGTGGTTTCCAGTCTTACTTCACAAAAGTTTCTCAGATCAAAGAACAAATTGAAGCAGTAAAAGAAGAAGTGAAGAATGCAGAAGTAGTGATAGCCACCTTGAATGGCCTCCTAGGATCATGGGATTCATTCATGTGAAGAATGTGTGCCAAAAGAAAATGATTACTTTCAGTAGACTCTGGGAAAAAGAAGAAGCTGGACTCATAAGAAGAGAAGAGAAGATGGGAGCAATTGAAGATCAAGCTCTCACCATTGAAAGAAGATCCTTTGAGCGATGAGGAATATGAAGAACTCAACTCTTGAAGAACCTCTTATCCATCTCAGCATTTGGATAAGAAACGATGCTATTATGAATGAAGAAGATGATGAAGCTGAAGGATCAAGAAGGAGTATACCCACTAAAAAAATAAAGATAAGTATTCAATTGTCATTTCATGATATTATTTTGTTATTCATTTGTTTATATTCAGTTAATGTATTATGCATGATAGAATGTTTGCATTAACTACAGTATACTACTAATATGCATGTGATGGATAAGTATCTCATGGTGCTATACAACTCTCCATTGCTACTTATCTAGAATGAAACATCTTTGCTGACATATTGGGTTAATGCACAATCTCAATGTTGTCCTGGTAGAGATGGAAGGCATCTAGAAAGTTTCGTGAGATATGGATGAATGTTATATTGGCTAAAGTACTTGCATGATCATATATTTATGCATAAGAATTTTCCAGTATGAATATTCCTTATGAAATGTTTCCAACCATACAAATGCATCTGACTTGTAGGAAAGATCGAATACAAGAAAAGAAGAATGAGACTTGTTCTGAAGAACAAGTGACAACAGTTCAAGATGAATATGGTGAATGTAGTGACATCATTGATGCAGAACCTTCAAGCTATGAAGAAGTACAGTTCAAGAAGAATGATGTCTAGGATGCAGTATCGATACATGAAGGGAATTTCGTAGTTCCATCATGCAGTAGATGGAAACATTGTGGGATACAAAGCAAGATTCGTAGCATGAGGCTTCTCACGAAAAGAAGGCCTAGACTATGAAGAGACATTTGTAGCCAGTAAGAGTTGAAACACATACATGATTAGCTTGATGAAGATCTTAACCTTTGCTACAAGGTTGAAGATGAAATTCTATACACTAGATGGTTACATAAAATATTAGTAGCATAGGAAGCTACTTATCACTCCGGTACAAAATGTTTCAGTGCATAGAGTATGAAAGACAAAGGGAGTATGGTGCTTTGCTTTAGAGGGGGTGACTACAGAATATCCTGAGGTTTGACATGGTACGATAGGATGGATAGATTACTAATGACTCTAGGCTTTATTGAGAGTAAAGCAGATCCCAACCTTTGCTTCAAGTTTGAAGGTGGAAGACCAGTGATGCTCCCATTATGTGTCGATGCACTATTTCTATAGGCATGGAGGTGTGGAAGAATGCAAATGAAATCTTCCTTGGACAAAGGAAGTATGCAGTAGAGATCCTGAAGAGGTTCAGGATGATGGAATGCAAATTCATGACCACACCTATGGCATTGAACATGAAGCTATTGAGTGATGCTTCATCAGAGATGGTTGATGCCACGATGTATCGTCAGATGATTGGGTCCTTGATGTACTTGATGAACACGATACTAGATATCTGCTTTGCTGTGAACACCTTGAGCTAGTTCCTGACAGATTTGAGACATGTTCATTTGATTGCTGCAAAGCATATTCTGAGGTATCTGAGGGGTATAGTTGAGTATGGGCTCAAGTACGATGTGAATCAGAAGATTAACCTGGAGGGTTATGTTGATTCAGATTGGGCAGGTAGTGCCATCGATAGGAAGATCACTTCAGGGTGTTGCTTCAGTATGGGATCAGGTGTGATCTCTTGGTTTACCAGGAAGCAATCCTGTGTGGCACTGAGTACAGCTGAAGCAGAGTATGTTGTATCTTGTTCAACTAGTTGTGAGGCAGTATGGCTGCAGAATCTACTGTCTAATTTATTTGATCTCCAGATGGATGCTACTTGTATACATTGTGACAACTAGAGTTGCGTGAAGTTGTCAGAGAATCCAGTGCTCCATGACAAGTCAAAGCATATTGAGATCAAGTATCACTATATGAGGGATATGGTGTAGAGAGGAGTAGTGAAGCTCCAGTATGTTGCGATGGAGGAACATATAGCTGATGTGTTGACAAAGCCATTGGCTAGGGTGAAGTTCAAGTACTTTAGGGAGAAGCTTGGTGTTCTCCAGATCAAGGTTTCCTCCAAGGGAAATTGATGAGACCCATAACCATTCTTAGATGGTGAGAGGATTGGTTCCTTCCATGGTTAGATGTAAGGGTTGAGCCATTCTATCATGGTGAGAGGATTGGTTCCTTCCATGTCAGATATGAGTGCTAAATCCATGAGCCATTCTGACTAGTAGGTCAGATGTAAGGGCTGAGCCATTCTGTCATGGTGAGAGGATTGGTTCCTTACATGTCAGATATGAGTGCTATGGCATTCTGAAATGACTGTAGGATTGGTTCCTACATGATCAGATATAAGGGCTATTTCCATTCTTGGAATGGAGCTGCCTGGTGAGGTACTAGGAAAACTCAGTATAAGACTGAGGGCCGTTCTGATATGATTGTGAGATGTGTTCTCATATGATCAGATATGAGTGCATGGCCATTTTTATGTGATAGAGGGATGTGTTCCCACTTGATTAGATGTAAGCGCTGAGCCATTTTTTTCATGGCTAAAGGATTAGGTTCCTTCCATGTCAGATGGGAGTGCCGGCCATTCTGACTAGTAGGTCAGATGTAAGGGCTACTGCCATTCTCTAGGAGGATGGAGGCACCTGGTCAGTTACCGGGTAGCTCAGTCTGGGACTGGGACTGCATGCCTTTCTGACGAGTAGGTCAGATGTAAGTGCAAATCCTTTCCATTATGGTTGCAAGATGTGTTCCTGCATGGGTGGATGTAAGTGCAGAGCCCTTTCATCATGGTTGCAGGATGTGTTCCTGTATGGGTGAATGTAAGTGCAGAGCCCTTTCATCATGGTTGCAGGATGTGTTCCCGCATGGGTGAATGTAAGTGCAGAGCCCTTCCATCATGGTTACAGGATGTGTTTCCGCATGGGTGGATGTAAGTGCAGATCTATTTCATCATGGTTGTAGGATGTGTTCCCACATGGGTGGAAGAGCAGATATTTTTTAGCATGGTTGCAGGATGTGTTCCTGCATGGCTAAATGTGAGTGCTGGGCCTTTCTAATGTGATTATAGGATTGGTTCCTACATGATCAGATGTGAGTGTTGAGTGTTCCTTTCTGACGAGTAGGTCAAATGTAAGTGCTGCATAGTCCATTCTGACTTGGTGTCAGATATAAGTGCTGAGGAAGACCTACATGGAGGCTAGGCCTACAACCAGCATGAAAAAGGGTTAGCTCTGTAGAACTTCCTGTGATGAGAAGAATCATGAGATAGCACCCATGGTACTAATCCAGATCAAGTGAGGATCTAGATCTAGTGATGATGTCCAGTGATGATCCACATCGAGTGATGATTTGTATCTAGTGATGATGATCCAGATCCAGTGATGATCCCGATCCAATGATGATGATCCAGATCCAGTGATGATGATCCATATCGAGTGATGATCTAGATCCAGATGAAGATGACTTGAAGATGAGAAGGACTTGACGATGACTTAGATGATACAGAGAAGAATACTTGTGCTGATACATTGTGTCGAGAGAATACCTTCCTAGTTAAGAGGGAGTGTTGATGTAATTGTAACTTCAGAATGTATTCACTTGTATTTCTTATCTATTGTAAAACAATGTTCATTTCAGGATGTATTGTAATGTACTTGAGTCATGCCATACCCCGATGTTTATTCTAGGAATTTTTTATAATGTAAAAGTCATGTCAAGTCATTGTGGGTAACCCTCCTATTGGTCAAGGGTTAAATTCCCCACAGTTGTGGGGCCCTAGGGTTATTAGACTATCCTAGTGAAGTCGACCCTAGGTGAGTCATTGTAAGTCAGGGAAATAGTCCCGACCATTGTGTTAAGGATAAAACTCCTTGTTGGTCGGAGGAGGCAGAGTCCCCACAAGTTGTGGGTCACTAGGGTTATTAGACACTCCTAGAGATGTCGGATCTAGTAAGTAATTGTTAAGAGAGGCCCAAATGTTGGAGTGGGTTCCAAGTGAACGGAATAATATAAATAGAGAGTGAGTCTCTCTATTATCACACTCGCACTCACTCACTGGGGCGCATGAGTGGGAGAGGAGAAGATCTCTTAGTGTGAGAGAGAGAGACAGAAGCTGTGGAGATCATCTTTATGCTTTTGGGTTTTGCTACTGCCATTGGTGCTGATTCTATCTCTGAGGAAGTTGCGGGGTTTTCTCCTTAATGTTTTCCCCAAGGAAAATTCTTTGTGTCTCTTATCTTTTGTGTTGTGCTTATGTTTTATTGTTGTGCATGTTATTCTCTCAGTTAAAGATCCTAAGATCATAATGGTATCTTGAATGATAAATCTAACACGTTAAACACCTAAACTCAAAATATTTTTCTCTTTATCTCATGTACTCCTCCTCGCCATAACCCCCCACCACTAACCATCAACACTCGTCCCATGATATCCCCTCTCTCTTTATATATATCCCTCTTCCAACCCCTCATTCTCCCTCACGTGGCCTCTCACCTACTCCTACAACTAAGCACCACCACCTAATATCGCTCTCTCTCTCTTTATATATATATAAACCCATAAATTCCAATAGATCTCACTCTCAAAATCGATAAACCTTCAATTGTTTCTCTATCTCTATCTCATGCTCCCTATTGGGTCACAAAATTGTCATTAGTTTACAACTTCCTTTCCCTATTATTAATCCCTTGTTTCATACACATAACCTTTCATTAGCCTATCGCAATGCTTATATGAGAGATTTAGATCCAACCATGTTTTGATTACAGCTCTTTAGTAATGTACGTGAATAATGATTAAACATTGAAAACATAATATATTTTTATTTATCTTTGAAACATCGATGAAGTTTGATGACTTTTGTAAAAACATTTCCATGCCACTTAATGTTACTCCACGTCAATTCTTGCTACTTATATAATTGAATATCCATGAAATGGATTCTTGATATTTTTGATATGAGGCATTGTTAAGTCTATATAATCCTATCCTCAAAATATTAAAAAAAATAGATCATACTTTGTGAGACACAAGCGAATTTGAACCCAAAATCCGACGAACTATACGTCTGATTTTCAGCAACAATCTGTCGACTATCCGACTAGGGTCATGTTTTCTAAACGTCGGTCTCTTTTCATCGGATATCCAACCGCTTTATAGTGTAGGCGGTTATCTAACGTTATGTCATCTGATATTTGACTGCGTATTTATCATTTTACTAGTCATAGATTTGACATATCAACGCCGAATATTCTACAACCAACACTTACCAAAAGGAAATATTTTTGACTACATATCCTTTGGAAATGCCAGATATCTAATGGAGATACATATAAAAAAAAGAGAAAGACAAAAAACATTTGACGTCGGTCTTATGGCATGATCGTTTGATATCATAGGATATCATGCATGTCGTGAAAAGAACCATGTGTAGGTATGCATGGCACATGGTGAATGAAATTGAAGAGATGCATGCACCATGCAGACACGGGCGATGTCACAATGCAGGAAGTATGGGAGATCATGAACCTCGTCGCGAATGAAGGAAGGAGGATTTTGGAGAAAGGAAATTCAAGGGAAATCAAAGCAGAGTACGCTAGATTAGACTTGCCAACTCAGGAACCTGTTGCAAATTTTGGTTGTGTACTACAACAGGTACAAATGAAAACAACCATGGATTCTTATGCGCCCTATGCGAGAGTTGTGGAAAGTACATCAAGCCTGTTCAAATCGTGTGGGATGACGTTAATATGGGTGAGAGTTGAGGTGGATCCGACTGGAGATTTAGAACATGCCAACATGATTGTTTTCATTACGAAGAAGAGTGACATGGCCGATGAGATAGATCATTCCTAAAGTATATACAAGAACCAACTTATCTTTGACTTCATTCATTTCAGGAAAGAAATTTAGAGCTGCAAGATCCTCCAAGCTAATTCCCCCCTCTGCAAACAGGTTGATAACATGGACTCCTCTGATGAGAGTAAGCCTTGCTACTCATAGAATGGTCTTGAAGCAATGGGACACAAACTCAGGAGACATAATATGATGTGGATATTCAAAAGTGTCAGCTTCAATGAATCAAAGGAGAAGTGTGGGGAAGTTTAAAGTAGGTTGCAGAGGACCTCCATGAAGTGAGATTGATTCAGAGGCAGTAAAAATCTGTCAAGGAATCCCCACATCAGGAGCAATCCCATGCCATCCAAGATCTTGTAGATAGATTTACTCATGTCTAGATTCAGGTAGGAACTATGGCCTTCGAATCCTGAGTGCATAATGAAGTAGCCAAACAGAACTTTGTTGATGGAAACTAGGGTTCTTGGACCTCTCTAACAAAATAAACATGTCTTTATGTTTTGATGTCTACTAATGGGACAATATGTCTGTATATTTAGGAATATATCCATTAGTAACTTAGATCCTCCTTTTGTTTACTATTGTGAATTCTATGAAAAATAAAATGCCAGTAAGTACATAGGTTACAACTTTTCTTTAGCATAAGAAGACAATGTATTTTTTGTATATATGCATATATAATATTTGTACTTGTTGTCATGCAATATTGTATCTGACTTTTTTGAGAATTTGTCGTATTTATTTCCATACTAGTTTAAATACAACTTAGATTTCATATTGTGAACTATCCCTTTTAATTTTTCTCTTCTTTTTAGTGTTTCATTGCTAACCATGTCTTCGTCACATTATATTACAACCACTAAATCTCTTTTAACAAAATATTTTTAGTCTGTATTAAAGCTCAGACGTCTTAAAGGAGTACACCATTGCTATGTAATGCAAGTAGTTGGCACTATATTTGCTCTCAAATCCACTTGCAAAGCGATGTTGAACTTCGTATTTTAGGACTAATTCAAATGGTACTAATTTCTTGGCACATAAAATGTTTCTGAGTATGATAAGAATGGATGCAAAACTAATATGAGATATTTGAATATATTGTGACCTTATACTTCTTGAGATAGATATTAATTTTGATTATAGTGATCCTTGTCACCATTTGGTTTCTATTGTTGCAAGTATTTATTTAATTCATTCTTGGCACACCTAAGAAACATTTGTTTGGTAAATCATTTGATAAATAAAATATGAGTATTATGACTTACTACAACCATCACTATCTTTCATTGTGCATGCATCTAATATAGAATTGATACAAATTTCCTTCTTGTTACCTTTTAGATATGTCTTCATTACTCCACTCTTGGAAATTCTTGTAAGGCATATTGGTTGACTATTTCAGTTGTAGCCTAAGCATTTTGATTTCAGAAGTATATCACCTTGAAAACATCTTCTCTAGTTAAATATTGTGCAATGCTTTAGATAAAACAAATTATCCTTCGATAAGTTCTGAATGTTATTGGGAATTTATCTTTGGTTCCTAGTCATATAGAGCACAAGTGTGAAGACAATCTAAAGTTGGTTTAGGATTTTGGAAGTAATACATGAGTAAAATGTTTGATATATGTTCAATAAATATATGGATGAGTGATTAATTAGAAGGATGTCTGTTGCTCATTGTGTACTAGCTCATGATCCTTTTAGAATTGAAATCAATGTATTTGGTTTGATAAAATGTTACTTACATTGAGATAATGGTTGAGAATATAGTTGATTTGGACTAAATTCAGCGATTAGTAAACATCATAGGATATAATTTTTGGATTAATTAATCAAAACTTACAACACAAGCTAACTCTTTATCAGGTCAATCTTTGTATTTAAAAACAATGGATGACATAAAACCTGCTATTATACCTTTTAATCGAAGTTTTATATTATTTTATGCTAATTCAATCATAATTATGAGAAAAAACCTTATATGATATGTTTTATATTGTTCTCTACTCATATAAGCATACATCAGGATATGTACAATGCAAGGTTATAACAACTTGGAGCTTCTACACATAATGGAATCATTTGAGTGTTATCTAATTTCTCGCACCAAAGTATGCTTGGTATCTACAATTGTAAAGGGATCGAAGCATAGGTTCTCAGATTTTCCAAATTATTACATGTACATTTTCCATTATTTCTACTAGGATGAAGTTTTGATAGGTACATTGTTAGAATTAATACTTTGGACCTCATAATTATGGGAACTTCAATGATGAGTGAGTGACTGTGTATTAATTATGCATGAATCAAACATAATAATTGTATATTAGTTCTATATGAATCAAATATTAGAAATAAAATATTACCTATTTTTAAAGAGTGCATATTTGTATCAATGAAAACAATAGAACAACTCATGAAAATAAAAACCACATAAGCTTGCAACTATAACAATTGGTAGCTTTTGAATGGGTAGTTGGTGAGATTGAATCTCATTTCCTCCAATACTTAGTAGCTCCAGGTGAGATGATTGGTTGCGTTGCATCACATTCTTTTGGCGAAACAACTACTCAGATGATAAAAAGTTGATTATGGTAGACATTGCAGAAAAGATCAACCTTGAGTTTGATGATGATTTGACATGCATTTTTAGTGACGATAATGCAGAAAAAATTATTCCTCGTATACATATTATGAATAAATAGGGTCCTAAAGGGGAATCACAAGACCAAAATTCTGAATATGATGTATTTTTGAGGAAAATTGAAAGTAACATGCTTACAAAAATGGCTCTCACGAGAATTCCAACAATTAATAAAGTTTTTACCAAGTCTCGAAAAATCAACAAGTTTGATGAGAATGATGGATTTAATCTTGAGACGGAATGGATGCTAGATACATAAGGTGTCAATATGTTAGTTGTGATGTGACATGGAGATGTGGATTCCACTAGGACAACAAGTAATCACTTGATTGCAGTTATTCAAGTGCTTGGAATTGAGAACCATGTTTCAAAAAGAACTTGTTGCACAAATAATGATGGGGTCCACTTAGATATGAAGAGATAAGGTGTACACCCATACAAACAACTGATAGATTGTATAATGACCAATATCTCTCCCAACCTTGTATCATTCAAAAGCTTCAATTTCATCATTTCAGAGAAGTTGTGATTCCAAGTCAACTCTCCTCCAATGTCCTTCCTCTGTTCTTCCAATGACTCAATGAATCTAGGACTTCATCATTGCAAAGATAACTAAATCACAAAATCATGGTACTTCAACATTGCTTGCATATGTGATATTAGTTCAAAATCTAGTGAACCCTCCAATATCCATCCAATGTCCTCAATTACAAGAGACAATAGATGTATCATTTGTCATAAGAAATGTCACTTCCTATTCATAAGACTTGAGCTTATTTTTACCCTCTACCAGTATACTAAATCTTTCTAGCATACCCTCCTTTCCAAAAAATAAAACCCTCCTTTCTTGTCTCATTCCTCCACAAGTTCCACCTTCATAGTATGGATCCTTGTCTCCTTCCTCCATGGGATCCATACCATGGTAGTGTTGGACTCAAGGAGGGAAAGATACCCATTCTTGGCTCTTTGGTCATCATAGGAGATTTCCTCCAATGAAATCCAACCCCTCATAGTATGAATAGTCTTCTCGTTCCTTCACATCATCCATACATTGAGATTCTCGACCTTGGGAAGGTAAAAATACCCATTCATGGGTCTTTGTTGATCGGAGAAGTTTATCTCCGCAAACCTATTTGGGTGGAAGCAATCATGGTTCTTTTAGTCCTCTTTGCTACTTGAGTTTGTTGGAATCTATATTATTTCAAGTATTCCTTGAATGTCCCTAACCATATTTTTCTTTACAAGAAATAATTAATTATTATACACAATGTGATTAGAGAGGAATATCTTAAGAGCAGGGACTAACTTGGCGTCTAGTAGATATGTCTACTCAAGACATGCATACAAAACAATGGTATAGATACAAGAGTCTAGGGTAAGTGCATTTTTAAATTGGCCTTGCTTACACACTGTGTTTCCCATGTCCATTACAATGGATTCCTATGGCTATTGAAGCAGTTTATCTCTAATGATGACAATTGTTTTTAAGGTGGAAGAACCAAGGCGGTCCTCATATTATTCTAGTGAGATAATTGTTACACAATGGAAAAGGATAATTCCACCGGTATCAATGGTTGCATGTCCAATGAGATGGGGTTTTTCCTTTCCTAATTGTAGGTAGGATGAATCCCAACTCAAACCCATGCTTGCAATCACCTTCCGGCACTCTAAAGAAATGTTATTTGTATAGTTTTATTTAGTTTTGTTTCTAGGCAATTTCAGCCCCATTGACCAAATTTGTTCATTTGTTGATATGAATATAATTTATCTCTTTCTAAACTATAAAATTATTCCCTAACTAAATAACTTACACACCAACTAACTTATTTCCAACATTTCTATCTTACAAAACACTTATTTCCAACATACAGTTTGGATATAATGAAAGTAGGACATGGAAATCGAAATTGTGTACCTTGCTTATGTAGGTTGGTCCAAGATTTTAGTAACCCTTCAAATTCGGATTCCAAACCTTCAACTCATTCACTTGAATAGTTGAAAAATAGAAACAACAACTTCCTAAAAATCTTATGGCTATAGTTAAAAAACTATGAATTGAGACAAAGATATAAGCATGCATTTAACCGTACATTCCACATATAAATTTGATGTGTTTACTTTTTAAAGAATGGTTCATAATTGCATATGTAATATCAAGCATGAACAATTTTCTTAACAACTACTAAAGGTGCAAATGATGGTGAAAAAATCGTAGTAAAGATAATATTCAAAGGATCATTATGAGAGTAAAATATCTTATGTTTCTAACATGTCTAGCAATAAAAATGAATTATGAAAAGATGCAAATTTGTAGCTATAAATAATTTTTTTTTTAAAGGAGCTACAATTTAAAAGGATGGCATGATAGTGCATCATTTATCTTACGCGTGTCCTGTAAATAGGCATATGTTGTCCAAAAAATATCACATCTATACTTCTTTCATGCCAAGCTACTCCAAGAGTGAAGTTATGAACATAATATATAAACTTGGCATGTCTTCTAGAATGGTCACTTAGGAAAGCTTAGGTTTTAGGGTGGTTACCGTAATGAATTTTAAAGTTGAGTACACTTAGAGTAGGGTACCAAAGGTCATGTGGATCTTCTTCTAGGGATTCTAGAATGGTAAATTTCATGTAGAAAAGGGTCAAATGGAGGTGTGGGTGCAAGTTTGTAGAATAATGGAAGGCATGTACCAAGGAATTGGCATTAAGCACTATTAAATTGAGGAAAGGTAAGGACAAGCTAGTCTGGTCTAAAAACCATTTTCATGGAACCTATTCTGTAAAACATGGTTATGCTTCTTTGTTTTCTCAAGACATGCAAGTCAATCCATATTCAAGACTGGTGATGGGAAAACAATGTGGATTATTAAGGCTCCTTTTACAATCCAAACCTACACTCCAATATATTCAAATCCTTGAACAAAGTGAAACCATATAGGAACTTAAGAGGGTTGTATATTGTCGCTACAACTCTTCCTCTCACTTTATGCTAGCTCTCATCTAGGACAAGAGGACCCCTAAAAAGGGATGTTTATGATTGATTGTCCTAAATTTAGGGATGGTGTATTGTCCAAATTTGTGCCTAGCCAATGGTTGGATGACTTGTATGAAAGACGTTCTACCTAGAATGTTATAAACATGCTCTAACAACCATGTGGATCTAATTCAATAAGCCGGAAAGTATAGGACAGCTCTTCTAAAGATGCTCATCACAATATTCACAACAAGTACAAAATAACCCAATAAGTGTTGTAGGATATTTTAGCTAAGAAAATGTGTTTTGTGCTCTCTATTAAGTGCATTAAGATCTATGTTATATAAAATTAGAAAATCATTTAGTTTTAAGTGTCCCTATAACGTCAAAGAGATGGCATCTTTCCATAGACACTTAAACTTTGAGACACCATAATCCTTAAAACCTTATAATTTACTATATTTTGAATTTGGACCAGAACATAATTATGAAGGATTAAATTATGCTTCATTGAGAGAAAATGGTTCTCCTTCAGATTTTAGAATGGATGATTATGCGAAGGGACAAACCATAAAATGGTTGAAATTCCTAATTAAAAATTATTTTCCTCTACCCAAAAATGGTTGGCATTCTTAATTAATTGGAACGGGGGGAACCTTTCTCAGAATGACCTTCCTTTAGGATATCACCAAGTTCATATGGAACCTACAAATCTATGGAAAATACATTTAAAAGACTAATTTTGGTACCTATTAGTGGTTGGTAATGCCCTTTCATTGCATTACAAATTTCCCTAGTACCTTCATCTAGACCATGAAAGGAATCTTCTTCCTACATGTTAGATAATGTTTACAGTATTGGATCAAAGGTCTACTATATTCGATGAATAATACTTAGCCGCATTACTGTTTTTATTCAACCCAAGGACTTCTTTCTCTTAATATTATTTGCAAT
Organism: Pseudotsuga menziesii; assembly: GCA_001517045.1. Classification (NCBI taxonomy): domain Eukaryota; kingdom Viridiplantae; phylum Streptophyta; class Pinopsida; order Pinales; family Pinaceae; genus Pseudotsuga; species Pseudotsuga menziesii. The sequence continues at coordinate 418,058 of LPNX010402985.1, read as the reverse complement.
AAACAAACTGGAGAATTAACAGGTTATGGTTTCCTAGAGTTTGTAAGCCATGCAACAGCCTAGATGGCTCTGCCAAAATTACAATGGTGTTCATATGCTAAATGATGAAAACAATTACAGTCTAAATGTTGAGCACTAATTGTCATTGGTGAAAAACCATCAATTACAAAGGAAGTCAAATATTGATGCTATGGACAAACGAGAATGATGACATGGAAATAAGGACATTGGAGGTGGGCATTGGAGCCATTGGAACACCTAATGAGCTAAATGACCCATTCTATGGTCATGTGTTCCTTGATGAGCATTGAAGTCCACATACTTAGTAATAAAGGTAATTAGATGATATGGATGGATTGAGAAGACCATGCACTTGAAAAAGAATCCTTTTGAACCACACATTAGATGGTTTAATAGGCTTGAAGAAATGAAGATGATGTGCGCATTTGGGGTTATGGAACCTTTGGAGATGACCCTAGACAAAAAGAAGATGAAGGCACTCACACCATATGTAGGAGAACAAGCCTTAAATAACACCAAGTTTGACCATTAAATTGATAATTCAAAGAAAAAATAAAACATTAAAATACACTCACTTTATTGAAGTCGGCTCAAATTTAAATAAAAATACAAATCCTTTATGACAAGTCAGCTTAGAAATTAATGGAAACCAGTATAAATAACCAGTGCACTTCATTAAAAAAAAAAATTGAGTGCTCTGAAATAGCAAGTTATCTAAGGAATTTTGGCTACTATTTGAGGAAGTTCGTGGACGATAGATGTAGCTCTGATTTCACTGGTTTGAGGAAAATTTCGAGGGTTGTAGCAGCAACAACACTGAGGAAATTCCATGACTGTTTCTGAGGAAATATAGGTGTTTCACTAAGGCAACAACAGAAAGTTAAAACAGTCTAAGTGATTCTTCTTGTATAACCTTCAGCTCTGATTTCTGGGATAGTTACAGATGTAGCAATAGATTTTGAGAAACTCTGATTTTTAGATATTAGCTCAGAAGCAACCAAATATAGAGACAGGGTTTGGGTGAATTTTTTTAAGACTTGGTTTCTTCTTCTGTTGTGTAACTGGTTTGTGACTGAGTTATAAACAACTCCTTGTATATGGGAATATCTTAATGATATAAGATGAACACTCCATACACTTCATAAAGCTGTTACATATACAGTGAAGTGATGCAAGTATACACAATCAGTGAGACCTTATTGATGACCTTGTTCATACATATATTGATGATGTATACTTCTTGACAATCCTTGTTGATGATGGTAACATAAATAGTATGAACATAATATGAATATGATTCTCTAGTACACAGTAGTGATCTGACCTATTTTAGATCAGTTGGCATGAAGTGTATGAGTAGATTGCTATGCAAGAAGTACTTGAGTAGATTTAAGACATGATTGTGAAAGGAAAGTGATGAGTTGTGATGAGCATATTAACAAAGAAATGATACTATAATCACTAGACAAGTTTATGATATGACTAATTGATGACATGATACTATAGACAAGTCAGTAATATAGTAGATAGGTTGAAGACATGTCTAGAGGAAAATATTAGTGATGAGTAGATAAGTGATTGACATATGAACTGATGATGTGACAAATATCTTTATGTGTATGCAATTTGGGTCTTGCACACACTTTCTTAGTTGGAACTAATAAAAACCAAGCAGGGTCTTGGCATAGAAATTGGTGCTTCTTAGTCAATTGAAGTTGATGCTAACCCCAAGGTGGTGGCCTTTAATGTAATATCAAATTTGACATAATAAAGTTTATAAGTTTATCTTTTGAAGCATCTCTTATGATATGGTTGATTTATGTTGATGAAATTATTGATGATCTCGGTTTAAATATTTAAAGAAGTGTTGACCCACTAATTCACCCCCCCCCCCTCTCAGTGTGCCATTATGTCTAACATATGGAACCTATAAATGAATGGAAAATACATTTAAAGAATAATTTTTGTACCTATTAGTGGTTGGTAATGCCCTTTCATGGAATTACAAATTTCCCTAGTACCTTCGTCTATACCATGAATGGAATCTTCTTCCTACATGTTATATGATGTTTACAATATTGAATCAAAGGTTTACTGTATTGGATGAATAGTACTGACCTGGATGACTTTTTTTCTTCAACCCAAGGCCTTCTTTCTCTTAATATTATTCTCAATAAACAAACTAGAGAATCAGTAGGTTATTGTTTCCTGGAGTTTGTAAGGCATGCAACAACCCAGATAGCTCTACAAAATTACAATGGTGTACAGATGCTAAACGCTGAAAAGTTTCAAAGTCTAAATTGTTTTTTTCATCAAATTTGAAACCTATTATTTTACTGTCTTTCATAATACAGTCCTTAGTAACTGATTTAGAATTCATAATACTTTCATAATACCTAATTGACAACAAAATAATTGCACTTGTATGATTTTTATCTGTAATCATAACCTAAGTTTCATGCCATAGTGACTTTTCACATAATAGGTGAAGACAAATACTTTCAATGGTGTAGAATGACCGAAGGAAATCATCATCAAGTTGTAAATTGAACCTCCATATGAAAATACATGCAAACTTGTTTCTTGTAAGGAAATACCAACTTTCATAGATGCCCCAAGGAAGAAGAATTCAGTTGGTGATGGAAGCTCGCACTTCTTAAATTTATAGACATTTCAATTAATGATGGAATCTCAAAGTTATTAAATTTTTAGACATTTCAATTAATGATGGAATCTCAAAGTTATTAAATTTATAGAAATTCTGGTGTTTGGAATACCATTGAAAATCTATAAAGATATGTTTACTGGCATAATATTCATGAATATATTTCAAGTTTTATCATAGGTTGTGTAATTTATAGCACTAGTAACCCACATAATAGGGAACTTATTTGCACTTTCCATTACCAATACCAAGTAGACCTTATGAAAGTATCTCAATGGATTTTGTTGGAGATTTTCCTAGGCTAAGGAGAGGTGAATCTATTAATTTTCATGAAAGTATCTCAATGGATTTTGTTTCCCATGTAGTGATACCATTTTAGTGGTGGCTATTCATACCCCCTAACCCTAAAGTGTAAAAATAGGGTAATTATAATTTCCATGATTGAGCTTTAAAACTGTACAATAGAATATGGGTATGATTAGAACAGTAAAGGGATCAATTTACCAATGATAATGTATTTTATTGATTACCTTATGATCATATTCTGATGCAAAAAATGCATGCAATGTTGTGACCAAGTAGAGGGGCAAGCTTAACCAAACACATTCCTTATGCCCATATTGTTAATGGTATAGTCATATCTAACCCAGACTAGTTATTAGAATCCTAGATATCATCTTACCTCTAACGCAGAGCCTCTTGACTCTAACTCGTAAACATATAGGTATGTCTAAACCCCGTATTCTATGCATCTTCACACACCCGTTCTTCAAAAACCCTCAAAAGAAACCAATGTTCCATACTAAGAAAATAATTTACCAATTCACCATGGGGTAATCATGTGATGAGTTCTCTCTTTGTGCAGGTTGTTATCTCACCAACTCAAATGATTGCAAATGAAGAGCATGTGAAAGATATAGTGCAAGAATCAAGATACATACAATAGGGAGAATCTTACCCATTGATATGCATTCATAGAGTAAAATTCACCCTAAACCAAATCTAATAGATTAATTTTTTGCAAAATCATTTTTCCATTCGCAACATTGAAACATTCAAAATTTTTATAGAGTAATATGGGATTAAATGGAAGGTATTGACCGATTTTATGGGAATTGTATCCTCTTGATGATCTCTAAGACCTATTCTATGTGGCCTCTCAACCTCTATGACCTTCAAGACCTTGACGACCCTTACAAAATCTCAGAAACCTCCAAGATTCGGGATTCGTAAGGTAAGTGAAAATGTAGTCTCTTGGCGAACTCTGCGACCTCCAGGCTCCAGGCTTGGTGAGGTAAGTGAAAATGGATTCACGTGGCTCGAGAGGTAAGTGAAAATGAATTCCTGTTGCTGGGGAGGTAAGTGAGTTTGAAATGTTTGGTTTTCTAGTTATGTTATATATTTTTATATTTGTATTTATTTATTAATTATTCTTATTAATAATATTTTTAGTCATTTATTAATAATACTTATGCCTATTTTTATAACCATGAGTGTGCAATTAGACATCACGAATACGACAATGAGACATCGAGAAACTAGCATGCAACATGTCGAAAATTCGACATTCAAAACGTTAAAGATTTGACATGCAAAACATCAAAAATTCAACTTGCGGAAAGTAAAAAATCCAACTTAATATTCAATCCATTTAAAAAAATTTAATCACAATTCGTAATTTGAAAGTGAAATCCAAAGACACGTTATTTTATGTCAGCTGTCATCGGATTTTGGGTTCAAATATTGTTGTGAGAAATTGCCATTTTACTATTTGTTCTTACTTGTGTTGATGTTCTTGTTACTTCTAATATTATTGCTTCTACAAGCAAGAACAATTTGTGAATTTTATTGAATGTCCACCATAATCCGTTTTTTGATGATGGAATAGTTATCTTGGATTGAGATCTTGGATGAGGAGAGAATATTGTAACAAGATATGGTAATTAGTTTGATTAGTTTTGAATAATTAGAAAATATCTTGGGATTAGATTGAATTGATTTTGAGATCCAAATTATTAGTAATTTGTTAAGGATATTTTGGATCTTCATTTATTACTTATTATGGAAAACTAATGTATAAATCATATCGCATTCTTCATTACAAGGGGAGGACTCTTAGATCAATAAGTCCAAGTTGTGATGGAATAGAATTATATTTTTTCTAATCTCTCTTGGTAATATATATTGTAGTCTTTAATTTCTCTCTCTTTTGTCAATGTAGATTATAATTCTCTAGTTTTATTAGATTGTATTTCTTTAATTTCTCTAATTTATAAAATAGACTAACTTCTTAAAGTTGTTCAACATAGAATGTATCTTACTTTGATTCATTTATTTTTGTAAATATAATTTTAATTCTAATTCAAACTCTTTATTTATGCAAGTGTGTTATATGTGTAGATTAGCGTGGTTGAAACCATTGTGTGATTTACTTTCTTGCAAGTGTGTTTCAATTTTTTTAAGTGTGATTTAAATTATGCAAGAATGAGTGTGTTTTGGTTCTTGCAAGTGCGCTTTTAACTATGCACAAGTGGGTGTGTTTCAGTTTCCACAAGTGTGATTTCAATTAAGCAAGAGAAGTTTAGGATTTCAATTCTGCAATTAGTCTAACTACACATCAATGGGGTTGCTGTGAAAGATAGTTGATTTATACTTATGATAACCATAGCTGGTGTGAATTTTATTTTTCATACATTGTGAATTAATTTAGATATTTACCTTTTGCTATTTACTTTTATATTGTGTGATTAATTGCAACTTCATGCAGATAAACTAGTGGCAACAAAGGAAACTATAGCCTACATATATTTTGCACTATAACCTTGAAATAACAAGATGTTACCCTTGTTGATAATGTATATTCCGAATAGATTATTTTCATTGGCACTTGATTTTCCCAACATTTTGGCCTCATTGTCGAGGAGGTTATTAAGGATGGAAAAGTACAAACTAGTGTCTATTTTACTTGCATCATCTCTTATGCTACTAAGGCCTTAGAAATAAATATGTAAGGTAAGAACCTATTAGCCTACCACCAAACCCTCCCAAAAAGGGAATTATAGTAGACTCCCATCTCACCTGTGATAGAGCATAGAGACTGCGTGGGTAGAAAAGCATATAGGATGCATGCGGAGAACACATGTTTTGAATGAGAAATCATTAACACGTGGTGTAGTAAGAGCCACCCATATTACTAATCTCTATTTTGTAGGAATATGATAAAGGAAGGAAGCATTGGTGAGTGAATATTTAGTTGGAGTAAGAACCACGAGGACTTCACTTAGTGAACCTCTCACATAGCATGTGCGATCATGGGATATTAAAGAATACCCTTAATTTCAAGAGATATTGACCCAAACGATTTTTGTTGAAACCCCCTCCCAATACTTAAAACCTCCTCCCCACCCCTTTTTATACCTCAATCCTTATAAACCACCCTACCCACCCCCACCTTAAACCCCTCATCCCCCCAAAATCTGCAATATATTGGTTCAATTTTTTATAATTTTAAAACCCACAATATGAACTAACGTGATAGGATATTGGCTAACAAGTGAATCCCCCATGGTAAGAACCAAGGGGATACATAAACCTTCAAGATTGGCATGCATTCTCATCATGGTATATGGTTGTCTTTAATTTTCATGTAAAATTTTGGACTATTTTGAGTATATTACATTAAAAATAACACAACCACAAAATCACACAGATGTGATTTAAAAAACCATATGATTTTTAGGAGTTACAATAATTGTTGCAACACACTCTGTAAGTAAATATAGGTACTCAATTCTTGAATTTTTTGGTATGTGTATGTATTCCATCGAAGTACATATTATTATAAACATTCACACATATTCGAATCACTATTTGGGAGCCATTTTTATTTTATTTTTTGTGATATTTTGGCTTGTTGGACTTATTGGGAACACAGTTGGGAAAATCATCCTTTGAGGGACAACATTGAAACATTTTAAAAACATTTTTATATACAAAGTATCCCTTAAATTATATTTTCTAATCCAATTTTAACTTTTCAATTTGTGTCTCAAAAAAAAATATATATGGTCAAAACACTAACTAGATGTAGAGTAGGCATCTAGGGAATAGAGTTGGGACAATCCCTTTCTGGGTGCCTAAATGGATGAATTATTGAATAATAGTTTGAATGGGTCCAAATCATGGGATGGATTCATCCCTTCAAATCATGGGCTCAATTCATACCTAAAAATCATGTGTTAGATTCATATTAGTCCTAGTTTTTTCTAAGGAGTAACCTCCAAATCATGGGTTAGATTCATACCTCCAAATCATGGGATGAATTCATATCAGTCCTAACTTCTGCTAAGGAATAAACTCCACATCATGGGTTTGATTTATACCTCCAAATTACTAAACTTATATAGTATTTTTTAGAATAATCAGGTTGGGGTTTAGGTGGTATTAAGATTCATTCTTTCTTGATTCACTAGAACCAAGAGTGAATCAAGAAAAGTGAGATCAATATTTCCAACTAATCATTTATTTCAACATTACGTATTTTTCTTTAATATTTTCAAATTGCCAGTAAGGAATGGTTGTTAGATTGAGTTATATTTGTCACATTCATCATTGTAATTTCAATTCTTAAATGAAATACATCGATCATAATATTGTATTAGATCTCACATGAACATAGGTGAAAATCTAAATCCGTATTTACATACCCTACGTATTATTGCTGGCATGAAATGGTATAATTTAAGTTTCACCATTTGTGTATCTTTATAACTATAGCATGCTTCAAACTTAACAATGGAGATTTTTCCCTCTCCTGTAAAGGTAAAAAAAAATCAATATAACCCAAGAAAAGGTAACTAAATGTTGTTAATGCCCTTGATTACATGAATAAATGTAGAGGAAGTGGAGACAATTCATTGCATATTGTGAATGACCTAATCCAAGTTATGCACATGATAATATGGTGTTATTGGAAAGTAAGAGGCTTTTTTCTATGTTCATTTGAGTTCAAACATCAGTGATGTTTGTTTTGATAGGAATGTAGGGAATTCCATCCATGAAAGGATTTCAATTTTGCATTTTTATGGAATTTAATTTATTAATCTTATAGAAAACATGAGCTCTCTATGGGTATACTTGTATTTAGATGATATAAAATTGGTAGATTGGCAGGTTGTGGTGTTAAACATGTGTAATTCTCATATTTTCTAAGAATTGTATTGAATATTAGATTAACAATAGTTTACATTATTTGTTACATTTATCTTTTTATTGGGTTGTCTTTTACTCCACATTACTACTTTGTTGGGTCTTCCACTATCCAACACTACAAATTGATCAGTTTCTCCTCCAATCCTTGTGGAATCATTATTAGCATTATACTATTATTTTATTTAGAATCTTGTTTGCATATACTAAGATTCAATAGGGCTCTTTCTTATTAGAACTTGATAATATGATATAGAGGATGTATTAAAAATGGGTTGATAAAAATGGATACCTACAATATATGGTGAAACTAGGGGTTTTCTTAATTGGAAAGGTATATTTGGAGAGGGGTTCAACAATACAATTTTAGGAGGCATTTTCCAAAATCTAATGAAATTAGGGATATTCTTTAATATCTTGTGAGTGATCGTGTTATGAAACAAGTTAATTGAGTGAACCCCTTGTGATTTTTCCTTGGATTTGTTTTGTAAATAGCTACATGTTTTTTTAATGTATCTATTGGATGAATATAGCCTTGGACCCTCTCTTCTTCCATTATCTCACATTTTATTATAGGTAAGTTCTTGTTTTTGGAGATCTCGAGGAGAATTGAGGTCAATCCATGAATGAATTGTTCTTGAAGATAAATTTTATGCCAATGGGCATGCATTCTAGAAATATAATAATGAATATGCGATGTCATAATATGTTTTTTCAATGTTCAAGCCTCAATTTCTGAGAAGCTTAGTCCAGGATCATCTTAGTTGAAGACAACAAGAAGGAAGAATTTTTCAAAGATGTAGATGGATTCATAACTAAACACACATGAAAAATGATGTGAAGGATTTGAAAACAAAGGTCCCAAAAGGTAAGGTCCATTTATACATCAACCATGCCATTTCCACATAACCAATCCCATTTCTCTATAATAATACTTTTGGAATATCTCACGTTTTCTCATGCTAATTCACCAACACCATGGTATGCATATGCATTTCCTTCATCTTAGATCAATGGTGCATGCATACTGAAGTTAATAAAGTTTCACTTTCGTATGTGTTTATCTCTAAAATCCATTAATATTTACCATCATATAACCACTACATTTATATCAACTTTAGCCTCCACCACTCTATCACTTCCTTTCTACCCGACCTGCCCCTAAGTCACATAATAGGCAAATCTGCCAACTTATAATGCAAAGTTCTTCCAATGTCCTACCTCTATTCCAAATAAAATTTAATGGTGAAAACCTATCCCAGGTGCCATTCAAATTTGGATTTCTTGAAAATAGCTTGCTAGATAGCATTCCTTGGGAATCCAATTTCTTACTATGAAAAGCCTCTGGCCACAGTCACAAAAATATTGTTTGAAAACCAGACTGCTGACGAAAAAGGATTCCAAATAAATTAGGAAATAAATAATTCCATCCAAGTTGCTATATAGATAAATATTTCCAAATTGTTATTTGAATAAGAATTTCAAAGATTCATTGTTACAATAGAAGTATGTTCTACATCTCATAATTCTACGAGCTCCAAGTTCCACATTATTCTTTCTTTCAAATTTTGACATTATTGTGGAAATATCAAATTTTTTTCCTCTCAGATGTTGCTACAAATATCATGGATTTCATAGGTAGGTGCAAGTATGCTTCATTTTCCTTTATTTAATCATAATTAATTGAATTTTATGGGTTTGTATTTGGAAACACACTTGAGCCTTTGCCTCACTTCCTCCTTATTTGTTATTTCCAAGGGAAAAAAGTATCCAGTTTGGGGGGAGGAGAATACCATCATCTGTCATCATTATTTCCTATCCCTCACCATATTGAACCACTATTATACCATCCCAATACCTCATCTCTACTTCATCCATCATTGAGTCCGCTCCCACACCCCCTAACTATTCCAACATCAAAACTCCTTGTTGTTGCCACACAAGAACGCATAGTAGGAAGTTTTATTGATTTAACACAAGATCCAAAAGTACGAAGGGATATATAGACAAGCTAAAGAAGCTATGGGAAGAAGAAGCTATATTGCTTCCACACAATAGCCAACAGTCAGAGAAGGAGATCCCTTTCTACTACCACACAAGAACAAATAGTAAGGACATAAATTGATACACACACAGAAGCTAAGGTCACTAAAATATATTAATAGGCTAGCCATAAGAACCTATAGTAGAAGTAACTATTGTAGAAGCTATATTCTCTTAAGAACATGGATATAAAACACCGATATAGGATTCACTTTTATGGTTTATTGGTACATATTTGGATATGTTGAGCAATACCTCCTTTGTTTCAATCAAAGATGAGAATAAACCTCAAGTCATAGAGGAAAATTTATTGTAATCCATGGAAGTAATTCTTTAGGTTTTATGGGTAACATTGTGATCAGATTTGAGGCAAGTGACAAATTGCTATGGAACATCAATATAATAACAATTTGTCATGCAAAAGCCTCCCATCCTATGAAAACAAATTTGATCACTTTAATATTGCTTATGAGATATTTCTTAGTTTATCTATTTATCCATCTTACATGCCTTCATTTCTAAAAACAATATGAGTATGGGAATTATTGTTATCATTTTGTCTATTTCATTACAATTTTTTTTAAATTGATAACATGGAGGCAATCTCTAACAATCATCCTTGAAGACAAAAAGGGGCATATAGTAGGGACATGATGACAACTAAATGATTGATGAGGCTTTCCCTGCTACATGGGGCATTGGATATATGGTTGGAAGAATTGGAAACAATAGTTGAAATTGTAATAACCTTTGCTAGGCATAAATTGAACACTATTTTTTTTCTTATCATCCATAAGATCAGTACCTTTGCAACCTTTTTTTTAATATGTTGGGAGCTATCAAGTAACATTGACCTTGATTATGTTATGCAAAACTTATTTTCAACATAAAAGAGATTTAATATAGTATTTGCATATGTTTGCAAGGTTGAAGCAAGTTATCACAATAGTGTATATCTTGTTTAAAACATTGAGAGAGTCATTCTTGAATATTATCTATTCTCGCTAATTTTTTTTTTATAGAATGCTGCAGAAAAGCTACAGGAAACAATTTTACTAATACTTCCAAGTATTTGCATATCACACACATAAATTTGTGGAAGTTGCAATTGTATGGAATTCTGTGTCAATATTTTATGAGAATATTATAACTAGCACTCCTATATTAGTGGGTAATCAAATATAATATAGATAGCTACAAAAATATAGCTTTTGATTAAATAGATATAGGGGAAACAGGATAATATTGATGCTAGGTGGAAATGGGGCATGCATTGTACAATTTGGAGAAATATTAAGCCACTACTGGAACCATGGATTTATTCTACCCAAGAAGTGCCTTCAATACCCATATCTTCTTGCCCAAATGGTCTTGTATAGTTAATTATGGCATAAATATTTGAATTTAGTCTTAGAATGCTTCCTTTTTATGTTTTTGCGTCAACTACAATGTTCACATTCAGCAAGGTCAATACAATATTGGATTCCAAATCATTCAAACCCAGTTTAAATGTTCCTCTTTATCATTCTTCTTAGTAGTAACTTGCAAGACAAAATGGGACCATGCACATACTCTATTCTAGATACAATTATGGGAAATTTTTATGGCATCCTAAGATAGATATGAGTTCACCATATTCAATGGATATTTCATCTCTTTTCAAACAACATTACTATACTCTCAATATTAGTACTGTTAAAATCCATAAGAGTTGACATGAAAAGGTACTAAGTCAATGATAACAACATAGAGAAATGGGGTGGTTTCTTCAATACAAATTTCAGTGATCCAACATAACATGAGTACATGTTGTGTACCCATTTTTAAGGAGAATGGGTTGGTCTTCATTTCCATGGAATTTGGTGAGAAGAGGTCATATATAAGTGCAACATCTATGCATACTACAACAGATGCAGTGAATTCCTAAGGTAACATCAACACCGTTCCACAAGAACTACTATTGAACATAGAAGAAAATGACATCCGACTCTGTCACACAAGAACCAGTGTTGAATTCAAAAGATACTCCACAAAAACCTGTTGCCAATTCAAGGGAAGTGATTAAGAACAAAAGGTCAAATTTATACAACTTGTTTTTCTAGCACTATCTTCATTCAATTGCTAACAATGGTTTCAAAAAATTTAAAAATGAATTAATATTTGCTTGCATAAATTGGAAGCCATGTGAAATTTAGATCAAATATAGAAAAACCATTTGTGGAAGCATTTTGACCGTTAATTTGGAAAAGTTATGTGATTTTAAGACATCAGTGAAGCATTTTTTTTATAGCTTTAAATTGAAAAAGTGTAGAAATTGATTCAAGGATATCTTACAAAAATTAAACTGGGTTTTCATGAAACTATGAGGGAAGAAGCATCACACTAGGAAGATCAAAGTTATTAAGTTTTAGTTCAAACCAATTTGTATTTTTTGAGAAAATGGTTAAACAATTTGATGTTACTTCAAACGTTTGTTGTAACTTCTCCAACATATATGTTGTTACTCCATCAAAACTGATAAAAATCGCTTGAGGGTTTATTTTGAGGTTATTTTGGCTATGGGAATGAAACATAAGACTACTAAGATGATATAAGTGACCATGGATTGAAAAATTATAAGTAAGTTGAGTTGTTTTATTCATGGGTGGCTAATAATGATATGTGCCTTAAGTGGCTCTTTTAAGAAAAATACAAATGGGACAACCATTGTTTAGCAAGGTTTCAAGATTCTTTTTTTTTGATTTATTGTCTATTATTAGTATCATCGGTTAGGAAAGTAGAGGAGTGTTACACAAGTTGTTTTTTGTCAGTGCACATTGAAAATGGGATCCCTTACAACTTGGTTGGTACAAATTAAAGATATTTGGTTGAATGAGGACATGCAACATATTTAGTTTGGGAGATATTTTTGGCCATGGAATTGTCATTATTTTACAACATCCCTTCCCTATTTTCAGTCCCTTGTTGCATACCCATAACCTTTATTATCTTATTGTAATGATTATATGTGAGATTTAGATCCAACCATGTTTCCATTACATCTCTTTAAAGTATTTCATGTGAATTGTGATTAAACATTGAAAAAATAATATATTTTTCATTGGTCTTTGAAACATGGATGAATTTTGGTGAATTTTTCAAAAATCAGTTCCAAGCCACTTGTTGTTACTCCACCTCAGTTCTTGCGACTTGTATAATTGAAGATACATCAGGAAGATCCTTGAGAATTTTTATAGGAAGTATTCGTAAGTCAATATAAGAATATCCTCAAAATATCTCAAAACTCCATATCTTACATTGTGAGAAATCGACATTTCACTATTTATTATTACTTGTGTTGTTGTTTCTACCTATAGTGATGTTACTTCGGCAAGTAACACCAATATATGAACATTTTTGAAAGTCCATGAAAATCCATTTTTCATTTATGTAAGATTCATCTTGTATTGAGCTCTTGTATGAGGAGAGAATATTGGAATAAGAGATGGATATTAGTTTGATTATTTTTTGAAGAATTAGCAAAGATATTCGGATGAGATTTGAATTGATTTTGAGATCCAAATTGTTAGTAATTTGTTGAGGATAATTTGGATATTCATGAGGATAGTTTTTATCTTCGTTTATTATTTGTCATAGAAAACTCATGTGTAAATATGAGCTCATTCTCCATTCCAAGGGTAGGACTCTTGGAGAAACAAGAACAAGTTATGATGGAATATAGTTATATTTATTTAATTCTCTCTTCCTAATATAGGTTGTGTTTATTTAATTTCTCTCTCTCTTTTTTAAGGTAGATTATAATTCTCTAGTTTTCTTATATTGTATTTCTTTAATTTATCTAATTTTTAAATAGAATAACTTATCCCTATTGCTTAAGCATAGAATGCGTTTTACTTTGATTTGATTATTTTTGAAAATGTATTTTTAATACTAATTCAATTTATTTGTTTATGCAAGTTTGTTACATTTGAAGATTAGTATGGTTGCAACCATAATGTGATTTACTTTCTCACAAGTGTTTAAATTTTTTCATGTTTGCTTTCAATTATTCTAGACTGGGTGTATTTCACTTTCCAAAAGTGTGCTTTTAACTATGCAAGAGTGGGAATCTTTCACTGTCTACAATTGTTCTTTCAATTATGGAAGAGAGTCTTAGCATTTTAATTATGCAATTAGTCTTACTGCACAATGGTCGGGTTGATTTGGGAGATAGTTGATTCATACTCTTGATACCTATAGTTTGTGTAAATTTACTTTTTTGTATGATGTGAATTAATTTAGATATTTGTAAACCTTCTGCAACTTACTTTTATATTGTGTGATGAACTAAAACTTCATGTACATAAACTAGTGCGAGTGAAGGAAACTATAGCCTAGATATATTTTGCAGGATAACCTTGAAATAACAATAGGATACCCTGGTTGATAATTTATTCTTGGAATTGATTATTTTCATTAGAAATTGATTTTACCAAAAATTTTCTTACACATAATGTTAGAATTTTATCATTCAAGCTAGCATTATCTTAGGATCTTATGTGAGAGAATAACATGCACAGCAATAAACACAAGAGACAAGAGACACAAAGAATTTTCCTTGGGGAAAACATAAAGGAGAAAACCCCGCAACTTCCTCAGAGATAGAATGAGCACCAATGGTAGCAGTAAAACCTGAAAACATAAAAGATGATCTCCACAGCTTGTTCTCTCTCTCACACTTGAGAGAGCTTCTCCTCTCTCACTCGTGCACCCCAATGAGTGAGTGTGTGTGTGATAAATAAAGAGGCTCACTCTCTATTTATATTCTTTCATTCACTTAATGTCCACTTTAACATGTCGGCCCCACTTAACAATTACTTACTAGAGCCGACATCTCTAGAAGAGTATAATAACCCTAGTTCCCCACAACTGTGGGGACTTTGCCCTCCGATCAACAAGGAGGGTTAACCTCAATGACTTTACATGACTTGTTACATTATTGAATCTCCTGATTAGAACATCAGGGCATGACATGACTCAATTACATTATAGGTACTTCTCGGAATAAACATCGGGGTAGAATACATAAGATATACAAGTGAATACATTCCAAAGTTATAAATACATCAACACTCCCTCTTAACTAGGAAGGTATTCTCTCATCACAATTTATCAGCACAAGTCTTCTTCTATGTATCATCTGGATCATCATCAAGTCATCTTCATCTTCAAGTAATTTTCATCTTCAAGTCATCTTCATTGTCAAGTCATCTTCATCGTCAAGTCATCTTCATTGTCAATTCATCTTCATCAAGTCTGTATCATCACTGGATCATCATCGAGTCTGGATCATCACTGCTGGATCATCATCAATTCTAGATCATCACTTGATCTGGATCGTCACTACTGGATCATCATCAATTCTGGATCATCACTTGATATGGATTGTCACTGCTGGATCATCATCGAGTCTGGATCATCACTTGATCTGGATTGACACCGTTGGATCATAATCGAGTTTGGATCATCACTTGATCTAGATCATCATCAAACATGGATCATCACTGAATCATCATCATTATTACTGCTTCGGCTATCTCAATCAAATGGTGCTATCTCTTCATTCTTCTCATCACAAGAAGTTCTATAGAGCCAGCCATTTTCCATGTTGGTTGTAGGCCTACCCTTCATGTAGGTCTTCAACACTTATATATGACCCTAAGTCAAAATGGCCCACCCAGCTTTTACATCTGACTTCATCTTGTCAGAAAGGCATGCCCAACACTCACATCTGACCTCATCTTGTCAGAAAGGCTCGACACTCACAGCCGACCTCATCTTGTCAGAAAGGCTCTGCACTTACATCCGACCTCATCTTGTCAAAAAGGATCTGCACTTACATGTGACCTGATCTTGTCGTAAAGGCTCTGCACTTACATTCGACCATGTTCAAAAACATCGCATTGAAAGGGCTCTCAGTCCCAGACTGAGGATTCTTGGTAACTTACTAGGTGCCTCCATTCTCCAAGAGAATGGCATTAGCCCTTATATCTGATCAAGTGGGAAAACATCCCTCAATCACATCAAAATGGCCATGCACTCACATCTGATCATGTGAGACTACATCCTACAGTCATATCAAAAGGGTCCTCAGTCCCAGACTAAGTATTCCTGGTAACTGACCAGGTGCCTCCATTCCAAGAATGGCATTCAACACATATATCTGATCATGTAGGAACTAATCCTACAGTCACATCAAAATGGCTCAACACTCACATCTGACATGGAAGGAACCAAATACTCTCACCATGACAAAATGGATCAACCCTTACATCTAACCATGGAAGGAACCTAATACTCTCACCATGTTAGAATGGCTCTAGGTCTCATCATTTCCCTTTGGAGGGAACCTCGATCTGGAGAACACCAAGATTCTCCATCAACTTTGGCCATTTCTAGCATAGAATCACATTAGGGATGATTACGTCCACGGATAACCTGCGAGCATTTCCAGGATCGATTACATCTGAGGACAACCTACAGGACCGTTTACGTCTGAGCAACCTATGAGCTTTGCTAGGATTTATCCTCAAACAACCTGTCTCATAAGCTATGCAAGAAATCCCTCTTTCGAGAGATCTCAATCTGGATCACTTCCCCTCTCTGCATCATACAAAAATGCAAGTCAGATCAACCAAATCAAATAGTAGTTTAAAAGAAACATACTACCTCCCAAATAGCAAGTGGCAACATCTTTTACCTCACCTGTACTCAGCGCCATTCAGGACTCCATCCTGACAAACCAAGAGATCACACTTGATCCCATACTCAACTGTACCCTTTAGGTACCTCACTGCATGCTTTACAACCATCAGGTTAACATGTCTCAATGTGTTCATAGCAAAGCAAATATCTGGTCTCGTATTCATTAGGTACATCAAGGAACAAATCATCTAACGATACATCGTGGCATCAACCGACTCTGATGAAGAAACACTCAATAGCTTCAAGTTTGATGCCATAGGTGTGGTCATGGCCTTACATTCCATCATCGTGAACCTCTTTAGGATCTCTATTGCATAATTTCCTTGTCCACACCTCCATTCCTAGAATGTAGTGCATCATCCCCAAGTCCTTTATCTTGAACTCGGTAGCAAGTCTTCTTCTTACAAATTTAATGAGTTCCTTTTTTCTATCAGGAACAAGTCATTGACATATAACAGGAGAATCACTGGTCTTTCTCCTTCAACCTTGAAGCAAAGATTGGAATACTCTTTACTCTCAGTAAAGCCTAGAGTCTTCAGTAATCTATCCATCCTGTCATACCATGTTGAACCTCAGGATATTCTGTAGTCACTCCCTCTGAAGCGGAGCATCATTCTCCCTCTGTCTTTCATACTCTATGCACTGAAACATTCTATACTGGAGTGACAAGTAGCTTCCTCTGCTACTAATATTCTATATATCCATCTAGAATCATTGGATACCAACATCCTCTATCTTGAACTTTTTCAAAATTTCTTCTCGCACCCATCTATGAGCTTATCATCATCTATAGACTTTCATATTCAACCTTGTAGCAAAGGTTCAAGTCTTCATCAAGATCCTCATGTATGTGTTATCCCATGGGTGTCTTCTGAGCTCGTACAAGGCCTTCTTTCATTTCAACACATGATTCTTCCTGTCATGTGTATTTCTAGTGGCTGCAAATGTCTCTTTGTAGTCTATGCCTCATGCTACGAATCTTTCCTTGTATCCCATGATGTTTCCATCTACTGCATGATGGAACTATGAACTTCCCTTCATGTATTGATACTTCATCCTAGACATCATTCATCTTGAACTGGTCTTCCCTTTCTTCTTGGTTACTTCTTCATAGCTAGAAGTTTCTGCATCAATGATGTTGCTCCATTCGCCATATTATTCTTTATCTGTCGTTACTTGTTTTTCAGAACAAGTCTCATCTTTCTTTTCTTGTAGGTGATTATCTACACGATCTTTCCTTCAAGTCAAATGCATTAGTTGTATGGTTAGAAACATTTCATAAGGTATATTCATAATGAAAAATTCTTATGCATAAATATATGATCATGCAATTATTTTAGCCAATACAACATTCATCCATATCTCACAGAAACTTTCTAGATGCCTTCCATCTCTACTAGGACAACATTGAGATTGTGCACTAATCCAATATGTCAGCAAAGAGGTTTCATTCTAGATAAGTAGAAATGGAGAGTTGTATAGCACCATGATCTACTTACCCATCACATGCATATTAGTAGTATATTGTCATTAATGTAGACATTCTATCATGCATAATACATCAACTGAATATAAACAAATGCATAACAAAAACAATATCATGAAATGACAATTGAATACTTATCTTTATTTGTTTCCTGGGTATACTTCTTCTTGATCCTTCTGCTTCATCATCTTCTTCATTCATGACTTCATCATTTCTTATCCAAATGCTCAAGATGGGTAAGAGGTTCTTCAAGAATTGAGTCCTTCATATTCCTCATCGCTTGAGGGATCTTCTTTCAATGGTGAGAGCTTGATCTTTAGTTGCTCCCATCTTCTCTTCTCTTAATATGAGTTGAGCTTCTTCTTCTTCCCAGATTCTTTTGAAAGTAATCACTTCCTTCTAGCACACATTCCTTGAATGAATGAATCCCATGATCCTGGGAGGTCATTCAAGGAGGTTATCAAAACTTCTACATTCTCCACTTCTTCTACCACTTCAAGTTGTTCTGCATTCTAGATCTTCTCATTCTTCAACTGTTTTCTCAAAGCCATCTTTTGATTTATGTTCTTCCCTTCAAATAGTTTGGTCAAGGAATCAAACATATTCGATGTATTTAGGGAATACACTTGTGGTACAAGTTGATCCATTATTGAATCAACAACGATCTTCTTGGCGTAGACCAAGTTCTTCTTGTGTAAGGCTTTGAGCCTCATCTCCCTCTAGAACTGGAATCTCTCTACTCATGTAGGTGTCCAATTCATTTTCTTAAGAGAGATCATATACTTCCATGCTTGGAAGTTGTCAACTTCGCCAAGCTTATCATCAAGCTGATGTGATATATCACTTTGAAATGAGAACCTCAAACAAAAATAGCAAAATATTAGATCTTACTGATTTGAGGTGTCTGTCCTCGTTCCAGAGCTGGCTGATCTAGGGTTTGTCAAAGAAACCCTAATTTTCAAAACTTGGAATCTTTCATATCTGATTGGATAGAAGGATAGATATCTTCAAGGTGAGCTTTCCAATGTACTCCTTTTCTAAAAACAATGCAGGGAAGCTCCTGGAACTTGAAGCCCTAGTTTTCCAATTTCTTCTGTAGAGATGCCTAATACTGTTTCTGTGGTATTTCCAAAATTACGGCTCCTCTATGTCTAACACTATGTACTGAGATATCCTTGCATTTCCTTGTTCCAACACCATATGTTTCATCAGAATTTGTTTCACCAAGGGGACTTATGATCGTTTTCCCGTGGTGACCTGTTTAAGGACTGTTTAGCATAACGAAGTTGTACGAACTGCCATGTGTCACTATTTCATCTTCTGGGTCTGAAATGCAAAACAAAAATTAAAGTTTGTGCCCTTTCAGGAACATCTTCATAAATTTCATTCGGTCCTTTTTATCCCGAGATATAGCAATTCTCCTCAGGTGTCCTGTTTAGGGATGAGTACCGGAAGAGGTTGTAACCCTAACTTGGAGGGATCATATATCCTATAATATAGTGAATATGAGGCTAAATTTTGGATACAGTGTAAATACAGATTTTATATTTGTCCTGTGAAAGTTTCAGCTCTTGATCCTTCTCCAATCTCAAGATATAGTGAATGTACAAAAACGTATAAGTTTTAGTATTTTAGGGTTTTTCGAGCTCGGGGTCAAACTAGGGTTTGACTTTCCCGGAGTTACACCCAACCAAAAATATCAACCTAGGTATATAAAATTCGATTTTGATGAGGATAGAAATCCTATTCCAGTCTCACTCAAAAATTCCTCTTCTATAAGAAGCCCTAATTTCCCGCACCAAAAACTGAAAATGTCCGGAATCGAATTTTGCTTCAACAAAAAGATGCACCCTTCAATGGAGAGTCATCCTAGCATACTTTTGATGATGGATCATGGAGAGAGACACAAAAATTAAGAATCCCTAGCTTTTGCAGCTGCACAATGTCTTCTTCTTAGGTTAGCTCTGATACCATGTTAGAATTTTATCATTCAAGCTAGCATTAACTTAGGATATTATCTAAGAGAATAAAATGCACATCAATAAATGCAAGAGACAAGAGACACAAAGAATTTTCCTCAGGGGAACCATAAAGGAGAAAAACCCGCAACTTCCTTAGAGATAGAATGAGCACCAATGGCAGCAGTAAAAACTGAAAACATAAAAGACGATCTCCACAGCTTGTTCTCTCTCTCACACTTGAGAGAGCTTCTCCTCTCTCACTCATGCACCCCAATGAGTGACTGTGTGTATGATAAATAGAGAGGATCACTCTCTATTTATATTCTTTCATTCACTTAATGTCCACTTTAACATTTCATCCCCACTTAACAATTACTTACTAGATCCGACATCTCTAGGAGAGTTCAATAACCCTAGTGCGCCACAACTGTGGGTACTTTTCCCTATGATCAACAAGGAGGGTTAAACTTGACACAACTGTGGGGACTATTGCCCTGACTTATAATGGAAAGTTAACCTCAATGAATTTACATGACTTGTTACATTATTGAATCTCCCGATCGAAACATTGGGGCATGACATGACTCAATTACATTATATATACTTCCCGGAATAAACATCAGGGTACAATACATAATATATAAAAGTGAATACATTCTGAAGTTACAAATACATAAACACATAATCCCCCACCACTAACTATTGGCACCCACCCCATGATCTCTATTTATATCTCTCTAAATACCTAAATCCCAATCTCTCTCTCTCTCTCTCTCTGTATATATATATAGATAAACCCATGACTTCTAAATTCTCTCACTCTCTAAACCCCTAGACCCTCAATATGTTTCTCTCTCTCTCCTACACTCCACCTAGTGATAATCCCCCACCACCAACGATCGACACCCCCCCCTATGAGATATCTATATCTATCTCTAAATTCCTACCTCCCAATATCTCTCTCACTTTCTCTCACAACACCCAATCTCTTTCTCTCATTCACTATTTACCCTTAGCCCATAATTTCTATCTCTCTAAAACCATAAAACACAATCTCTCTCTCTCTCTCTCTCTCCTATCACTAACCGCCTACTCATGCAATATCCATCTCTCCCTCTCTCTCTTTCTCTTTCTTCCTATCTTCAAGGCATACAATACTTTATAGTACATATTGGTCAACTTCTGCACCTTTTCCTTCAAGTCTTCACAATATTTCATGTCTCTTACTCTCTTTCTCTCTCTCTCTCACCTATATGACTATATTCCCTTCAATTAATCACCTCCCCAACACTCTACCTCTCTCTATATATAAAATCATAACTTCCAATCTCTCTCACTCTCTAAACCTCTAAACCCTCAATATATATCGCTCTCTACCATACATACAATATAGAAAACTCCCCACCACTAACCATGAATCCCATCTCATGGTGTATATCTATCTCTATCTAAACCCCTACATCCCAATATCTCTCTCACAATCCCCAATCTCTCTCTCTCTCTCTCTCTTAGAGAATCCAATACTACTTAGTAGATATTTAATAGTTTCTACATCTTTCCCTTCAAGACTTTACACTCTCACAATTTCTACTCTCTCTCTCTCTCTCTCATTTCATTTATCTCTCTCCCTTTCTACTAACCACATCCCCATCCCTCTCTCTTTTTCTATATCCCTCTTGCATCCCCACATTTTTTGTATCCTAATCTCTCATTTACTCCTACCACTAACCGCCACCACCCATTCTCTCTCTCTCTCTATAAACACCTAACCCCCAATATTTCACTCTAAAACCATAACTCATAATCTCTCTCTCTCTCTCTCTCTCTCTCTCTCTCTCTCTCTCTCTCTCTCTAATAATGTCATGTCCTCATTCAAATAAAATTTATTTTAAATAATGTTTCACCAACCTACTAGTTCCCTAAGTTGAGACAGAGACATAAATTTTGTAATAAAGGGGCTATAGGACCCAAACGGACTTTAGTTTACCATATTCACATTTAAATGGGTCACATAAATAATAAATTCTAAGAAAATAAGGTTGCATTGGTTCATGGAGACACTTGGAAACTTGATGAGCCTTTGGGTGACTAGCTTCCCCGCACACTTGGCATGACCTTCATCCAAATTCGAACCCAAGGGGAATGTAACATTCTTGGAAGGTAGTGTGTTGTCACATAGCCTATAATGAACCAAGTAATTATAATTATATATCATATTAATTCCCATGGAAGAGGAAGAGACTAGGAAGACAATGTGTGCCACTTGGAAGGAAATTCCATGCACTCTATGATAACTAATGATGAAAGATTCTATGACAAATATGACAAATTCAGAACTGATTTCAAAAATATGAAAAATATGAAATGGAAAGGATAAAAATATCCACCAAGAGGGATAATTTTGGAGTTATAGGAAGCCATTCAAATTGGGGAAAGAATTGGGGCATGAAGAAGAAGTCAAGTATCAAAGGAGTTACTAAACCACTAAGATGAGTTGGAGGAAGCCAATGGAGGGAAATTTGAACTGAGGAGGCCTCATAAAGTTAATATAAGTAGTTCATGAGGAATTATAATGGATTTTTATCATTTTTAAATTGGATTTTGGAATTTTGGAGGACTTTTTCTTATCCATTGCACGGTGAGTGTTCACTCTCCCTGCTTGTGAACCAATTTTGAGGGAGTTGGATTCCTTTCTGAGTTGGTTGATGGATAGGAAATTAATATATCTAATAGGATATAAATTAAGTTGTTTTAGTTTCAGGTTGAAGTTCCACACATCTTGAGTTATCATCTATTTCCCCCTTCTCTCATTCCTTTTTCTCCATTTCCCTCTACTTTTATCTTGATGGCACACTTGTTGGAGTGGTGCTTGTGCTTTCCTAAGTATATTGGATGCAAAATATTGGGTATATTATGTATTTATATGTACTCATATTTCCATATGTTTTTTATTTCGAAATATGAGAAATATATGTGTAAAAATCTTGCATTCTCATGCTTTTGAGTTGTTAGTTTTAATGAAAATGGTTGCAAGGTTGGAAGAGTTTATATCAGATTTATATGAGATATTTTCTCTGATTTGGATGATTTAGAGGCATTATTTTTTATTATTTATATGAAAATTATATGTTATGTTACCATCTGAACCATTTATTCTACTTTTAATGTGTCCAATTTAAATTAGTAATGCAATTTCCCCATATGCATACTCCCTGAAAGTTGCCATATAGATGTTGCGCCTCATAACCAGTTTGCAGAGTTTAATAACCATAAATAATCACTGAAAATTATGCATTATATACACCCCATACTCTTTTCTGAAATTTTGGAGGGTCGTACTTATGTTGGAGAGTGAAATTGGCCTCCATCCTCGAGGGATTTGACCACAATTTCCTAGGAAATTTTCCCCTTTTATCCTTAGCACCAAACCAAGTTGCAGAATAATAAATTTAGATACAAATATATCATGAGTCATATTGGGAATTTATAATACTCACCATATACTTTATTTTCAAATTTTATACCATTTTGAGTCAGTTGGAACCTCCCGCAGTCATGACTAGTAAACCTCAAAATTGGCCAAAATTATGCAAACTTGGGTAACACGTAAAATGATTTTTATGATGATTCAACCATTTAATGTATGAGGTATTTTATGATTTTTTAAGTCACATATGGTCCTTTCATAAGAAATTTGGAAAGGTTCGACAGTATTTGGAACCAAACCAAGAAAGACTAGTTTACTATGTTTTCCTAGATTCAAAATTAGACAAAGTCTTGAAGGAGGAGGTATGTGAACTGTTTGTGAAAATTCCTTAGGCACCCTATATTAATAAGTCAAATATATTAGTTTTAAATCCTATTATAACCTAATATCACTTCCCTTTATCTTCCCAGTTGTCTTATATCAATGGAGTTAGTGTGAAATCCACTGTCAATGAGGATCTTGAGAAATAATGTTTTGAATGTCAAAGCTTTGAATCCTCTTTGAAACATTTTGGATAGTGTTCCTAGATTATTCAGAAAATGTACAACAAAATGGTATCAGAGCATGGTCCTTTCTCATGTTCATTAATAAAATCCATTGAAGAAAAATGTGCATCCATGCCGTACTATTATGATGACTCCTAGAAGATGATTATGAGCAGTATGAAGAAGAATGTGAAGGGTATGAGTAAGAGTTTCCATATTGCGACACTTATTACAATTTAATAATGGATCAGGGTTATTAATCAAAACCTGTGTATTGTGAGTATCATATGTGGAAAAATACCATGAACTACTCCTATGAATGAATTAGAGATCTTGAGAGCAACATGTAAAACTTTGCCCTAAAAATATCAAGCATACCTTGTTATAATGGGAGAGTCACATAAGACCACTATTTTTGAAGACTTTATTGAGGGGGTGTTTGTATATAAGAATAATAGTGCATATTTGAACTCATTAAGGAACAATTATCAATACACAAGTTTGGAGGAGCATGAAAGGCATAAAAATAAGCCTACTTGTGAAAATAGTAGAGATATATCCTTCCCTATAAACGAGGAACTTATAAACAAGTATGTGGACCTCATGTGTAAGTGGTGGAAGAAATTTAGGTCTAAAGAAGATTAAAAGAGCCAAGATACACCATTGAAGGAAGAAGCAGAGAATCATAAAACAAAGCATCAATCACCTCAAGGTGATTGTAGAGAAGAACACCAAGAAGGAAGTGAAGACAAACACATAGTCCTTACTGATGGGGGTTGTGAAAATCAAAGGCCATCTACTGATAGATCCTTGAACTATGAAGGAGTACCTATTGATGGGTTCTCACAACTCTATGTTGGTAACATAGAGATTATATTTGAGAATGTTGCTACAAGAAAAAAATTTCATGAGTATGAAGACTCCCAATGTATAAATAATGGCAACTTATGCCCTGTACAAAATATGAAAACTTGTTCCCTATATACAAAATATGGAAACACATGCCCAAAAACTCCACATAATGGCTCATATACATAAGACAATATCAAGCATCCTTGCAACCCTTTGCACCTCGATGTGCATGTCCAAAATCAATATTCCTCTTATTCGAGCAAGAGGAAGCTTGGGCCTTTGATAGTATTAGAGAACTCATTCTCTCTGGGCTCTGAAATGAAAACAATAAGATATCATCTTTTTTTTTTGCATGTCTATAAATTACAAAAATTACAAAATGGAAATTAGAATTCAAAACTTAAATAAATCACCGCAAATGAGACAATCGTCTATGAGGCGATTTCAATCCTCCTTCTTACAAGCCTCTTGGGAATGCTTCCCCGCAACATTTACAACAATTAGTTGTTTGAAAAAAATAGATGCCTAAAACAATTATAATTAATTATTCACAATATTTTCATAAATTATTCATTATCACAATGAATGTATCATGGAGTGGAGAGGACCGGTCCTCTAGGCTAGCTAATGGGGTAGAAGGCTGGACATATTTCTTTGATGAAATGATGGGGTGCGCATCATATGTAGTTGAAACAAGCGCATGTGAAACCACTTTAGATGTGGCTAAGATGAATGAAAAAGTAGAAGCCACAATAGTGGTTGCAATGTTTCAAGGGGGTAGATGATATGGTGATGAGATATTGCAATGATAGAACCCTGCTAGTTGGATGATGGAGTGAACCAATCTAGGATGAGAATGGTGGATATTAGGGTATGCAACAGAAGGGGGGTTGGATGGGATGGCATGGAGGGATAGAGGGGGGAGGGTAGAAGGAAGGGATGCCATGGAAAAAAGAGGGGAGGGTAGTTGGAGAGGAATTTGTGGAAGGAGGGGGGAGGATAGATGGACAAGGGGAGTGGATAGACAATCAAGGGTTGATGGGAGGAGGATAGTGTATGGAAGGGGGGAAGTTGTCTGGCATGGGAGGATATATAAACTTGATGGTAGGGGGCATTTAACAGTGGAACCTATTGTGAATGGTGGCACATGCATACACATTTGTAATATCATTGTTTAGTACACAAAATAAAAATAAATAATAATAAGTCAATTTTTTTTTTAAAGGTGTACTTAATTACACATGATACATTAGCATAGGGTGATGTTTTGATCCCCAACAAAGATGGTTGATTGTCAAAATATATAGAAACCTATGGAAAAACAAATATATTTTGATTCAGTTTAGAAACAAGACAATAGCAGTATTAAACACAATAAGCAATAAACTTAATTTTAGTCACACTCGGTGTAAAGTTTAACTTTTTTTCATATGGGAGTAATGTGGTGCATGGTGCATGTGGAATGTGGCATGTGGCATGGACCAACCTAGGAACATTTTTAAAGCATCCAATTTTTTCAAATAAGATGTTGCAATATATGTCCATGAATTGAACTAGATTCCTTCGGTTATATAATCCTTTTCCATATCTAGGAACAAAATAAGGAGGTCAATAATAGCGGTGGCATCACTTTATTACATCTCAATTTTACCAACTGTTTAGATTTAATTTGTTGTATTGGCCATGTTAACATTTGAAAATTATTCACTTAGTTTCACCATGATATCATATTTATTAATAGAGTCCAACTATTGGGGTAACTAAATTTTGTATATTTGCACATTACTCCATAATGAGGTATTCTCATGAAACATGAATACTATAGTATTTTGGAGATCCATGTCCATGTTAGGGATGCCATATATTTGAAGGAAATACGTTATTGCAAACAAGATAGATCGACATCCTTTTATAGTAAGTCCATTGGCATAATATTAGTGTGATGGATAACATAATGGTCAAAAAGATCAACAATCATATATGGGAGCAACAAAAACCTATACAAATTTGTGCTATAGTGAGACCTTTCTAGTTTGAGAAAAACTACCTCAATTAGAAAACCAAGAGCCTAGAAGGATGGCACTAGAAATTGCAAGGTGGTAGCATCGAATAATAATGAACCATACATTTAAGTGAACATTTGGTAGGGTGGGATGGTTTTCCTCTAAAAAGGAAACATCCATGCACAATAGGATTTTAGTGGTAGTTTAGACTAGGGAATTGTCATTATTTTACAACATCCCTTCCCTTATGAATTTTACATAAACCACTGGAAGAGTATATTGATCTTGTCATTGTTTACTTATGCATGCATTTAAATTGTTCAAAATAATCAAGATACATGTGTGTGAGGTGCCACAATCTCTGTTGTTGTTGCCATAGCTCAATCTAAATTTGGATAACCTATTTCCCCCCACATTGAATGTGGTGTCTTAGTTATAAACAATTGTACATTCAAAGAACAAAAGTAAGAAAAAAATACTTTAAAATTAACAATATTGAAAAATTAACTATTGCATAGGTAAATATATACTCAATGATTGGAGATAAATTTAAAAATGCTAACCTGCTCCATATAAATTCCATGGAGGGGATCTCATGTCAGGCCATGGAAAGTATGCACATAATGAGAACAACAATGTGGCACAATAATCATCGATGTGAATGGCCCAACATGGATACCACTAAACAATGGTCTCTCCTAAGTTTGCACTAGATACTAGACACACGTGTCTCTCTCACATACATCTTGTCAATATACTAAATACATTGCCACAATTGTTGTGTGTCTAATAAAAATGTGTGCGACACATCTCATCAAATCATCCATCTCATAAATTATATGAGAGAGTTGGGGTAGCTGGGGAGGGGTATTAGGCTCACACCTAGGAGTGGGAGTCCCTCTGAATAAGTTTTGTCTAGAATTAGGTCAATCTTAGGAAGATCCCATACCAACACTATGGATCTCCGTAATGTCAAAGTAGTTGACATGTAAACCAACAAAAAACATGACCCATAGTTTTTTAAGGAATTACAATGAAACCTCCATTTTATTGCAGGGATCCTTTTCAAACACCATGAATCAGGTACTCATCCAATTATCTCTCCATGGATGGAAATGGAACCAATACATGTACACACATTTCTTTGTGACATCGGGTGGTTTTCTTGTTTTGGGATAGGTGAGCTTACTATAAATATTAGATTTGGTAATATTGAAATATTTTATTTGCTCCTTACTGAGACCATTGGAATAAAACAATCTCATCCTATCCCTATATTCGGTGATATTAGTCAATTAAGAATGGGAATGGTGAAGGGAATCATTGATGTTTTCCAACGAGCTAGAAAGGGACAATCTAGATGGTTCTCTTGTGCTTCTCAACACCTAAATCAAACTCTTGAGTTGATCCAAGTCTTGGTTGAGGTTTTCTTGGGGTTTTTGGTTTCGGATAGAATGGACATTTGTTTTGGTGGTTGGCTTTCTTTAGGTGGTTTTATTTCTTGTGGTTCCATGGTTTGCAATTGATAAAGTTTTTTATTTTTTTAGAGTTTTTTTTTTGTTAAAAGACTTGGATTTTGTAAATGAAGTTTGCTAAAAAAACAAAAAAAACTTGTATTTTTTTCATTGAAAAACATGAATAAACAATTAAAAACTTGTAAAAAACAAAAAAATAGATGATTATTGGGTGCATACTTGGTAGTTTGGGATGATTTGGTAGGTTGTAGTCATGTGCACATGTTCTATATGAGCCCAATCATGCTCTACTATGGGAGGATGGGTCGTCTCTTTGCAAAAAAACTCATAGACTTATAATTTTTTGATTCAATTTTGACGAAAATGTGTGAGCACTAATAGTGTGCAAGGATTATTAATGCATGTGATATATTAGCACACATGCACACACGTTTTTTTAGACGACATGGAGGTTCAAATACTTTTAGAAAAAAGAGCATGGGAATGTCTATAACATGTGTGATATTTTGTTTTAAACTTGCTCACTCACTACCATTACAATATTTTTGGGGAGAAACTTCATGTCCAAGCCATATCAAATCATTTACAAGCCTTGGATATTGTGAATATGCTTTGTTTAAAAGTATGTGGTTTGTTAGCAAAAGACAATATTTTTTCAAGGGAGATTCATTCTAATTCCATGGTTTCTACATGGGAGGATATTTAGTAGGAATTGGGGAGTAGGTAGTTGAATTTGATATTAAACATTAATTTTGACAACATCAATGATTAGGTTGATTGCTATTTTATTTCTATGGTGCTGATTTGCTTAGAGTTTGTCCCTGTATTTATCAACATGGTGAACATTATTTTCACGAATTCTTCGTGTTTTGCTTCAATCAAAATGATTTTTCCATTCTCATATTTACTAGAATTATTCTATTTTTTTGAAATGTCATTTAGCCCCTTTATTATATTTCCTAATAGTATATTCTCTAGGTTTTTTGTCAACAGATACCCATAATTGTTTCTAGATTTATGGTATTCTTTTCCTACAAAGTTCAAGGATCAATGATAACCATTTTCCAAATGAATATTTTCACTCCATTAGAGACGAAGCAATGTTTGTTGATGTGGCCCTTTCTTGTTTAGACAATTTTTACTACCTCAAGTGCCATAATTATTGGTCATAAAGACGAACTTGTATTTGTGTGTTGGTACATGCCTCAAGAATGAATCCCTACTTTGTGGATTTAGATTTAGCTTAATGTTATTGCATGATATTTGGGGATTCCATTTGTAGTGAACTTAAATGTTATTCATCATATTCCTTAGAAAGCTCATTAGAGGAAATTTCAACTCAAAATAGGCCTCTGAAAAAAAATTAATAAAATAATAGTTAAAATAATAAAATAATATTTATTAATTTTGGAGGAAGAAAAGAAAAAAAACTACTTTTTTTTTTGTATTTTCGACATATCTCCCCGTGTTTTTACTCAAATTTCGATCGGGAGTGCTTGTTGGATGCGGAATTCAATTCTAGATCCAACGTGCACTCCCGATCGAAATTTGAGTTAAAACACAGGGAGATATGTCGAAAATACAAACAAAAAAAGTAGTGTTTTTATGATACCTATCCCCAAATTTATATTAAAAAAGTGTTTAAGACCTAAACGGTATTTCAAATTTAAAGCAATTTCATTGGCTAACACAAGATGACATGGAATTTGAGTTAAAGTTAAAAGACTCATTTTGAGTTGAAATTTCCTCTAATGTATGTTTAGTATGTTCCCTACTATTGAGATGAATTTCAATGGCTTGATAATATTTTGTTATCTTATAAGCGTTCCAAGTATGGAGGATATTGAGGTGAGGCTTTCTCTTTGTGTCATGGATTGTTTGTACCATGAGTAAGGATAGGGGGAGAATTTGTTTGATTTCTGTTGCAATCATGGAAGTATTCTAGTGGCCAAGTGGGTCGTGTGATGTCATGAGAGTTCAACTTCTTTGTATATCTTATTTCAATATCAATTTCTTTAAATGAAACATTTAAGTAGATTTCGAGGGACTTTCATATGGTGCAATATGATATGATATTCTCATCTCTTTTAGGTGTTTGGTTTCCTCATATTTTGTTTAATTTGGGATTCCTAGAAGATGGTTGTTGGTTTGATTTGTTGTTGATGGGAAGGTATAGGGGTCGGTTGGAACTTATCTTATCAACTAATTTTTATTTGGAAGGTCTGCGTTCATGCGTGGTGGAGCTATCCCATTTTCTATATCAGAGATTGAGTAGGAAAGTTGTCATTCTTTATCATGATTTGTGGGATTATATATCTTGTTCTTGGAAAGAGTGGCATGCTCTTACTCAAAAGTATGGTTTAAATGCTTTTGTTTTTCTTTCAATTATGGATCTTTTGGGGGTTTATATCCCGAAGGCTAAGTTCTATATATAGAATATTCGAATGCCTAGGAATTTTTAAAGAGATTGGAGTTGGATTTTAGGTTGATCACTTCAATAGTATGAATCTCACTACCTATAGTTCATACTTCATTAGAGGGATCTATTAAAACTTGTCCTAAATACTAGCTAGATATATAGTGATTAAGAGGACAATTGATTTGTCAATTGCACAATGTATGGTCATATATGATTTCTTATAAGTTGGATTTTTTTTCATTTTTGGTGATTTATTATGGGGTTTGATGTAAGGTTAAGCTGGCCAAGAGTGATTTTTTTTTCTATTGGTTAGTATTCCAAAACTACAAAGAACAAGTTTTGGGAGTGTCAATATGACATAAAATGTTTGAGTTTCTTTACCACCAATGCTTCCTAGTGCTTTTTTCAATATAAACTTAAAAAAAAATTATATTAAAAATCAGTTGTGCATAACCATCCATTTACAAAGCCAAAACAAGTCTATATTCTTCATAGGTATGAGAAAATAAAATTGTCACTGAAACTAGATTAAACTTGCATATATTCTTATTATGATCTCTAGAAATCAAGATTACATATGAGGGATAAACCCTTACAAACTGATAATTTATCAAAATGAAAAAAAAAATCTATAAACCGCAAAAATGAGCATAATTTCTTCGTCTTCTTGACTACATGAACAAATGTCGGGTGAGTGATAGAAGCTTCCTCCATGGTTCAAATTTCATCATTCAATAAATCATGACAGTGGCTGCATAGAGACAGTTTTGCAAGTTTCAGGACCTCATCCTTGATAATATCCACAATACTCATGAGTTTTTTCAAATCCTAGTCAATGTCATCAATTCTAGAAACTTGACAAGAGAGTAGGTTCAATATGTAAGGAATTTCATTGTCACTTCCCTGTTTTCTTGAACTCCATTATAGACCGCTTCAAAATCCCTTGACAACTACACCTTAAAGTCTTCAATCCCATTTTTCGTATTTGTGAGACAATCAGACCAACCTACTTGTGTTTCCTTAGCCATCGTAAGCGTTGAATGTTCCCCCATAGACTAGAAGGGGAGTTATGCACATAATCCATGAAGGTCCCATCTCTTCACATCTTCAAACAAAATTCTTGCAGCTTCTTCTTCCACCGTCTGATTGTATTCATTCGGTTTGCTTCCAATTCTCTACCCTAACATCCTTTCTAAATCACTTGTGCAAATTCTGCCTCTGATGGCTGAGAAGACGAATTCATAAATTTTATTTTCAGTGTGCATGAAGCTAAGGTTTGGGAAATTGGGTCAAGCATGCTCGCAAACATGCACCCCCCTAAGCCATAAAGGGGAAGACTTACAATTTCGAGAGGCTTCTCTTATATTAACACCACTATTATACCAACTTTAAGTTATGTCAAGGTACACTTTTGAACTTTCTTCCTTCATAGACATATGACACCAAACCTGGCTTATTCATTACTCTTTGAGTTGCTAGCTTGTCTGCAATGCCATTGTGAGCCCTTAAAACATGGAGAAAAATATTTTTTGAGGGCTTCTTAAGATGGCATATCCTTTCGCGTATCCTTTGATATCCAGGGGATCCTTTATTATACCCAAACCTTACCTTCTGAATCACTTTCCACGAGTCTCCAATTACCATTAACTTTGGCAAGTCTAAGGTCAAGATCATTTCAAGACCTGGGAGAAGTGCCAACCATTCTTCCTGTTTTGATTCCTAAACCCATGGCAAAATAATTAACTATGTTTCCTCTAGGATAAAAAATTATTCCCCCCATACCTACCTCCCCTTTAATGGTGCTTTAGGATAGCACTCATTGGTGTTATATTTTGTATGGTGATTAGAAGGCTCAAGTTCACCTTACACTAACAGTACTTTGGCGAGATCACAACTATATTTATTCTATGGAATATTTTGGAAAATTAAGTGTACGATACCTTTTGCTCATGGGTTAGCTCACTATCTTCCTTATACTCTATGTGGTGGGACAAAGTTTACTATACACCTTCAAAGGGACTCTATTAATAAAATATGTCACTCTTGACGCAACTAAGAATTTTGGTTTTCTTTCAATGCTTGTTATTATTGGGACAAGGATATGACCATATATAAAGTACTTTTATTTATATATATTAGTTTTGAGCCTTTATTTCATATATACATATAATTTTGTTTTATTTTTTTTATATGTAATTAACCTATTCTATTAATATTAGAATTTATTATAAATATTACTACTATTTTTTATTCTAATGTGTAGATATACCTCCCTACACTTAGCCTAATCAAACTTATGAATATCTTATTGTTAAGAAAAATAGTACAAATAAACTTTACAGAGTGCAATAAATGAATCATAAAAGTTTTACAAAATGTTAGACTTTACATTTTTGGTTGAGTTTTCATATATTCTCTAGTATGTTATCATGCAATTGTAATTCAAAAAGAGTTAATAAAAGAGAAGTTAGAAAATGTTAGACTTTACATTTTTGGTTGACTTTTCATGTATTCTTGAGTCTGTTATCATGCAATTAATATTCAAAAAGAGTTCAAAATAAAATTACGACTTTTCATATATTCTGTCGTATGTTCTGATGCGATTGTAATTTCTCTTGGATCAACATAATTGAGGCATAGTCTATGAATATAAGAACACTTTTGTAGTGATGGACTCTTTGAAAACTTTACCTGATAAATTGTGGTTGTAATCTAGATCGCTTATTGCTCATTCAGAGTTATGTCGCTGTCAGCAATCCGAAATGATGGCATTCTATGCATGTGAGCCATCTTTTTAGTTTCATCTATATAATCATCGTTTTCTTTTCTGGTTACAAAGATGATTCTTTCAAAGATTTATTTTGTCAATCTTAAAAGATTTATTTTGTGAATCTTAAAAGATTTATTTTGTGAATCTTAATGTTCAGGAAATTTGATTGATTTCACTTTTTCTTAATTTGTAAGGTTTGCTGTCACACCAAAACTTGTAGATGAATATTTAAAACCAAGAACAAGGCCTTATCATCAGGAGTAGTAGTTAGTCCACATTTTTATATTCCCAAAAATAAGGAAGTTATACCATGCTCTTGTACCGATACTCCAATGCCCCCTCTAGTGGGGAATTGAACCTCAGACCTCAGCTCTGGTACCATAAAATGAGTGTTAAACATTTTCATAGAAAAATAAAGCTACCTCTCATAGCACAAGTTTATGAGGAACATGTAATGGAAAGATAAGGCTACCTCTCAGAGCACAAGTTTATGAAGAACATGTAATGAAAAAATGTGTGCAGCTTCTGTGTTGGATGGATAAGATTATCGCATCTCTTATAAGTTCTTATAAATGGGTGATGGAATGTCCCCAAAAAGGCTACCATCTATTTATGACTTTAAATGGACCCTTCTTTCTAGCGAAACCCTGCATTAACTATGTATCCAACATATAAGTTCTACTAAAAGTGCATGGGTCATATGGTTAAGAGCATGTGTTTCCTCTTAGGAGGTCACGGGTTCAAATCCAGAGGGGGGTAGTGTATGTACACCTATGTAGACTTTAGCAGTTAAATCGCTGCGCGGAGGGGGGTCCTTTGTCCCACAAACAAGGGGGTCTCATACACCAATTTGGTGTCTCGCTTGGCGGTGACCTTAAAAATAGATTATTATTATTATTATTATTATTATCCAAATTATGTGCCATATTGTAAGAAGTAATAATTTCTGGTTTGGTAGAGACTAGGATCATGTAGCATGGCCTACCTGAATATTTGTGTAGTCCTCTCAAAGTTTATTATATGAGCTTCCTGTAAATTTTAATTTTCAAATTTACCATGAGCTCTTAGTTTTATATGAGGTTCAATAAATTTTAATTTTCAAATTAGCATGACCTTTCACTTTTATATGAGCTTCAATAAATTTTAATTTTCAACTGACCATGACCTTCAATTTTAACGGATTTGAATGGTTGTTTTGATTGTAGGAAAAAGCAGCCCTTCCAGCTTTGGAGAAGCTTATTCAATCAGATATGAAGAGATACCAGTATATGCTTGCTAAGGTGTTTCATATAATTATAATCGAAGCAATGTGAACATTCAGACAATTATTGTAGCAGGTTCTTGCCAAGTGCTTGTGGAGCATTTTGCTGTGAGTGCATGATTTAATAGGAGGTTCCTTGGTATATTTGTATGGGGTGTGACAGATTGCATGTTAATGTTTTACTTATTATTTATTTTAAGTAGGGATTACGGTTTTTATTTATTTTAAATTATACTTAAAGATTGCAATTTCTGGTTCGGTAATGATGTAGCAAACTGGCGTTTTACAATTTCACAAGTTTCACTTTTGTTTTTCAAATGTATCCATATTATATGGAATCTGACTTGGTTCTTCATTACATTTCACTTTATTATATCAACCCTCATGCTCTCCCATTTCTCTTGTCAGTTATCACAAACAAGACACAAGGTATCTTGTCAGTTATCACAAACAAAACACAAGATAAAGTACTCGCGAGAAGTACATTGGCGCACCGGTAATATGGTCAAAATGTTTAGTGAAAATAAGATCTTGATGTTCATGAGACATTGTTTTCGATGATGATGTAGAAATGTTTTTATGTTGATGTGAACATTTTAGCTACGGAAGCAAGATGTAAGCCTGTTGGAAATATTAATTAATTGCAGATCTATATCAGATCCCAACCAACATTATTGATAAATTCTTTATTTACTTTAGAACATTCTGTAATGTCCCCGGTTTTGACCCCGTTTACATGATGTATATATTGTACTTAACCATGGCGAAGAGCTTAAGGCCAAGGCCCTGCTAGTGTATGTTCGTATTTTATTTAAAATGGCAAAGTATTGGACCTGATGTTACCCATGTGCTATTTAGCCATGGAACATTATAAAAATGATGTAAATAAACATCAAGCAATAAAATACCAAAACTGACTATGGAAGCAATGAATGAGAGGGGGCCATGTGTATCCACTAGGGAGTGGTGAAGGGGTTGTGGGATTGAACCATAAGCTGCCATATGTAATTGTGATAACCCATTTGACTTTCCTTGTTGACATTTAACTATGTTGTAAGGAAGTGGTTGAAGAAAAACAATCCATGGCTTTAATGGAGCATGGGCAGCCCAGAAATTCGTATGGCAGAGTATGGGCTCTGTTTTCTTGTACCACAAGTCACTCTACCTCTTGGGGATTGCTTCTTCCTCATCCCCATTCCATTGTGGAAAGACCCAGCATCATTTTCCATAAAAAAAAAACGAGTTCCCAGCAGGGTGAAAAACCAGAAATCGCAACTGTGCAAAAACCCACGTTTTGAAGAGCCAAAAATGCCCAGATTTGGTATTGGACAGTAAAATCCAATGGGGAATCCATAGGTATGAACCTTAGGGAGAATTTGGGAGCATTAGCTACCCCGAAATCCATGCGAAAACCTAGTTTTTGCAGCCCAGAAAATCAGTGACGGATTTGAGTTATTCGTTGACAGAATGGTGAGAAATCCAAGTGTGGATGTTGGAACAGAGGTTGGGTTTGCTTGATAAACCCAGTG
>LPNX010402985.1:336066-375012 GCA_001517045.1 Pseudotsuga menziesii | reverse complement strand
ACACAAGAGATATAGATTAACTGGAGTATGTTGCAGTGAATACCAATGAAGCAAGGTGGGGCTTGGATGGGTATATGTTAAGTTAATCTAGTCCCTGGATAACACACTAGTTTACTCCTTAGAAAGATCAGAACATGGCTCGATGGTACAGTTTTCAAAAGTCAATGGTAAGCTTATTCGGAGTATTGCCCAACGGTGTTCCAGAATAATTGTAAGGGAAAAATAAAAGTTAAGTATATTGATTAAAGTTCTGTTTATGTACATTACATTTATTATCCCTTGTAAGAAAAAAAATTGTCTATTTTGTTGATATAGCAGATACATTTTATCAATTAAATACAAAATGAATTCCTGTTCAAGGTAGGGTTATAAGAAATAAACCTGTGTGCAAGTACGAAGAGAAATGAGATACATTAATTTAATTGTCATGTATTTCATTACATAGAAAAAAGATACTGTATCAGTTTGTATAAATTTATTTAAGAGTATAAAAAAAACCTGTGTTTACACAAAAATGATACCGTATCAGTTTGTATAAATTAATTTAAGAGTATAAAAGAAAACTCTGTTTAGGTAAAACTTATTTTGCTATGAACAGAGAAGAAGAAACCTAAAATACTCTTAGGAGACAAAAAGTAAGGTTACTGAGGGGATAACTCCGAGAATCATGAATAATTGCGAGACCAAACAATGAGGGTGAGGTGGGTGCAAAGTGCAAGAAGGGTCGGTAGAAACTATATATGAAAAAGGAGGGCCTAGTCATATACATATACAATATAAACAAATTTATATTGTTTCAAGGGTTGGAGTTGGAAATAAAATTTATCTGCCTGTGGATACAGTTACTATCTCATGTATTAGGAAAACAGTGAAGCAATCTGAGTGTTTTAAACTTTTAGGTATGATCATATGGTCAGAAAACTAAATGAGCATGCTGGACATAATCCATATTACAACCGAAAAGGAATTTAACGCAATATAGTACTAGTAAGAATACAATACTATTCTAAATTGATCATATTGGTTAATTCCAAGAAAATAAGAGGATTAAACTTTAGGCTTCTTCATTAAGAATTTATTAAAGTCTAACAAGGAACTGTTTTAGTAATTGTGTATTAGAGCGTTGAAAGAAACAAACCCTTGATAAGTCTAGTAAGGAATATCTAGAACCCGTAATAACATCTATCCAATGCATTGACAAATTGAATCCAAATGCATAGCAGTATTATTTAATATTTTTTTTAAAGCTATTTAATGAAAGAAAATTACGAAGCATCTAATTGTATAAATACCGGACTTCGGGGTTAAATCGAAGAATAACCAAACTATGATGATATAAAATATAGGGCTTGAGTAATTTGCAGACAAGAATTAAAACTACCAAAAGAACAAACTCCATAAATAAACAATTAAGATATGTACTATGATGATCACATTAATATAAAGGATATATTATATAGCCTTGAGTAATTTGCAGACAAGAAATTAAAACTGCCAAAAGAAGAAATTCCATAAATAAACAATTAAGATATGTATTGTATTGGTGTCGGTAGTTTGGGGAGGTCTTATTCTCAAGTCACTCCTAAGAAGAGAATAACTATTATAATTATGTGCTAAATACAAGTCAGTTCGATAAATTGTACAAGTCAGCTTCAGCAGAAAAAGTGGACAAACCTGTATGAAAACAAGCATAAATAGAAGTGATGTCTCACTCTTTTCTTCACCAAACAAGTGGCTCTCCTCTGGTATAGAAGTGGGCAACAACAGAAGAAAAAGGAGACAGCTAGACGAAGAAGATTGTTATGGGTTTGCAATTTCTGCAAGAGTTTATCTCTATCTTTTGGGATTATCCACAATCTCTATATCTGATTACGCTTGGTTCTAAGGAATTTTGTATCTTGATTTTAATATCATCATAGGAAAGGTTGTTGGATATCATTTCATTGTGTATAAGGGATTCATGGAATAAATTTTTTGTGTCTCTTTGATTCAATTCTTTATTTTAATTCATGCTTATTTAAATGATACTATTTTCATGTTTATCTAAACGATGTTATTTTTTTTCAGCTGTAAATAATTAAAGTTATACTACTATATTAAAAGTTGAACCTAGTATTATAGCAATGTTGAAAGAAGGCATTGTTATAGTATTATAGCAATGTTGAAAACGTTGGAATTATGTAATTACTCCACCACCAAGCTGCAACAGATTTTGAAGCGGCAAGCAACATCAGCTCCGGAAACTTTGAAGAGCCATCACCTTTCATCTTGTGGCCGCTGCAACACTTAAGAGTCATAGCACGGCCACATCGCCTCAACTTGTGACAAAACAAAAAATTATTAAATCATAAAAAACTCATTTTTATATGTCAGTTGAGCGGATATTTTTTGAAGAGGCAGCACATTTATTCAAACTCTGTAAGACTGTAACAGACAGTAAATTATTTATAGAGAATCTTGTTTTTGTATAAACTAAGGGCCAACTTGTATAGAGAATCTTGTTTTTGTATAAACTAAGGGCCAGCTTGTATAGAGAATCTTGTTTTTGTATAAACTAAGGGCCAGCTTGTATTTAATGACTGACTTAGCCATAATCCTATATATACCTAGTTTGTAAACAATATTTCAGATGTTGAACATGAATAGAAAAGCGTAATAGAAACAGAGTTGAAACTCTGATATTTTCCTGTCTAATTTTATTTTACTCTATTTTTTAGTTGAAAAACTTAGTTTTAGTTTTTATGTCAATCTGCAGTAACAACCGAACCAAACAGAGTTTATTTTGATGAGAATGTTGTTTATTAAGTTTGTAGAATATTTGCGATGAGTTTATGAACGCAGAGGTCATCTGAAACTTGTTAAAAAGTCAACCAAAACTATCACAAACAAGAGTGTAAACTTAGCTGAAACAAGGGAATAGAGTGTTGCTGGCTGTAACAGCTAGATGCAACACAATCTTGGAAGTGCCAGTAGCAGTAGCCTAGCAGCCGAACTGTAACAATCATGTAGGTGCTGGGTTGATTTTTTGAGCTCTGGAAGTGAAGCTGTACATTGCTAAAAGGCTGTAACAAAAAAGCTATACATTGCCAGAAAGTATTATTTTGAGCTGTACATGAAGTTTAACTGCTGTAGAAGTTGAGAGGGGCACTCCCCTGCCTTCCAATAAAAAAACTAGGACTTCCAGTTTCAAAGATTTCCAACCACAATTTATGTAGCCATCATTGTGAACTGTCGAAGATCCATGAATGCATTAACATACTTATATAGATCGGGAAAGGATTTATAGATAACAACAGAGAATACAACATCAGGTTGATGATGAAAACAAAGAAAAAGAAACAAACAAAATGCGTTAACAGATTTATAGATCGGGAAAGTATTTATAGATAACAGCAGAGAGGACAACATCAGGATGATGATGAAAACAAAGAAAAGAAACCAACGAAAGAGGGTCACGAGATCTGGCCATGGGTCGCTACTCATCATCTCATCATGATGCACACAGGTCGTGAGGTTGAATCCTTGGGTGGCTCCATCTCCTACGTCACAAAAATTCTCGACACTCTCAGTCTCCAAAGTAAAGTGGGTTCCAATTTCTCCTTTGCCTCTACGACGACATCCAAC
This sequence comes from Pseudotsuga menziesii, assembly GCA_001517045.1. Classification (NCBI taxonomy): domain Eukaryota; kingdom Viridiplantae; phylum Streptophyta; class Pinopsida; order Pinales; family Pinaceae; genus Pseudotsuga; species Pseudotsuga menziesii. The sequence goes on along the minus strand of LPNX010402985.1, from coordinate 371,388 downwards.
CCTCCCAGTCTCCCACCATCATCCACTCAGCCAAAACCATGTAGTTTTTAAGTTGACTTCATTACTATGAGTAGTTACGTGATTCACGTCCTGCAAACCTATTCACCTATGATACTGCCAAAGACCCTACCACAGATAGTCAAGGTTTCGAAATCTAGGTTTTGAAGCAATCAACATTGATGGCCATGCATGTCGATATCGAAGAATCCCCAACAGAGGGCGTGGTCATCATATTATCTTGGGCGAACATTAATCAGGGGGCATGCATGTTGGTATCGAAAAATCCCCCAATAGAGGGCGTGGCCACGCGGTCATCATTCAGGCCTAGAATTTGATGGTCTGTAGGACGTTTTTTGTCTGTTGGAATGCATTTGATAGCCACTCAGAAAATTAAAATGCCAACAATGATGGGCATAAAAATATTGAAACCGTCTATTTGACATCTATAGAATTAAACCTCCCGTCATAAATTTTAATAGTGATTTGATGGAATACTTGTTCGAGAGTATAGCCTATGCTAGTTACTAGGCATGGCATCGGCTCGGGAATGAATTGCTGTGCAGCTACTTCGTACCTTGTGAAGTTTCAATGTCCTTGTGGGTGGAGTTAATGCTCTCTCATATTTCTTTTCCATTTCTTTGAATAATCCAGCCTCCATTCCCGTGACTCAACTACCTACTCTGGTGTTCTCTAGATGAAGCGGCCATTCTAATGCATCGAGATAATGTATCAGGGGTAATCTAATCGAGATAATGCATCAGGGTAATCCAGGGATTGTTAAGAGGATGGAAGAGGCCAGGAGGATGATCTTGTATTCCATTATAGTCTTACCTTTCCCAGAAATATTCTATTCTTCCTGCTAAAAGGGAGATCAATACTCTTCTGCACATCCATTGAATCGATTCCCGTTGTTCTACTTATAATGGCAATCCAGGTAAATTGGAACATTCGTTTTTCGGATGATGCCTAGTTTTCGTCTATTCTGTAAGCAATTTCACTTTTGAATGTTTCTTCTTCGATCTATGAGCTAAACTCTGTTTATTTCTAGCAAATTTGAGTCAGAAGGAGTCTTTTTGTGACCATTAAGCAAGTTATGTATAATATTTGATTATTTAGACATATTACCATTTCTGTGAGTAATAGGAACATTGGAAGTTATGTCTACAATATTCAAGTTAAACTATGAGTCTAGAAGTTTTGTAAAAGAAAACCATTTTACCATTTGTATCTTCGACCGAGCTGGAAATTATGTTTTCTTCATCTTTCCGGTCGAGCTGGAAATTATGTTTTCTTCATCTTTCCTCGGGAATCATTTTCCAACGGTGCAATTATTTTCTGCGTACAACCTCTGTATCCCCCTACCATCATATTGTTCAACAACGCCAAGGAAAAACTGGAAATGAACTAAAAAATTAATGAAAGCTGATTTTTCTCCACATCTGGAAAATCTGCTGGAAAATCCTATTCTTTAGGCAATTAATATAAATATATCAAGTCCTTTTTTCCACCAGATTATTCTGACTTGGATTCTTCTCTACTGAAAATCTCTTTCCTTCTCTTCTGGTTCAATCTACTTTTTCCATTTGGAAGATATATTTGTAACACTCTCAAGTTTCGTCTCTTAGCGGCGATTTTGGCTCTTTACTTTGAATGCGGAAATGGCTCCTTGTGTCTCTCCGCCACAGTCCCCAGTGTTGAGTCTCAGCAACAATGTTTGGCATGTGTTGTCTCTGCCTACATGCCGTTTAAATTTTCTAACAACTTTCTGAGGCACCAATTTTGTCTTCCAGTTCTATCTCACATGCCTGTCACAGTCCCCGACCCTTCATTCTTTATACGCTTTCAAATTCTCCCAATTCAAGTCATATTGCAGTGCTGCAGCCTCATCTCTTATCTGCCATGGCTGACTCGACTCCAACCTTCAGACCCCCATCTGACTTTTAACTTCAGATATGGTATGACCGTGATTAGATCACATGATCAAATGATCTATATGCCACTTACTGTTTATTAGGGTTTCCTTTCTCGCCCCCTTTTCTTAGAACCAGAGTTTGGAGCTTCGGCGTTCTTTGGGCTCTGGATGTTGCTGCAGCAGCATAGAAGCAGTATTATTATTATATAGTAAAGCTGCAGTTGAGTTTAGAACTTTATGATCCCTAGGATATTAAGGCAAAAATGATTGCCCCAGATTGGGAATTTAATGGTGTCGTTCGATCTCCCTGAGTATATGGTAGTTCTAGAAGCTTGTTAGAAACCAATGATGTCATATTTTGAGAGTATGATCCCTAGGATAAAATTTCCTTGTTGTGTTGTTGCATATTTTGAGAGTAGTAAATTTTTATGCAAATTTTTTAATTACACTTAAGTATAACTTAAAAAAATATTTGATAGGCATAAAAAAATATTTGGCAGGCACCAAATTGCCTGGGACGTAAAATGACAGGCACCAAAAACTCGAAAACGTCACCAAATTTTCAAATGACAGGCACTGGAAATTTGAAATTCTAGGCCTGTCATCATATTATCTTGGCCGAACATTAATCAGTTTACTGCAGAGTAATCATTATGACACGTCGCGTGGTCATCATATTATCTTGGCCAAACATTAATCAGTTTGCTGCAGAGTAATCATTACTGTTGTAGGTTCATTGTTGGTGGTCATCATGTTATTTTGGGTGAACATTAATCAGTTTGCTGTATAATCATTACTATCGTAGGTTCATTGTTGGTCATTAAATTTTAGTTTTTTGAATTTCAATCGTCAAATCTGCAACAGCAATCATTACTCTATCCAAATAGATTAATTTTTACCATTGTTTAAGACAAAAAAAGAGATCGATATCCACATCACTCATTCATTAAAGTGCGCACGACTAAGAGCGGGGCAGGAAGGTTTGTATATTGACCACTTCCATAAAATCTTCGGCCCACGTTTGTCATTAACTCTATGTGACATGTCACACCTAGACATTCAATAAGAAGATGACTAATTGGTTAAATTTTTCCTAGAAGCAAGCTGCATTTAAATTCGGAGTAAGGATTTACACTGGTGCTCACTTGATGCTGTCTAGTGATAGCTTACTCCGTTACTTATCTTCGATGAGATTGAGACTGAGCTTTCTACTTGACAATTTGCACTGGTGCCTACTTGATGTTGTCTAGTGATAGTTTAATCCGTTAGATTGAGACCTAAACTCATCCGATTCTGAACAAGTATTACATGATTCATATTTGGAGAAAACTCAAACTCAAGGAGAAATCTTTTCTTCCATTGAATGTAACATCATTGATAAGAATCCGTTTTCCATTGAAACATCATTGAGAAAGAAAATATATTGAGAAAAAATATTATGAATGCAATATGCTTTAGTTATTGGTACTTTGTACTAGTAACTAAAATAACCATGAAAACACAATATATTTACTCTTTTTTGTTTTGTGTTTTGTTTGAAGTAGGAGTAAATATATTTTGTATATTTTCATCCTTTTTGTTTCCAATAAGAGTAAATATATTTTGTATAATTTTATATGTTTTTTTTTCCATAAGAGTAAATATATATGTTTTGTTTGCAGTAAGATTAAATAATTTTGTATATGAAAATATATTGCAGTACTCTTGAATGGATTGCTAATTAGGGTTTCTTCAATATTCTCGAAATACGATTTAAGGTTTGTTGAGAAACAGAATGAGCTTCACCACGCCACTTGGAGGAAAATATTTCTCCATGGGTTTAAGTTTTTGCATGGGTTTGAGTTTTCTCCAAATATGCATAAGGTAATACTTGGTCTCGATCTCAGCCTCACTCAAGAGAAGCAACAGATGATGGCATCAGGTGGGCCCCGGTGAAAATGGTCACGTAGATAGCTTAAATTTTCTTTTTTTAAATGATTTTTCTAAAAAGAATATAAGGGATAAAAGTTGCTGAACTTTTTCAAGACCTTGCCATTCAGAAAGAAAAAAAAAATTATCATTTTGCTCACTTTAATAATGATTTAGTTGAATAAGTGCTAGAGAAATGTAATGAATATCATTTTCAATTTGAAACTCGTTTGAAAGAAGAAGTCAAGTTGGATGGTATGAAGAAAGAACTTTCGAGGACATATGTTCAAAAGAAATGAAGATCAAGTGTAAAGACTTCAACAAGTTTTAGTGTGTTTTAAAAGTTCACTAGATTAAATTGTTTTTTTGAGGATTTTGGTGATCCTTTCAAGAAGACAAAAATCAAAAATCAAGAGGGATTCAACCAAACATGTAAAGATAAGTATTTAATATTTTGAGTAATAAGCTTTTTTCATGCTTATTATATACATTTTTTATGCATTTAAATATGGCTGAGATTGATGGGTAGTAGGCTCATGTACTACATGTTATGTGTATGTTGAATATGTAGCCTATAGTGTTGCATAAGAATCCCATCATCCCTTGATGGAGCTAGCCTAGGATGAAACCTCTTTGCTATCATACTCAAAACAATGCACACTCTTAATAGTGTGTTCTCGTGGAGATGGAAGGTATCAAGATAGTTACCGAGTGTGTTTGGGATATGGATGGGTGTTTTAGCATTGGCTAAGATGCTAACCTTCATGAGTAGTTACATGATTGTGTGAACTTTATCATTTTGCATAAGAAATTGTCATTGCATTGAAATGTCAATATGAATTGATTGAATTTCATGACTATGCAATGTTGGTAACTAGCTAAGTGAACTTGACTTATACGAAAGATCATGTGTTATAACATACAAGAGACTTGTTCCAAAGAACAGGTGATAGCTATTTCACAAGAGGAAAAGTAATGGATATGAACATACGATTGATATTTAGTGTTTGAGAGGGAGCATGATGATCAGAAGCACAAGACTTAGAAGCATGGCTCTTAGCTCAAGTTCTAGATCAAATAGCAATATGGATTTCATGAAAAAGGGAGAAGCTATAGTGGATATGATGCTTGAATACAGATGTGATGTTTGCATCGGGAAGGTGTTTCCCCAATATTAGCTATGTGACTTGGCTAGGGGTGAATGGCCTAGAGGCAGTGTTGCATCTTCTCCCACACACCCTGTGACGAAGTGGAAATATTGGCCCTTGCATGGTGAGTAGTGTTGATACCTCAGGAATTCCCTTATTATTAGCCATGTGAATTGAATAGAGGTGAATAAATAAGAGTTGGGCACCTTCTTCTTCCAAACATCTTGTGACGGGGTGGAAATATTAGTCCTCAATTGCAGACACTATCCTCATACTTGATCATAAAGAATTTCCATAGTATTCGTTGTTGTCCTAACTTTCGGTTGACCGAGGTTCAGATCCTCCGTTGTCAACAAAACCCAAGATACCGTCCCGATAGAGAATGAATCCATCGACAACACCTACAACGGAGATGAAGTCTCACCTGAGATATATTATGGGGACCGCCAAAAATAGGCTTTTGCAGTTATGGCAGGGATTTCACTCTTGCAGTATTATCAGATTACTCGACTGAAGCTGGGAATCGTACTTATGTTTCTAGTCATTCATGCAAGATAACTATCTATCATTATGTCGACATAAGTACCAACATATAACATAAAGTATTATCATATATTTACTCGGTACAGATGCGACACAAATATAAGTTCATTCACCGTTAAGCACATGCGACACATTCATATAATCTCATCTATATCAATTAGGAATTCAACACAAAACATGCTATAAACACACAGAGACATGATGTAATGTTGAAAACCCATCTTGGAAAAACCACAAAGGTGCTCTTCATATGGAATGATAAATATGTTAGCACCTTTGGTCTGCACACTCAACATGTAGACTTTTCTTTAGACATTCTTTACAATTCAGACATACTTCTCTTGTCTCATGCTCTCTTGTTTTCTCCTATGTATTTCTTCTTTTCTTCTCTGAATCGTTGATCCACACACATCCTAGATAAATCCTATTCCTCTCTTTGTCTGATTATCCTTGAGAAATATGCACATAGGTTTGGTTCACACTTTTATAATCTTTTACATATCCTGATCCAACAATTTACTGACTCACAACTGTCACTATCCATTGACAGGCTATCTTTCTATTACAATACATTCAGTTATATCTAAAAATAGGCACTATTGGCCCAATATATAATTAAGCTTCATTACTAAGAGCAAGATTTTAGTCTAGCTAACTCTTTCCAAAATTAGACGAACTCTACTTTACGACTGCTTTATTCTTATTTTGTTTTGCGAGGAGAATCTTTATTTTCCCAAACAAAATTACGGTAGAATTTTGTATAACTCTTTGTAGAACCAACATGTCCCCAACACTGACTTGTGGCTCATCCCAAGCCATGTCATTCTGAAACCTCTATTAGTGCGACCTTACTTTGAAAATCCTAAAATATTTCCATTATTGGTTCAGTCTCCTGTCGCACTTCTGCTTTTGTCTTCTTCAGTTTTTCCATGAGTTCGGAACTGAGGTGTTCTGAAGTTGTAAGTGTTGTCGACCCATAAATTTGTCGCACTTTTTCATATACGGGTTGAATGATACCTGTAACTTTCTCTTCCTTTGCTTGTAACTTTGTGACCTTGTCAGTTCTCTTTTGTTGCTATGTTTATAGTTTTGCGATATGTTGTTGTAGCTTCTTCATGTCGACAAACTTTTCCATTTTCTCTACTATCAGCAACTTCTTCACTTCATTTTTTAGCTATTTAACTTCTACATCAGAAGTACATAGGTTTTATTTTACTTGTTCTAATTATTCGCCATTGATCAAATCTTTTCCTGACTTAGAAACTTACTCGACATCCTTAGCACAAATTTCCTTTGTTTCTTATATCTTCATTGTAGCCTCAGTTGTTTCTTTTATTCTTTTTTCTAGAACATCTAGAGGTGTACTAGGTTTCACTTGTAATTCCAACCTCGCGATTCTCTTGTGGAGGTTCTATGCAAATTCATCAAGTCGAAATACTTTGTATTCTGAAAACATCTCAAGCATGATACCTTCATTGGTAAAGTTGCTACAAGCTAATGTAACATGCGTGTCGAGCTGGTGCCTGTCCTCCTTCTAGGTCTTAGATTTTTTCTCTGTTTCTTAGATTATTTTCTTCATCTTATTGAAATATTTGTGTGAATTCTTTACCTGATTAACAAACACACATTCTCTATTCTTCATTTCTGCAACTACAACATTATGAATGGGATGTACTTCCACTAGTATAAAATGAGAAATTAATGACTAAAATCAGGCTATAAATGACTATTTTTGAGTCGGTGACTCATAGTAGCAAATTTCCACTATCTTATAGCTAGTCGTATTTCACTAGTCATTAATAGCTTGAATTAGTAGTCATTGATTTAGTCATTGATAGAAAATGATTTATTCATTGATAGTCAGTGATTTAGTCATTGATAGTTAATGATTTAGTCATTGATTTAGTCATGGATTTGGTCATTGAGTTAGTCATTGATTTAGTTGCTGATTTAGTCACTGATTGCAACCATTAATGACCAAATATACGACTAAATAAAATACTAGATGTTAACATATTAATGACTAATCTAAATACGACTAAGATACGAGAAATTAGCTACTAATAGTCGTATATATGTGAATTTAGTCGTTTTTGTAATCACATTTATGATAAGGCATGGAGGAATTGAATCACCAAACTCCTGCCTATAATTAGGCAGGAGCTCTACCATTGAGCTAGCACCCTTTAAGAAGTTTTTATTGCTTGACAATGATGATATTCAAACAAATTTATGATATATATCAATCTACAAACTACATAATTATTACTATTACAACTTACTAGTAACTAGTATTTATGATAAACTAATCCCTGGGAGCTATGTACAATTTTCCCTGTAACTAAAGCTAATAAAAATACTACAAATACTCTTACCAAAGAGATTTAGTGATGAGTACCTCTTCCCATCCTTCATCACTCTCATTCTCACAGTCCAAAGAATAGTCCTTACTGAAAGGATTTCGAAGCCCAATGCCATCACTACATCAAAAACAAAGAGTTAGAAACAAAACTTTCCCTCTTGTTTATTTCAATTTTAAGAATCCACGAGCTTCAAGGTGTTTCAGATGTTCCTCATCATGGGCTATCAAAATTAAAACACAACCTATTGCTTTGATAATTAATAAACTTAAAATTATGCAAAGTATATTCACCTTTTCTTTCAGAAGGTTCCATAATAAGCAGGTCTATGGTTGTGATCAAACTGCAAAAGGTTTCTTCTCTTATTGTGAATCCTATCTTATTGTGAAGCCTATTTTAGCTTTAAATCAAGTGATAAACATTCTAAGAGATAGGTAGATTCAGAAACTTATTGCTAATGGAAACTCGACGATTATCATTTGCAAAATTAGAGACTTGACTCCCTATGCACCGTAATGTCTTTCAAAAATGATCTCTAGACCTAGAATTCAAATAATTGCAAGTATTTTGACTTGGGGAACTGCAAGTATTGGAAGTATTTAGCATTGAATCATTTACTGTTTCAAAGGTACCATTTTTTATGGAGGAGTTATGCTTTGTGAATCATTATTCCTTAGCTATAAGGGCACCTAATAGTGGATTCAATAATTAAAGAGTCACGTTCCAAATATAAAGAGAAATACCCTACTCCTACAACATTGCGTCTTTAGAGAAACCTTTAAAGGGTTGCATATTTGGATTCTAGGTGATGATACCAGTTATTTGAAAGGCAGAACAACTAGTTAAGCATGAATTAAACTTGAAAAACTTGCAAACTATTAGGTATAACAAAATATATATCAGCTCTGTGTTGAGATGTACAGCATCTGAAATAGCTTCCACTTGATTGGACAACAGTTCACACAGAAAAATAACCATTGATAAGAACTGAACTTTCCTTAGAATGTATGGTCACCTAAAATAAGACTACACTAAAATTTAGATTCTAGTAAGCTTTTGAGATTGACTAAACCTATCGAAAAGGTTGGAGAGACTGGTATTCTATAGTGTTCTTATAATGCATAGTTGCATTAATGCATATTCTTATCAAGATTTATGAATTTCAAAATGAAGGAATTTACTTGACCATGAAATGCACATTTATGATGAAGCAAAGGATAGAAAAAATCATGATGAGGTTCATATTTCCAATTTGAACTGTCTACAACAAACTATTTCTTCATAAGGGTAATAAAGCATGTCTCCATCCTGCTTGAGTGGAATGTGAAAGTGCCATGCCCTGATTATCTAATTATGAATTAGTTTTAAGTTCTAATTCCCTTTAGGCCCTATGGCATGTTTACGCCTTGCAATCTGACTCCCCACGTGGGATGCGTTGCTTCTTCAATGGAATATAAGAGCCTCACTAAGACTTGGGTCTCGTATTTTGCTGTGGAGTTATATTTACAAGTACAAAGTTCAAGGTTCATGAATAATTGCTCAAAACCTACCATTAGTCCAACATTATAACATAGGGTATGTTTCTGCGGGAGGATAGAGGTAGGGCATAGTAGTTGGTAAGAGTAAGAGAGGGTCTAACCTAGCTAATTTAAAGAAATTAATCCATAAATTAATACAGCCACTTGTGTGGAATGATAACTTCATCTCTGTGGTGGCCTTTATCAGAGAGATATTAAGTGTGACACAAAGGCTAAAGCTAGGAGGATCGTCTTTTGTTTGCAGCCCATTGGAGGATTATTTTGTTAGAGATATAGGTGGTATGAATATGTGATGAAGTGCCACATTCTATATGTTTATGTTTGTCATTTATTTACTTCTCAGTTCAGTTATAAATGCATGAATTCAATGTATATAATTATGGATAATTAATGTCAGGACTGCATACATGGCTATGGATGTAAATTGAATAACTGGAATGATGTAGTTTTCTTCCACTATGAAATTTTACAGCTAGCCAATAAAATTTGAATCATTAGAGTCTTTTTTTCCCGACTTGTTATTGCGCTTACATAGGTGTTGGCATTGTTGGGTTGTTTCTTTTTTTTATCTTTTATGACATCTTAAATTTTTGAAGAGATGAAATTACTTGTTGATAAGTACTTATTGAATAAAATTATTTTCAATGGTTGTAATTTATTTCCAGGTTAAACTACCCTTCTGAAGAGTCAAGTAATTTGCTTAAACCTAAAAGAGTTTCAATCATATTGCCTAAAGGACTGTTGCCTAAGAGGAGGAAGTTTTCACACGAGGATCTGAGATAAATCCCTGTTTCTATTATGAACCACCTTGGATCATATCAATTTCCTACCCGCAATGTGTTTTTGTTGTCGTCTTTAACTAAATCTTCATCCTTTACGTCATTCTGAGAGTCAACAACATGCACGAAAAAGGATACATTACAGTTATCACATTCTAATTCAGCATCAGTTCTTAGATTTCCAGATTTATGCCTCATTCTCAATTTTTCATTTTGATGTTCTAAACAAGAACAACGCTCCTTTAATGTATGTACTTCATTTGATAATTTCAAATAATGGGACTTCTCCTTCATCACGTTTAGTTCAAGCTCTTGAGCATGCTCTTCCATCATCTGGTACATAAACACAAGCACAATATTGAAAAAAGCATCAAATCTGAAATCCAAAACATAATGTGATGCAAAATTCAAAAGGGTTTGCATTGTGAACATTACCCACTGATATGATCTATAATTATTGAACCATGTACAAAATAAACTTTTATAAAGGATTTCAGCATGAAGTGCTAGCTCCAGAATATGGGAAGTCACTATTACGTACTATGTGAGTCTTTTCCTGGAGACTAAACCATGCTAAGTTATAAGTGATATCTTATCAACTCACAGGCCATTCATAATACTCTAGAGTATATACAAAATAATGAAAGCAGATCAGTGATGACAAACCAGTCCAGACTTATTCTACTGTACAGGTAAAAGACTAGCACACACGTTAATCTCCATTATGAAAAAATTATAAGGTCACTGTTTCAAGATGTTAAAATTATAAATTCAACTTCCTAAGAGTATCCACAAGTTCGCATATAATCCAATAGAATTAATCAATCATTTTTATAAAATATATCACTTCCTAAAACACATTGATGAACTACATTTCAAAGGACAATAAAGTTAAATACTACACTGCCTTGACTACAAAAACAGATAGGAAACCCAAGTCATAGCAAATACAACAAAACCAGCTATGCATCAAAAGCCACTGGCAAGTATAAACAACAGTAACATAGATAGTAAAAAAGGGATCTAAAAGTGTACCTTGACTTCCACTCCATGGCCCTTCAGCACAATGGCTAATGCTTCTTTATATATTTCCATATGCCATTCATAGCTTTCAATCTCTTTCTGATTTAATGCATATTCAATCTCAATGACTATCCTCTCTTTGAGTTCCTCTTCAGTGAACACTAAAACTGAAGAAGAATCCCTATTAATTGATTTATCTTCCACTTTACCAGGCGCAATCTCAGATGAAAAACTACCAGATGAACTCCTGTCCTTAGTGAAAGCTAAGTCCATAAAAAGGCCTCATTAGAAGCCACAAAATAGGTAACTAGCAACAGAAAATTGTCTAAGAAAGAAACTGTTAAATTTTCTAATTGAAAACTTAGTTGCACTTCAAAGAAATACATTATAAGTAAGTGAAGCCTCACCAATGGAATCTTCACTCTTTACTTTCTCTTCCTTTTCTGTCCTGCTGAGCAAATTGCAGAAGGTTTCTTCTCTTATTGTGAAGCCTATTTTAGCTTTAAATCAAGTGATAAACATTCTAAGAGCTAGGCAAATTCAGAAACTTATTGCTAATGGAGACTCGACGATTATGATTTGCAAAATTAGAGACTTGACTCCCTATGCACCGTAATGTCTTTCAAAAATGATCTCTAGACCTAGAATTCAAAGAATTGCAAGTATTGCAAGTATTTAAAATTGAATCATTTATTGTTTCAAAGGTACCATCTTTTATGGAGGAGTTATGCTTTGTGAATCATTATTCCTTGGCTATAAGGGCACCTAATAGTGGATTCAATAATTAAAGAGTCATGTTCCAAATATAAAGAGAAATAACCTGCTCCTACAACATTGTGTCTTTAGAGAAACCTTTAAAGGGTTGCATATTTGGCTTCTAGGTGATGATACCAGTTATTTGAAAGGCAGGACAACTAGTTAAGCATGAATTAAACTTGAAAAGCTTGCAAACTATTAGGTATAACAAAATATATATCAGCTCTGTGTTGAGATGTACAGGATCTGAAACAACTTCCACGATGATTGGAAAACAATTCACAGAGAGAAATAACCATTGATAAGAACTGAACTTTCCTTAGAATGTATGGTCACCTAAAATAAGACTACACTAAAATTTAGATTCTAGTAAGCTTTTGAGATTGACTAAACCTATCGAAAAGGTTGGAGAGACTGGTATTCTATAGTGTTCTTATAATGCATAGTTGCATTGATGCGTATTCTTATCAAGATTTATGAATTTCAAAATGAAGGAATTTACTTGACCATGAAATGCACATTTATGATGAAGCAAAGGATAGAAAAAATCATGATGAGGTTCATATTTCCAATTTGAACTGTCTACAACAAACTATTTCTTCGTAAGGGTAATAAAGCATGTCTCCATCCTGCTTGAGTGGAATGTGAAAGTGCCATGCCCTGATTATCTGATTATGAATTAGTTTTAAGTTCTAATTCCCTCTAGGCCCTATGACATGTTTACGCCTTGCAATCTGACTCCCCACGTGGGATGCGTTGCTTCTTCAATGGAATATAAGAGCCTCACTAAGACTTGGGTCTCATATTTTGGTGTGGAGTTATATTTACAAGTACAAAGTTCAAGGTTCATGAAGAATTGCTCAAAACCTACCATTAGTCCAACATTATAACATAGGGTATGTTTCTGCGGGAGGATAGAGGTAGGGAAGAGCAGTTGGTAAGAGTAAGAGAGGGTCTAACCTAGCTAATTTAAAGAAATTAATCCATAACTTAATACAGCCACTTGTGTGGAATGATAACTTCACCTCTGTGGTGGCCTTTATCAGAGAGATATTAAGTGTGACACAAAGGCTAAAGCTAGGAGGATCGTCTTTTGTTTGCAGCCCATTGGAGGATTATTTTGTTAGAGATATAGGTGGTATGAATATGTGATGAAGTGCCACATTCTATATGTTTATGTTTGTCATTTATTTACTTCTCAGTTCTGTTATAAATGCATGAATTCAATGTATATAATTATGGATAATTAATGTCAGGACTGCATACATGGCTATGGATGTAAATTGAATAACTGGAACGATGTAGTTTTCTTCCACTATGAAATTTTGCAGCTAGCCAATAAAATTTGAATCATTAGAGTCTTTTTTTTCCGACTTGTTATTGCACTTACATAGGTGTTGGCATTGTTGGGTTGTTTCTTTTTTTTATCTTTTAGGACATCTTAAATTTTTGAAGAGATGAAATTACTTGTTGATAAGTACTTATTGAATAAAATTATTTTCAATGGTTGTAATTTCTTTCCAGGTTAAACTACCCTTCTGAAGAATCAAGTAATTTTCTTAAACCTAAAAGAGTTTCAATCATATTTCCTAAAGGACTGTTGCCTAAGAGGAGGAAGTTTTCACACGAGGATCTGAGATAAATCCCTGTTTCTATTATGAACCACCTCGGATCATATCAATTTCCTACCCGCAATGTGTTGTTGTTGTCATATTTAACTAAATATTCATCCTTTACGTCATTCTGAGAGTCGACAACATGCACGAAAAAGGATACATTACAGTTATCACATTCTAATTCAGCATCAGTTCTTAGATTTCCAGATTTATGCCTCATTCTCATTTTTTCATTTTCATGTTCTAAACAAGCACAACGCTCCTTTAATGTATGTACTTCATTTGATAATTTCAAATAATGAGACTTCTCCTTCATCACGTTTAGTTCAAGCTCTTGAGCATGATCTTCCATCATTTGGTACATAAACACAAGCACAATATTGAAAAAAGCATCAAATCTGAAATCCAAAACATAATGTGATGCAAAATTCAAAAGGGTTTGCATTGTGAACATTACCCACTGATATGATCTATAATTATTAAACCATGTACAAAATAAACTTTTAGAAAGGATTTCAGCATGAATTGCTAGCTCCAGAATATGGGAAGTCACTATTACTTACTATGTGAGTCTTTTCCTGGAGACTAAACCATGCTAAGTTATAAGTGATATCTTATCAACTCACAGGCCATTCATAATACTCTAGAGTCTATACAAAATAATGAAAGCAGATCAGTGATGACAAACCAGTCCAGACTTATTCTACTATATAGGTAAAAGACTAGCACACACGTTAATCTCCATTATGAAAAAATTATAAGGTCACTGTTTCAAGATGTTAAAATTATAAATTCAACTTCCTAACAGTATCCACAAGTTCGCATATAATCCAATAGAATTAATCAATCATTTTTATAAAATATATCACTTCCTAAAACACATTGATGAACTACATTTCAAAGGACAATAAAGTTAAATACTACACTGCCTTGACTACAAAAACAGATAGGAAACCCAAGTCAGAGCAAATACAACAAAACCAGCTATGCATCAAAAGCCACTGGCAAGTATAAACAAGAGTAACATAGATAGTAAAAAAGGGATCTAAAAGTGTACCTTGACTTCCACTCCATGGCCCTTCAGCACAATGCCTAATGCTTCTTTATATATTTCCATATGCCATTCATAGCTTTCAATCTCTTTCTGATTTAATGCATATTCAATCTCAATGACTATGCTCTCTTTGAGTTCCTCTCCAGTGAACACTAAAACTGAAGAAGAATCCCTATTAATTGATTTATCTTCCACTTTACCAGGCGCAATCTCAGATGAAAGGCTACCATATGAACTCCTGTCCTTAGTGAAAGCTAAGTCCATAAAAAGGCCTCATTAGAAGCCACAAAATAGGTAACTAGCAACAGAAAATTGTCTAAGAAAGAAACTGTTAAATTTTCTAATTGAAAACTTAGTTGCACTTCAAAGAAATACATTATAAGTAAGCGAAGCCTCACCAATGGAATCTTCACTCTTTACTTTCTCTTCCTTTTCTATCCTGCTGAGCAAATTGCAGAAGGTTTCTTCTCTTATTGTGAAGCCTATTTTAGCTTTAAATCAAGTGATAAACATTCTAAGAGCTAGGCAAATTCAGAAACTTATTGCTAATGGAGACTCGACGATTATCATTTGCAAAATTAGAGACTTGACTCCCTATGCACCGTAATGTCTTTCAAAAATGATCTCTAGACCTAGAATTCAAAGAATTGCAAGTATTGCAAGTATTTAAAATTGATTCATTTATTGTTTCAAAGGTACCATCTTTTATGGAGGAGTTATGCTTTGTGAATCATTATTCCTTGGCTATAAGGGCACCTAATAGTGGATTCAATAATTAAAGAGTCATGTTCCAAATATAAAGAGAAATAACCTGCTCCTACAACATTGTGTCTTTAGAGAAACCTTTAAAGGGTTGCATATTTGGCTTCTAGGTGATGATACCAGTTATTTGAAAGGAAGGACAACTAGTTAAGCATGAATTAAACTTGAAAAGCTTGCAAACTATTAGGTATAACAAAATATATATCAGCTCTGTGTTGAGATGTACAGGATCTGAAACAGCTTCCATGATGATTGGAAAACAATTCACAGAGAGAAATAACCATTGATAAGAACTGAAATTTCCTTAGAATGTATGGTCACCTAAAATAAGACTACACTAAAATTTAGATTCTAATAAGCTTTTGAGATTGACTAAACCTATCGAAAAGGTTGGAGAGACCGATATTCTACAATGTTCTTATAATGCACAGTTGCATAAAGGCATATTCTTATCAAGATTTATGAATTTCAAAATGAAGGAATTTACTTGACCATGAAATGCACATTTATGATGAAGCAAAGGATAGAAAAAATCATGATGAGGTTCATATTTCCATTTTGAACTGTCTACAACAAACTATTTCTTCGTAAGGGTAATAAAGCATGTCTCCATCCTGCTTGAGTGGAAAGTGAAAGTCCCATGCCCTGATTATCTGATTATGAATTAGTTTTAAGTTCTAATTCCCTTAAGGCCCTATGGCATGTGTACGCCTTCCACTCTGACTCCCCACGTTGGATGCGTTGCTTCTTCAATGGAATATAAGAGCCTCACTAAGATCTGGGTCTCATATTTTGGTGTGGAGTTATATTTACAAGTACAAAGTTCAAGGTTCATGAAGAATTGCTCAAAACCTACCATTAGTCCAACATTATAACATAGGGTATGTTTTTGCGGGAGGATAGAGGTAGGGCAGAGCAGTCGGTAAGAGTAAGAGAGGGTCTAACCTAGCTAATTTAAAGAAATTAATCCATAAATTAATACAGCCACTTGTGTGGAATGATAACTTCAGCTTTGTGGTGGCCTTTATCAAAGATATATTAAGTGTGACACAAAGCCTAAAGTTGGGAGGATCGTCTTTTGCTTGCGTCCCATTGGAGGATTATTTTGTTAGAGAGATAGGTGGTATGAATATGTGATGAAGTGCCACATTATATATGTTTATTTTTGTCATTTATTTAATTCTCAGTTCAGTAATAAATGTATGAATTCAATGTATATAATTATGGATAATTAATTTTAGGATTGCATACATGGCTATGGGTGTAAATTGAATAACTGGAACGCTGTAGTTTTCTTCCACTATTAAATTTTGCGGCTAGCCAATAAAATTTGAGTCATTAGAGTCTTTTTTTTTTGAATTCTTATTGCGCTTACATAGGTGTTGGCACTGTTGGGTCGTTTCTTTTTTTATCTTTTAGGACATATTAAATTTGTGAAGAGATGAAATTACTTGTTGATAAGTACTTATTGAATAAAATTATTTTCAATGGTTTTAATCTATTTCCAGGTTAAACTGCCCTTCTGAAGAATCAAGTAATTTTCTTAAACCTAAAAGAGTTTCAATCATATTGCTTAAAGGACTGTTGCCTAAGAGGAGGAAGTTTTCACACTAGGATCTTAGATAAATCCCTGTTTCTGTTATGAACCACCTTGGATCATATCAATTTCCTACCCACAATGTGTTATTGTTGTCATCTCTAACTAAATCTTCATCCTTTACATCATTCTGAGAGTCAACAACATGCATGACAAAGGATACATTGTAGTTATCACATTCTGATTCAGCATCAGTTCTTAGATTTCTACAATTATGCCTCATTCGTAATTTTTCATTTTCATGTTCTAAACAAGCACAACGCTCCTTTAATGTATGTACTTCATTTGATAATTTCAAATAATGAGATTTCTCCTTCATCAGGTTTAGTTCAAGCTCTTGAGCATGCTCTTCCATCATCTGGTACATAAACACAAGCACAATATTAAAAAAAGCATCAAATCTGAAATCCAAAACATAATGTGATGCAAAATTCAAAAGGGTTTGCATTGTGAACATTACCCACTGATATGATCTATAATTATTAAATCATGTACAAAATAAACTTTTAGAAAGGATTTCAACATGAATTTCTAGCTCCGGAATATGGGAAGCCACTATTACTTACTATGTGAGTCTTTTCCCGGAGACTAAACCATGCTAAGTTATAAGTGATATCTTATCAACTCATAGACCATTCATAATACTCTAGAGTATATACAAAATAATGAAAGCAGACAGTGATGAAAAACCAGTCCAGACTTATTCTACTGTACAGGTAAAAGACTAGCACACACGTTAATCTCCATTATGAAAAAATTATAAGGTCACTGTTTCAAGATGTTAAAATTATAAATTCAGATTCCTAACAGTATCCACAAGTTCGCATATAATCCAATAGAATTAATCAAGCATTTTTATAAAATATATCACTTCCTAAAACACATTGATGAACTACATTTCAAAGGACAATAAAGTTAAATAGTACACTACCTTGACTACAAAAACAGATAGGAAACCCAAGTCAGAGAAAATGCAACAAAACCAGCTATGCATCAAAAGCCACTGGAAAGTATAAACAACAGTAACACAGATAGTAAAAAGGGGATCTAAAAGTGTACCTTGAATTCCACTCCATGGTCCTTCAACACAATGGCTAATGCTTCTTTATATATTGCCATATGCCATTCATGGCTTTCAAGCTCTTTCTGATTTAATGCATATTCAATCTCAATGACTATCCTCTCTTTGAGTTCCTCTTCAGTGAACACTAAAACTGAAGAAGAATCCCTATTAATTGATTTATCTTCCACTTTACCAGGTGCAATCTCAGATGAAAGGCTACCAGATGAACTCCTATCCTTAGTGAAAGCTAAGTCCATAAAAAGGCCTCATTAGAAGCCACAAAATAGGTAACTAGCAACGGAAAATTGTCTAAGAAAGAAACTATTAAATTTTCTAATTGACAACTTAGTTGCACTTCGAAGAAATACATTATAAGTAAGCAAAGCCTCACCAATGGAATCTTCACTCTTTACTTTCTCATCTATTTTTGTCCTACTAAGCAAACTTTGGGCATTTAAATGTTCCTTACTACGGCCATACTGCAAGAAGTTGAACACAACAGTGAGCCAAAAATCACACTAAAGTTGGAAGAATGAAGAAAATTTCAATAAAATAATATTATTTGCACAAATGACCAAGGAATAGGTCAATGGGACTAGAAAGTGCAATCAGTCAACCATGGAACCCACAAAGTGCTTTCATGAAAAATCAATAATATTTCATTTTGAATCATAGATATTAAAAATATGATTTTCTTGACTACATTACTAGTATCACACATTGTTTAATACAAATGTATGCACATCTCGGAATTTTGATTTACATTCACAAATATGTGTGAGGCTTAAGTATGATCCCTCTAGTCTTGTGCATTAATATGTGCATATAAATGGAAGGACAAATATTAAGAGGTCCATTTAAGAATAAGAGAAACAACATTTTCCATTTGGTTAAATCTTTTTCTCCATGCCTGTCAATGCTGAAGGTGTTTCTCTCTATCAATTCAAGCAAGTCTGATTATAAGTCATCCATGAGTTCCTTTATGCGCCTAGCTAGTGATAAAACCACGAGGGCTGAAAGTTTCCAGTAATAAGCTGCAGCCTATAATTGATAAGAAAATATAAATCAATTACTGATATTCCAACTTCTAAGATAAAGGGATTGCCTGTAGTTAGATATATTCTTGATTTTCTATGCTTATTTTTTTTATTCTTACTCTTACAGGTCTGTGTTGTATAGTGTCTAGCAGCATACAGCATGCCAATAAAGGATAAAAAATCAATGCACTGAGCAAGGAAGCACAAGTACCCATGTAATGGTTACACCATTGACAAGAATCGAGTTTATGTTACATGTCCTCCTAAGATAGGCACATTGTTATAGGAATACAATAAATATTTTATATAAATATAAAGTATTTTCCGTACCCTGATAATGGTGCAGTAGACAGTACAAAGTTGTGGCCACAGTTGAAAAAACATAGCTTGCACAAGTACAATGCAATCCACAAGTTCAAAGCTCAGTCCACACTAGAAAAATTCAACTATCTTTTTTTCTCTTTTTGAGTTTTACTTCTGTTTGTGGGTATAGTTGGTCATAACCATTCAGAACAATCCCCAGCAGAAGGGCCATTACTGAAAAGGTCCTAGAAGTACCAAGGCACATACTATAGTAGTTTGTGTAAAATGGGGCCCTTTAGGGATCACTCTTCTAGAAAAACTACGCTACAATTACCCAAACCTAGGTAACTGACATATTGTAGTAAGAACTCTAAAGAAGATGTAGTATCCTTCATATTTACATAATGGTACATCACATAGTACAAAAACATGGCTGCAATTGAACAATCAGACCTTGCACAAGGTAAATGCAATCCACAAGTTCAAATTTCCGTCCACTTAGGGAAAAACTCAAGTGTCTATTTTTTCCTTTTAACTGTTGATTCTTTATGGGGGTATGGGTAGCAATCCCTAATCAGAACATTTCTTAATGAAAGGGTTATGAATGTGGAAGTCCTAGATGTCCCCAGGAACATACTGTAGCAGTTTGTGTAAAAATGGAAGCGTATCCCTTTTCTAAAGAACCCACCCTATAACTAAATAAACACAGGTAACTGTGGTATTCAAATAAGAATTGTAAAGACATAAAGTAGGCCTTTCCCTTTCGTATAGTGCTTGCATTGCTTCTAGAAAATCTTACAACAATCTGAATAAAGAACAACATCCATGCATTTCTGTGCATTCCTACCACTCTTAGGATTATACTAAATAGAGTCAAAGTTCAAACCAGTTGCTAAAAAGAGGTTTTTTTATTACTAAAACTAGAAGGAGATAGTATCATAATACTTTGTGATAATGCATTGTTTCCAATGGCCTTGGAACCAGATGGTTTCAATTGTTAACATAAATTTTTAAATAACTTTTGATCTTGTTTTAGAACTCCACATTTTTTAATATTCTTTTGATGTCCCCTCGATCTATGGGGAAACACTTCCAGCCGTCCCTAAGGGCCAAAACCCATCCACCCCATCCTGGAAGCTTGCATCAGATAAATTATTTATACTGACAAAGCAAGAAATGTAAGTAGTAGAAAATAATACTTGTTCCTTCATCTTATCTTGAAAAGTGGATGGTAGCATGTTGGGAAATAATTTGAGAAAAACTAGCAGCAAAAATTTCATGAATGGAACCATGATGAAGACTGTAAATGGTACAAGCCTAAAAATATCTGCTGTTGTTCTAGTTAGCTGCTGCCTCTCTCTCCGTGAAATATTCTTTCCACTCGCAAGCTTCAGTAAAACCTTGAAAGATATTGTAATGTCAGCCTAAAGAAGTTTAGTTCCAATCCGATAATGTTGCACTGCTTCCAATAAATCATGTTTCCACTGATGAAGTTTCCTGGCCCAATCTTCCCTGCTTGTGATATAGATCAGAAAAGAAATCGGCTGTGAACATGTTTACAAGGGATTTGCACCAAGGATTGATGTGAGTGTGCAGTAAAAAACAAAGATTGAGGTAACATCAAAAGTCTAATACAAACACACTGGGCTAACTTTATTGAATGGTTGTCATTACCAGATTTCTAAACCTTTGCAAATTAGAAAAAATTTCCAAGACATTAGCAAATTTTCTATAATGTACTAAAATGGACTATATTTGCCACAACTTAAATAGAAAAATAGTATATTAACATTTGTCCTGGATTATTTATGTACAGACATGTTTCTTATTTCATAAGACAAAAAAAATTGCCATCTAAACTAAAAACTTATGTAAAGTAGTTTCATTTCCTAGGGTTTTCCTTGATGAGAGACTACCATGAAACACAAGAATAGAAAATTCTCTAAATTATTCTATTTAATTTCTTCCCCCAATTTCCATCACTAAATATGTGATTGATCAATTGTATTTTAAAGCTAAAAGAAGTTAAATTCGATTCAAGTGATAAAACCTGCCTGCTCATAGATGCCACCACTTTTAGTGCAGATCCAATTCCAAGCATTATAGCCCAATTTTTTTTACGAAGGCCTCATATTTCTTGAGAAATTCCTACACTTGTTTTGCCTTGGCTTTTACTAAGCTCAACCCTTCTTCTACCTGGTCACATTCTTCTAGTGATGCTTCAATCTTTCTTTGCTTTGAAACTTTCTCTTCATTGTCATCCTCTTCATCCTCAGTAGTGCGTTGTTTTGCTGCTGCAGTGGAAGAAGTCCTTTTGAAGTGAGATATCAATCTAAATCCTTTAAATGAGACTCCCTGCCCCCGAAGAACGAGCAGAGAAGCATCTCTTAGAAGCAACTTGTCTGAGTGTTTTAGCCATTGTTTCATGGACACATCTAAGATAGTGTTTTAGCAACCTGTCTGAGTGTTTTATCCATGCTCTCTTTTGCTTCTTCATAACTTAGAATGCTCTCCATGCCATGCACAGGGGTTCCAATAACAAACTTTCTTCCATCTGCAGTGTAATTGTCACTTGAGAAAGAGTGCTTTACTTTTGAATGAATAAACTCTTTGAGGTTGAGAATAAGCTGATCCTCAAAATGATTAGTATCCCCATGGACATCCCGATAACCATATCTGACAATGCATTCGTATAACCTATACTCTTTAGGCCCTACACGACCAATAAGAAACTGTTCTTCTAGTGGTACATACGGCCTTGGAACTAATTTAATGCATATAAAGACAAGCACCTGATGGAATGCTGGAAGATTTGTTACAAAATGTGTAAAATTTGCAAGTATCCCATAGACAAGTTTTGTGTACATGAGGCCAATGCCAGGGACCCACACAATCCCCAAACTAGGACCAAGTCCAAGCAACCATTTTATGGATACCTTGTATTCCAAGTCAAATTCATACTTCTTTATTGTCCCATAATTCCACACATACATGATCGTCATGAATATGAGAACAAGAAGCATAGGTACCCAGGATCCTTCTAGAAACTTAATGAGAGAAGATGAGAAGTTAAGGGCTTCGATGGATCCAAAGAAAAGTAGAAAAAATATTTCTAGCATAATACTTTTATGCCAACAGATAATGATCACCAATGATGTAAAACAGGTAGTAACAAGCAAAACTGTGATGATAGCAGAACATGCCATGAAAACACCAAACATTGCAAAAACCATTACATTGAATGTCGAAAACATATCCTTTCACTCACAACAAAATTGCTCCATTGGTAATCCAAAATATACATAAGATCACAGGTGTAAACAACAAAACCAAAACATACCAGATGCATTTCCCATTCATTTAGTATCTTGAAAACTAATAGTAAAAGCAAGACATAGGATCATCAAAATCCAGTTGATTTCTGGAATGTAGATCCGTCCATATATTTTGTCAGATGTGTGCACTACTTTCACTCTTAGAAAGAAACCTAGTGCCAAGATTTGGTTGATAATTGAAAATGACCTAGTGATGATTGCTTGACTTCCAACCACTGATGCAAGTATTGCAACTCCTAGTACCGACCACCGTACATACTCTACCAAGATATTTACACTATATTCTATTATTTGATTCATTTTGTCAAAATAAAGGCAACTTTCTCACTAAAATTACCTAATGCAACAAAATATGAATAAACATATAATGAACACAGGCATAAGTAAATGTACCTAGCAATGATACATATAAACCAATAGCATAGTTATTGCCGATATGATGGTATTTTGAGAGGTAAGCAGCTTGACCCATATAAGATAAAATCAAAGCAAGATAAACTACATAAGTGAAAGAAATCTGTAGTTAAACAGTCATCTGTGACTTGTGAAATCATTGTTCTCATTTGTGTAGTCTGAAATGATGTTTGGAAGCTCTTGGTCTTGAGTTCAGGGACATTTGGTAAGAAATTATTTGGATACAACCTTAGCTCTCTTAGATTATAAAATGCAAATTTGATCCTAATAGTTGTGGTTCTAATTACTGGACTGCATAGCCACCAAAGGCACCATAGGGAGTAGTAGGACCAACCTGGCCTCCTTATCCCCCTGCTCCAATAGTTGCACCATATGAAGCAACACCTTGACCACCCTGATTTACATATCCCCCTCCTCTACCATCAACAACACCCCTTCCACCACCATAACTATTTCCACCAGATCCACCACCCCAACTGCCAACACCCTTATTTGATCCTCCTCCATAATTACCAACCCTGCCATAACTGTCATCGTTGTCACCACCCTGTTCACCTCCTACACTTGAATTGGTTTCTCCACATTTATTACATTGTGTTATTCTTGCAAAGGTCACATTTCCATAGCTAGAAACAAATTGACAAAATTTGTAAGAATTTCCTTAATATTTCAACAAAATAACCAAATGAAGTGAAAAACTTCATAACCAAACTAATCAAACACTGAAAGAGAAAATTAAAAACCGAGCATTGTTAATCACTTTTTGATCAAACTCTGATTAAATTCAACTATCAAATTTCATTATAGGTCCTACATACAACTTGGGTCCAAACAACTAGAAAGATGTAAAGGAAATGTTAGTACAACGACTAGTTCATGTGATTACACATACAACTAATATTTGTCTAATATAATCTAAGTCTTTTAGGAGCCATTTGTATTGTTCATCACTTCAAACAACTAGAGGCACCTACAATATCAAATGAAATTATTGCCTTGAACTCAGACATGATCAGAGTTTCTTTAGTATCAAATGATACTAATTCTAATCTCTGCCAACAAACTTGTCATATCCTCTAAACTTACTGCTGAAAATGAAGGAGCTTCAATGCCAAGTTTGAGAAACTTAAATGAGGGGCCTCATACAATGCCTCAAAGTTTTTTATTTTTGCAAAGACTTATACTTTATAATTCCATCCAGACATCTTCCTATACTACCTCTGTAGGTATCCCAATGCCATCACAAGGAATCTTTATTGAGGAAAGAGCCATGCTACCACAGAACGCTCAACTTGTTGGAAATGGACACTGCTCTTTTGGTATGAGGGTGAGCTTGAATTTAGTGGAAATGCCTCAAGTTGCACCTTCTCTTCTTTCAATAAATTCAAGAGAAACAAATACTGTAGGGGAGGTTATACATGATTTTTCCTTGAACCCAACCCGTCCTAAATTTTACATTGTTCCCAACAGAGTTGGCAAGTCATTGACTAATATTTCTGCACGGTTTTTAGAGGAACAAAAAGGGATGAAGGAATAATTAGGCAATTGATCTTTTGGATTTATAGATAGATTGAATGGAACCTTTGTTGGAAATGACATATGTGGTTCCTCAGCACAAGTATCTAATTATCCAAATCATATGTCTGTTTTGACAAGATACAAATATGGGGTTCACTCTAGGAATAAATTTACTGAGTCCAATATGGTTTCTTCAACATCATATACTGCAACAACACAAACACGTTTTCCACGAATATCTTCCCTTGAAAATGTAAATTATTAACCCATGAATAATTTAATCCATATATTTGGAAATCCTGTTTTGCGGTTAATGGGAAAATTTTTGATGGTGTCAAGCAAATATTTTATACAAGTGAAGCAAGTAGAGATTAGCATGACTAAGAGCAGTGATGGAATTCCAAACTCAAATTATGTCAAGCTTGTAGAGGCCATACTTGAATCCAAGTTTGGGAAGAATGGATCCAGTCACCTTCTTCAAGCTCTTGAAAGGTGTGTAGCTTCTAATCATAATCCACTTCAATCTTTTGAAGATGGAACAGGAAAAGATAAAAATATTCTTCATCCTTTTTAGGCTGAAAAAGGAAAAAGTTAAAAACTCTTCATTTGTAATATTTTTGAATTTGTGCAGTCTCCTTCATATCCTCTACGCATATGTAATGCTTGAAAGGAAGAACACTATCCACCAACACAAATTTCTTAGTTTGGTCATGTCTTATATATGTAATACATTCATTAATCCTCATATGGATTGAGTGACTTCTCTTGTCTATGCATTTAGACTCCTTAACCTGATTTGATATTTCAAGAACACAACTAAAAGGATTCATGCACATCCGTTGCTAATATAAAAGTAGCAGTTTGAGGAAACAATACACAATGAATACATAACAGACATAATACCTTATATTATCCTATAGATGTATTTCTACAGATTCCGCAATTGTTTAAAATCTTTAGATCCAATATTTTTCCATGTACTTTTAACATCCATCGAAAGATGTGAATGAGTCAGCAAACCCAATTGGATGTGTTGGAAGACTTCCTTAGCTATCATCCAATACATTTGCACTTTTTTCCTTGAATGCTTTCCATTTCTTTAGATCCCGAGGAAGACTCGTCTCAAAATCAATTCCTCGAGAATCATCATTCTCTATATATTTGGGCTTCCATTTCTCAACTAAAGGTGCCAAAACATTGGCAGCACGGCACATATCAGGCCCTTGATATGGTTCACATGCAATGACTAACCTACTAGTTCAACAACAGTGCAAATACTTTCAAGAGTTTCCTGTAAGTTCTAGAATTTGATCTATTGCCTTCATTAATGATTCTTTGTCTGAGTTCATTCGAAAAAATCATGATGCTAAATGCATGCTTTCCTCAGGTCCATTCTCATCGAGTGCCCTCCTTCCAGTAATGACTCATGAGCTCCATTAACACAACACCAAAGATACACACATATGCTTTTGTGGTGATTCGTCCAGTAACTGACACAATGCAAATTAATATTCAACAAATACCAGAAGTCAATTTTTATCTTGATTACTGTAACATTCTATACCTATTCCCAAATCCTTAAATCAAGTATTTCCCAAGTCAATTTCTCAACTGTTGATCCTTCTGTGAAAACTAAAAAACGTTATAAATTAACCAGATCTCCCAGATACCACTAACCTTAAAGGAATTCATTTCTATTTTATGTTCTAAATACACTGTAACAATGTTCTGAATGCAATCCATGTGACATCCTCATAGATGTGCCATTCTCATCTCTTTAAATACTCAACTAAGAATGTACAAAATATCACAAATAAATATTCTGATGGAAAATGAAAAGTTACTTAATTACCTGCATGATCAGGTTCTAGATATCCAAAAGTACCAGCTAATCTGGTCTCCACAGAGTATTTTCCCTCTAGTTCCAACTTCACCAATCGAAAATCTGAAACCTTTCCCTGAAAATATTATCGAAGAAGTATATTAGATGGTTTAAGGTCTCTATGAATAAAGGTTCTATGGGCTAGGCCATGCAAATACTTCAATCCTTGAGCAACATCTAAAGCTGCTGAGGCGTATCTTTTAGGAAATTGGTTCAAGCCCATTATTGGCCCAATCAAATATATGCCTGCTAAGAGCAGCACCCTTTGGCATGCACTCATATACCAAAAGCCTTTTATTGCCTTCAATATAGTAACCCAACAAGGAAACCATGTGTCTATGCCTAACTTTAGATAAAACTGTTATTTGTGACTGAAATTCCTCCAATCCCTTGTTACTTACAACTGGCACTTCCATTTTTTTAACTACAATTATGGTGCCATCATCTAGTTTCCCATTGCATACAACCCCAAACCCACCTCTTCCAAGCTTATTTTCAGAGATGAAATTCCTGGTTACATGCATGAGAACTTGCACTGATAGTCATATTTATAGCTTCTATCACATGAAACTCACTAGGTCCGCTGCTTGTATTTCATGTATCACTCAAACTATTTCCTCCATCACTATTATTATTATTGGCCACTTGGAATTTTCACCAGTGATTTGATCTATTTGATGGGTCTCTTCTGTTAGTGACAAGAGTGCTAGGTGCTTCAACTTGTATAGGTCGACGTGCCTCTTTCTTGTATATGCAGAATGCAGCAGGCACAAGAAAAAATAACATAACAACTACAACAACGGATCCAATAATGGTTCCAACAGAGATTCATGAATATTTCAGATTTTCCTTTATTCACATCAATTAGATTTGTGGGAGCATTTGACTTAGTACCATTTGCATTGGGTCCTGAACTGATCCCAGTAGGTGGTACTAGGGAGACCCAATTGCTTAGTGTAGAAACATTTGGAGAGGCCACAAAAGGGCTAGATCTCTTTGGAGATGGTGATGGAGGACTCCCAGAAGGTGGTGAGACAGAAGGGCTCACCAGAGGAGGTGATGATGACTTGACCATCAGAGGATTCCCAAAGTAAACACCTTGACTTGTGTATATAATTTTGAAATAGGAGGACTCAGGTTATTATTGAAGTAGTCAAAGACTTCAATTGGGTTATATTGGATGGAATTGTACCAGAGAGCATATTGTCGCTCAGCATGATAACTTTAAGTGATGCCAAATGGACAAGTGAAGGAGATATATTTCCAGCGAGATTCGTATTGGGTAAATTTTAGTAGGACACATTAACATCTCCATACCTTCACTCTAATTAAATATTTTATCCAATCTACAAATTGCAGATTGTTTGGTAACAAAAATCTTAAGAGAAAGAATTTGACTGAAGGATTAACTCTAGATGTGGAGGTTTTAGAGAAAAACACAATACAC
Source organism: Pseudotsuga menziesii (assembly GCA_001517045.1). Classification (NCBI taxonomy): domain Eukaryota; kingdom Viridiplantae; phylum Streptophyta; class Pinopsida; order Pinales; family Pinaceae; genus Pseudotsuga; species Pseudotsuga menziesii. Next base: position 343,393 of record LPNX010402985.1, on the reverse strand, counting down.
AATACATATGATATATGATATCATAAACATCTAGGAATCTAAGCTTCACCAACCCCCGTAACTTAGAGCATCTAGAAACATCTAGGTATCTAAGCTTCGCCAATCCCCGTATACTATGCAACTTCACACACCCCTTTTCCTACAACCCCTCTGAAGATAGCAATGTTTCTATACATTGCAGCTCTTTTAACTAGGAAAACCTAGAAACATCAAATTTGGTACCTGCACTAAGTATCCAACCCCTGTATGCTCTGCAGTTTCACACATCCCTCCACCCACAACCTCTCCAAATATACCAATGTTTCCATACTTGAAAGCTCTTCTCACTCAGAGCACCAAGAAACATCTAGCTCTCTAATGTTTCTCACCTACACCAAACCCCGTATACACTTGATTTTCACACATCTATGTTCCCACAACCCCTTCAAAGATACCAATATTTCCATACCTGGAAACACTTCTAATTCAGAGCACCTAAACTTTGGAACCTGTGCCAACCCTCATATGGTCTTCACTATTCAGTGTCACATATCCTAAGAAACATAAATGTTGTGAGACAGTAAACATACATTCATTAACAAAACACATTTTTATTTACCGTTGAATACTCGTAGAACCCCTAAATTCTTCAATGAAACCCAGGAAAGGCAGGGGAGCATGGGACAATTTTCCCAACGGAGCCATGAGAGATTGGGTAACTCAACCCCCTTACAAAGCCGCCATTTCTTTAAACAAGATGAACCAGATTTGTAAAGCTCCTCTCTCAATACCTTGGAAAGCCCAGGAATGCATCAATGCCCATCAAATCTCTTACCCATAAACAAGGTTCTTATGCTTCTCGAAACCTATCATTTCTCATGGCAAACAAAATTACTTACAGAACACAACGACTTGATGTTCTTGCTGAACATGTTGACCTGCTGTTAACTGATAGGTATGCATTGGATGTTAAGGTATGCAATGTAGTACAAATCAATGCAAGCAGGATGATGGACACCTGCAGACACCAAAGCAAACACAATAAAAACCAATGGACAATGCCCATAAGATGAAGAGGACACTGGGAAAAATCTCATTGGAAAGCAACATTCAAAATTGAACCCTTCCTAGCCCTTCCAAAGATTCTAGCCCTTCCCAAGTGTAAAGTTAAAATCACCCTTAAAAAAATATATAAAATCTGAATTTTACCCCTCCAATTAAGAAGGGCATAATTTATTTAAAAAGAAGGGCAACATTTAAATTACCCATCTATATAAATTTCTCAAGATGTTGAAATTCCTATGCTATAAAGTTCAATTCATCATTCAAAATATTGGAAAAATGATAAATTATAATTACTCACTCACTCATGGCATGCACTCATTTCTTAGTTGTGTAGGATGGTGAGTTATCATTGATAACTATGAGTCACTAACCATCGAGATGTGACTCTGACTCCTGAGTCACTTGGGGCTATAATCTAAAGTGTAACAATGTGTCAACAACTACAGCTATAAAAAAAACAACAACTACTAGTCTACTACTAGGCTCGAAAGGAGATCAAAACTTTGTGCCTACTACCTATGTGAACCTCGCTACCAATGTCCACTCTTTTTTCGTCAAAATGAAATTCAAAAGGTCAGTTTGAAACGTCCTCCTCTACAAGACTTCATTTCTTGCATGAATATCATGGACTTGAAACAACTATAAACAACAGTGGATGTCATTCAAATACAAATAATGGCATGTATCTCTAGGATCACAAACTGTGCAGAGGTCGATTTATCCACTGCTATAGAGAGGTGCCATTTGACACATGATATAGAGAAACAATTGTGGCTCAAGAATAGTCTTCAATTTGATGGGTGGCATGATTGTGATGTAATATCCCTCCATCCTTCCAAACATTTGTGGTTTCTCACAACATTTGTCCTTTGCACCACCAAAATACATATACAAATTACTTGTCCTAACATCCTCTTCTCTTTAAATCCTCAGACCTAATCGCATAGTCATAACTAAGGATTATTATGCATGCACATCCTCACCTTAGAATACGAATTGGGTTAAGGCACAAATACAACCATAAAGTATTAAATGTGTCAAGACACAAAGAGAACGAGACAATTATAAGTAAGTCTTATATTAAATTTACCATATAAGCCTTTAATTAAAACCATCAACTGAGATTTGAAACGTTGGATTGTTGTGATCTTCTTATCACTCCTTACCAATGTGATTGCAAGGCATTTTTTGAAGGTGAAGTCCATAATTTTAGGGATTCTTCCTCATTATCATGACTTTTGGTAAGACAATAAAGAGGGTAGTGGCCTGCATCAACATGGAAAACGGTTTTGACATAGAGGTTATACACATTAATTGTTTACATTAAATAACGACATAGAGGTTATACACTTTAATTTTTTACATTAAATAACTTAAATTCCTACCTGTGACTGTCAATTCACAGAATCGTGGACTGGTACAAAACACAACAAGTTTTAGAACCCCAAGCTCTTAATTAGTCACACCTATAACTTTCTCAAATATAGCCATTAATAAACTTCTTTTGGTATTTTGGTTCAATTTAGAAGGTGGATTGTTGAGACTCAGACATGCAGTGAGTTTCAAGGATTCAGTTGACTTAGGCTTGATTCCATTTCACCTCCATCCCATACATGTATTCTTTCACGACAAGTGTTGAACAAAAAAATTATAAATAGAGGGTTATGGTCAGGAGTTTTTAATTAAGGTGATGATAGGTGTCCAATATTTACTCAATTTCCACCCATCATCCCTATTGATTTTTTTAGGGTGCTTCTCGATCTCGATGGCTTCTATGATGTGTCATTTCATGTAATGATCAATCCCAACAATGAATTTTGCATATTCAATGCAGATGTGGTGTTTGGAAGTAACAAAGTGCTCAGCTAGTGCATATTTTTTAGTGCATTCATGGATAATGTCCGCATGGTTCTTTTTTAAGTCTTAGTTGAATTGGGCGACCTGTTTTACCAATATAAACCTTCCCACATGACACGACAAAAGTGGATGAAAAAGTGGATGCAATAGTAGATGCAAAAAAATACGTAAACATGGATGCAAAATGGGATGCAAATGTGAGTGCAAAAGTGGACGAAAAAAAGGATGCGAAAGTGGATGCTAAAATGGGTGAAACAAAACTAGATTAAAAACTAGACACAAAACATGATGTAAACTTTGATGCAAAACTTGGCACATGATGCGATACAGAAAAAGAAGAAGAAGTGGATACAAAAGAGGATGTAAAAAAGGATGCAAAAGTAGATGAAAATATGGGTGTAAAAGTGGAGGAAAACATGGATGTAAAAGGGGGCACACCAAGAGTATATGTACAAACTAGGCGCAAAATTGGGCACAAAACCTGGCGCAAAACCTGATGCAAAACCTGGTGCATAACAAGGTGAAAAACCCGATGAAAATTACACCATATTTTGCGCCATATTTAGAAAAAAGATGTAAAAAAACGCCTAAAATAGCACCAACCCATGAAATGGTGCCATTTTGTCCAAAAAAATGAAGAAAAATACATTAAAATATAGTCTAGATGCAAGAAAGGAAGTAAAAAGAGATGCTAACCATAGGGTTTTGTTGTAGTGAGAGGTCATCACTGCATTATTATATGTATCATATTCTGCGAGGTCATGAGGCCTGTATTAAGAGGTCGAGGAATCAAAATATTTACCTGAAATTCTGAGATGGGTTCAGGCCTCTACCTTTATATTGCATATGGATATGAGACTGTTTCTGTTTCAGTACCCCAGTTTAATTATAATTGAGTCTTTTATTGGTTAAAATATTGTTCTTGGTGCTTCCATTGGTTCAATTATTATATATTGGATCAACTGGTACGACGTTTAAAGGAACTTAGCCTGGTGAAGCTATGTCGACTAGTGTAGCTAGATGTTCGATGGTCACATGAGATCATTGATATAGTTATATTGAAGTTATAAAAGCATCTCAGACGTATGGGACTTGCAAGGAATCTTACATTGTCGAAGTATCAACAACTAGCTATGATGTTTCTAGCTAGGTATCAATATGGTACGGGTTCTAGTACCTAATTCGTAATTGACTTAGGAACCTATTTTTCCTTTGGCATGCACTTAACCGGGTTTGCTTCAATGGTGCAACATGGATAAATATGGTCAAGAGAAAATTCGTGCAATTTCTTTGTTGGATATCTGAAGATCGAGGTGCATGGCACCAATATTACTAATAAAAGGTATACAATTTACAAAATTTACACTTCATTGTCAAATTTACAATTTTCCATGACACAATTAAAAATGACTCATTCATATTCTTTTAGCTAGTCATTTTTTATGTCATGACTAAATTAGTTGTTTATGTTAGTCATTTTTAACTATGACACTTATTATCTAGTCATATTTGTTAACTGGAGACTAAATCAGTCATTAATTTTAGTCGTTTATAGTTGGGTCAATCAAAATTGCTCATATTTAGTAGTAAATCACTTGAGAAACCTATGGTGACTAGAATTTTTAGTCACCTAGTAGTTAATTCCTCATTTTGTACTAGTGTTCATACATCAGCTACGTAGAATAATCCATCATGACATGGCCTAGATATTTGACCATGGTATTTAGCTATGGTTTCCTTATGTTAACTACTTGAACCACTACTAGAACACTTATTGCATGATTTTGTGTTGATGCTTCGCTAGCACGCTCTTTAGACGAGCTAGCTAGGTCTTGCTACCCAGGAAATTGTGGCGTGTAACTGACCGCCACTCCGAATTCTTTTACTACGTTGGAGATGTCTGTAGTAAATCAGTGATGCTACTTGTTAATTCTGTCTGACACTCATCTATCCTTTTGTAGCTTGTAATGATTGAAAACTTCTACCATTGCATCTATCAGAAGTGTATAATCATCATTGGTAAGGCCAACAACTCCAGATGATTTGTCGACCTTTCTCTTCTTGTGACCTTGCAGAGACATTTTTGACTGCTTTCTCTTATCCCCCACTGCTAGGTCTATTGGGGTCATACTTGAGTCATTATGAGTATTAGTGGGAGAATTATGTGAATTTTCTTTTGGTGGTGGATATTCTCCCTATCCTCCATTCTTCTTTTTCGATGGATCATCCTATCATGGCTCTTCTTCTGTAAATGGTTGATCATCTATGACATGAACACTCCATTAATGAACAATGGAATCAATTACAGTGGTAGATAGTTGAAACTATGTCGCCAAACATTTCTTTTGCGATTCCTAACGAGGCTCTAAAATGATATGATGGGCCTCGACCAAAAATATGATAATGTTCTGAAACCGTCTAACGATCATTGCGGCAAGCCTGCCCTTATTCCTAACAAAATGCTGAAGGGATTCACCCTATAAAAATAATTCTATTTTATTGTCTTTTTTCTGCTTAGGTAGCTCCTTGTCGAACTATAAATAATAGTATCGAGCCCCTTGGCATTGGACGAGCACATCTACCCCTTAGTATTTTGGTGGCTCTACCCATGCGACAAAATAAATCAAAATCAATAACCATGAATAATGAAATGATCTACCTTTTTCTTGTACATATTCTCCATCTTATAATAGTTCATTTAGCAGATAGTGTGACCAGTTGAGATGGAATCCCACTGCATAGAGATTTACTGCAACAATTGTCCCTGGGATGCACTGGTTCGGTCACATCTTTCGCAGCAACTTGATAGATAGAACCTTATCTATGAACCGAACAACATTATCATTGATCGAGGAATTAGGAAAGCCTCTTATTTCTCTTTCCAGGTTGTACTTCTCTTTCAACTTATTTGTCAATTCAGTAACATGTTTTTTTCCAATGAAAAAATGGCATTGGGTCGACGCCTGCAAGGGGGATCTTGGTGATTGCTTCTATCTACTCGAATTTCACTAAAATATTTCAGTTGAGCTATAGAAATCCACCATGGAATGATAAGAGCAACTACTTAACACACACTAGTACAAAATGAGAAATTAATGACTAAAATACAATTATAAACGACTATTTTGGAGTCGACAACTAATAGTAGCTAATTTCCACTATATTATAGCTTGACTAACTTAGTCGTATTTCACTTAGTCATTAATAGGTTGACTTATTACTCATTGATTTAGTCATTAATTTAGTCATTAATAGTTAATGATTTAGTCACTTATTTCAACAATTAATGACCAAATATACGACTAAATAAACTACTAGATGATAACATATTAATGAAGAAACTAAATACGACTAAAAGTTAGCCACACTATAAGATACAATAAATTAGCTACTAATAGTTGTATATATGTGAATTTAGACGTTTTTATAGTCACAAATTTATGATAGTGCATGGAGGAATCGAAGCACCAAGCTTCTACCTATAATTAGGCAGGTGCTCTACCATTGAGCTAGTACCCTTTAAGAAGTTTTTATTGCTTGATAGTGATGATATTCAAACAAATTTTGCATCATTCAAGCATACAAAATAATGATTATCAAGTTACTATCAATCCATAATGGCTTACCTTGTACTAGTCCTTTAAGGCCTTTTTGCACTTAATAAATGCATTTGAAAGTCTTGAAGGACCATTACAAGGTAAGCCATTATGTATCTATAGTAAGCTGATAATCATTATTTTGTATGCTTGAATGATGGAAAATGCAAAAATACCAGAAATTTATAGGAATGAAAAGCATGCATCCAATGTTAAACTATCTATCGCGTCATCTAGAGTCATGCCAAGATATTTGAATTTGACTGAAAATTCATAAGTAACTTGAAGGTAGTGGTGGATGATGTCATGGAAAGGAGAATTTCAGTTTATATAGAAGCAAGGGATGAAAAAATGGAGCAACTCATCACCAAAAATGTATATAGAATAGTAAAAAGAAATATACAACTAATTCCATTTCATATCAAGAAGAATGGGCATTAAATCTAAGTACTCTTAGCCACTAGATAAATGGAAATGAAATGAGATGAAATATTAGCAACAATACCTTTGAGTTTGCTTCCTAACAAAAAGTATGAATACTTACGTGATCATTTTATTCATAGGTGACTTAAACAACCACTAACCTGCAATCAAGGAAAGAAACCATGTTCAGATTGATATATAAATAAATTAAAATAAATTTAAAGATAGGTTTTTCCAATACCACTATCATTTATACCTCAAAAGAGAACTAGTGAATGTCCCATAATTGTTCAACTTTGTCCAAAATGCCCACCTGGAATGCCATTGTTTAAAAAAGACGGAAATAAATTGAAAACATGAAAGTAGTAATTTGCTATACATGTCTATTGGATACAAAGTCCCATAGT
>LPNX010402985.1:269714-335836 GCA_001517045.1 Pseudotsuga menziesii | reverse complement strand
TAGATAGATAGATAGATATATAGATAGATCGATAGATAGATAGAGAGAGAGAGAGAGAGAGAGAGAGAGAGAGAGATTATGATCACACTTTGTCTCTCAGGATACCGGTCACTGATGAAACAATGGACATACCTGAGAGAGAGATAGGTATTTGTAGGGCAGAGTGAGACAAATACAGAACTCAAGGTAATAATCAAAACATTCTAGAAATCAGGATGAACTTTCAATCCATTACTACAAGCAAATAGAAGCTCATTTCAAATGTGCAGAGGAAGACTTAATCCACAATCTAGCATGCCCATCATACTGCGACACACTTCCATACATAGTAAAAGCCTCAAAGAGGTTGAAAAGGAGCACAAAAAACCTCTATAAATTATAAACAGGATCAGCATAATGTAACAGGTTGAATAAGAACCATAAAATCCCTAGTAAAGGTCATGGTATGCACCAACAATATCACACTCACATAATACCTTATAACAGTTAGCAACCGACAGATCCAATAAAGGAATCCCAAGGAGTAGTAATGGTTCAGTCTAGCAAACTCAACAAAGGTCACAAGCCAACTTAGCATCCCAAAAAAGGTCACGACTTAGTCCAAACAATTCACACATGTCACGTCTCTGTCCAAACAACCCACAACCAGTCAGCTCACACAAGTCACGGCTCTGTCCAAATTGCCTTCTATTTATGCACATTTTTTCATAAATTTACAGAGATGACTACATTAACATATGTGTAAGGGTTTTAAGAAAAATATTTGAAGTACATGGTTCCAAGATCCATGCTTCGATGATCATTATCATATTGATATAACATGATCCATGCCACCATATCTGTGGTTTCTTTATCAAGTACAAGTGAAAGTGGACTCATTTCATTTCCAAGGATTGCACGACTTTATAAAGTCACAAATAAACATTCTACCCACAAATGACCACAGAATAGGTCATTTGGACAACTTGGTGTTCCAATGCCCATACCATGGCTCCAATACCCAAACTTCCATGTTATTCTTTCCATGTGAGGAAAATACAGTCTACAAATAAAGTAAAATAGGTAGTTGTAGGGAAGAGTGAGACAAATATAGTCTACAAATATAGTCAAATGGAAGTAGCATCCACAAGGAGGATAAAAAGGAGCACACGAAACCTCTATAAAGTCTAAACAGGACGGCCATAATACAATAGGATGAACATGAACCACAACAACCCTAATAAAGGACACTCATAGAAAATACCTAATAATAGTCAGCAGACCATAGATCCAATCAAGGAATCCCAAGGAACGATCACAGTTCAGTCTAGCAGACTCAGCAAAGGTCACAACCCAACTTAGCAGCCCAAAAAAGGTCATGAATTAGTCCAAACATCTCACATAGGTCATGGCTCTGTCTAAACAGCCCATAAAGGTCATGGTTCTGTCCAAAAAACCAAAAGAGATCATGGTTCAATCCTAGCAGAGGATTCCACTTAGTCTAAGGCATCGCATAGGGTTACGGCTCAGTCCAAGGAATCCCACAAGGTCACAGATAAATACTTCCAACCTCAAAGGTGGTCGCAGTTCAACATAACAGGGTCAATAAAGAACACGGACTTCCCTAGAAGGATGCCAACAAGATCCAACACAATATAATAATAATAATAATAAAACACATACATGAAAATATAACTAAAACAAAAAATCTATGTGCAAATGCAGCTCTGGACCCACCATATCTTGACCCACCTTTGCTTGACGACATTCATGGTCAATTTTCCAAAAATCATGGAGATTTCATCCTTCAATTCCATAAATGACTACTCAAGAATCTCGTTGGATCCAAATAACCTGTCCAAGAAGACCGTTGGCAGCAAATAACCAGTCCAATAGACCATTGGCGCCAAATATTTTGCATTGGTTCGTGGCGAGGAGGCTTTGGTGGGCTCCGAGAGGAAAGTAGTTGTGAATTGGTAATAGAGGCAATTTTTGTGCATTTATTAGGCCACCATTTATACTCATTGAGGAAATTATGATTCCTATTCACAATTGTTGAGGGTTTAGAATTTTGGTATTTAATTTCCAGTGCTGCCATGGATAAAAGAGAATTGGAGAGAGCATGGAGGATATTGAAGAGGCATGCCACGAATTCTACATCTCTAGAGTCAAAATGACCTTCTTCCATTACAAAATCACAGGTAAGTTTCTTGGTTTACTGTGAAATTTTAGCTTTTTCCTGCTAATATTGGTTATAATTATGAAGCATAGGTAGGTAGGTTAAGGTAGGTAGGCAGGTCTTTTTAAAAACCTAGAAAGAATTCATGAAATAAGCCTACTCATATAAAATACCTTAGAACAGTCAACAAACTGCATATCGAGTCAAGGCATCCCAAGAAACAATCATGGTTCAGTCTAGTAGACTCAACAAAGGTCACAACCCAACTTAGCAGCCCAAAAAAGGTCACAACTTCGGCCAAATAGCTCATATAGGTCACAACTCTATCCAAACATCCCAATGAGATCATGGTTCTATCCAAACAACCCACATAGATCATGGTTTTGTCCTAGCATATGTCACAACTCAATTTAATACATCCCCCAAGGTCACGACTCAGTACAAGGAAACCCACAAGGTCACGAATCAATACTAGCAACCTCAAAGGTCATGGTAGGAACCAAAAACAACACACTCACAAAAAATACCTCATAATAGTCAACATACTAGATATTGAGTGAAGGCATCCCAAGGAGAAATATCAATATTTTTCAAGAATTAATATCATGGAGAAATATCAAGTTTTTCATGCAGATCTATGAAATTTACCATCTAGAGGAGGGCACACCTATTGTGGTATTCCATCTTCATTCACATATCAAATCTGGGTCTCAGGATGAGATTACAATGCTTAGTGGAGGAGGGAGAAGTTGGTTGAGGCTATACATTAATCTCTTCACTATTCTCTTGTCAAGGGTGCAATTCTTTTATAATCACATGAAGGTGAGGATACACCAAGTAGAAGAATAATACCAGTGGGAAGGCAGTTCGTGTGTAAAACTTAAAAAGAGTGTGTTCAAAAATTAAAGTTGTGATCACAGTCATTGATGAAGGAATGGATTCTCTTACAGTCAAGCATGTGGGATTGAAGGTTATATCTACTGTTGTGATTTGCATTGGAAGGGAATTCTCTATTGAATCCAAATATTCTAGTTGGGCATCATCACTTATAGGAGGGAATTCTTATTTTTTGGTCCATTCAATCCTGAACATTCGCTCTCATTTCCTGAATATTAATGTGACCAAAGGCTATTGAGTTTAGCATAGAATTTTGAGTTTTCATTTTCCACAATGTGAAGACATATACAACCACCACATCTTGTAGAACATATCTAAAGGGAGTACGCCATTCCCACTAGTTGCAATCGATCTACCCTTAACACCATCAAATATGGATGCTAGGAAGAGTTGTTACAGACATATAAAATCTTAGAATTCACTGTTGTCACCTACATTGAGCTGAAACTTATGATAGATAGTATATTTTGGGCCTAAATATGTTGCATAATGGATTTCTATGGTGGATGTATCAGTCCAATACATTTCTACTGCTTGCATGCAACCTCAAATCTAGCAATCACATCACTTCCAAGCTTGGGAGGAGGGCTGCTTCAGCCACTAAATTCTTGTTCATACTGCTGATCACAATTTGAGGATAGTACCAACATTTCTAGGAAAGCATATCCACTAGCATAGCTCCTGAGCATTCTCCTTAGCTAGCTCTTCATTAAACATCAAGCTTCCATATGTAATTTGGGAAAGGTACCATGGCTCAAACCTGCTAGAAACTTCCAGGCATGTACCAATTACAACATTATATATATATATATATATATATATCAGTTCTATGTTTATTGCTAGTGTGAAAAATTGCAACTTGTCTTTCTCTTGTTTCATGCACTAATTCCTTTGCTATAAATATATGAGCCTCGTGGTATAAAGGTTAGAATAAATAAGAAAACACGCAAGCAAATAAGACACCAGTATTACACCAACAGTACATAATCCATCCTCAAATACAAACAATGAACAAATCAGTGAATTTAAGAAGTGTTTGGCGAAAAAATACATAACTAAGTTACCAGGAAGTGGGACAAATTTAACTTAGTTTGGGTTGGGGGTCTTATGAATTTGAATGTAAATTTTAATAGAATGTGTAAATGAATAGAAAATTTGTTGAAATTGAAGATAGCAGGGTTTTTGCTTTCTCCTCTACTATAAAAAACAACCTGCCACCAGCTAGTTCAAAATAAAAATCAATGTGCTTCACATTACATGACAAAAATGTTATGTCACGTTTATATCTACATTGTACACTTTCCTTTATTTCTTAAAGGAAGGATCTGAAAACAACCAATTCTCATATGTATGAGGGCTGAAGGGATGGAATGAATAATGATGTGGATGGCCTCTTATACAATGGGGTTGCCACATTTATTATTGTCATAGGTTATCCCCAAGCCACTAAAGCCACACTTTGTTATATGCGCAGGACAATTCATTAGTTATGCCTTTCTATAGTAGGGGGGGTAGTTTTAAAGGTGGTAGTAACAAGAAGAAGGAAGAACCTATGCACATAGGCCGATTCAAGATGAGTTGAGCATTGTGAGGATAAGAACAATGGGTGAAATCCTAGTGTGGAACTCAATTCATCACATTTCAGAATGCATGAAACTAATCAAGAAAAGGTTATCCCCTGAGGAATAATCACCTATAGGAACTTACATTGTATGGAGGATGTTGTAGTGTGTGTCTCTATCATTTTCCACTTGTTATGACCGAATCAGAACTAGTGTCATTTGTAGTGACTGCCACCTTTTTACAAATTGAAATACAATGAATTAACCTATCAACTTTTCCAAACAATAAATATTGAAACATCAACATATTTTTATATTTTACAAGATAGGAAAAGTGTATGTACATGCTAATAAAATAAATTTACACTTGTCTAACTTGTGAAATGATAGCATAAGCACAACAATATTAGTTTTAACAATAAAAAATTCCAATGTTCTTATCTCAATGTGTGAGTGTGATATGCTGATCATTTTTAGGTAAGTTTTGAACTATCTACTAAGGAATGGGATAATGAAAAGTCATTACTCCACAACTCATGTAGAAAAGTATACGTCGTCTTGAAAGTATCATTGTAAATATAATATAGTTTTGTTTAAGCATAGTTGCATAGGGACTACTCTTTGGGTTTGGAGAAATCATATCTAACATTCTTTGTACTTAAGAACTTGGGCACTAGAATTTTTTTTTCTATATTAGATAAGATAAATGTTGAACAATTGAGGAACATCTTATGAGATCTAAGGTGAGGTTTAAGTTTCTCCCAAGGGAATTCCCACCCTGTTCCTTGGAGTCAAGAACCCCATATGCTGCCAATAGATTGGGAAATATTGTACATTCAGAACTACACGGGATAATAAAAAATCCAACGATGAGTTTCTATTTCAATTGTTCACAATATCTTAACCTAACATTAACTGCAAAATTGGGTGAAGCAACCATACAAGACATTCATACCCACATTCTGTACATCCCTCTATACATTGCACTGGGCATTTCTATATCTGAAGTGACAACTTTAGGATCCTTGATTAGCTCTTCTATTTGATGTTTTAGAGGACACGTTACTGAACAAAATGTAAGAAAGGGTTAGGATATCCATTTCCTATTCCATTTAGAACATAACCAAGTCTAGAAGTATCCATTTAACGTTCTAACTTAAGTTGTGTGTTTCCTTATCTACAGTTGTATATGGATGCGTCAATTTAGGAATATGTACATATGAAGTTTTTTTAGGATCATTTTCAAAATAAAATAATTATTATGGTTCACATCTATAAAGTGAAAAAAATGACCTACCATTAGGGTAGAATTTTAAAAAAATGGCAGTTATGATGTTAAATCAACAACCTAAATCTTACTAAGTGTGAGGAGAAATGAGAGACCGGATATTTTAGAATTATTAAATCATAAAGTATTGCAGACTACTAATTAATCCTTGAGCATGTTATTTCCAAGGAAAACCATCTATGCTTATCCAAGGAGACTATTTTTAGGGTTTAATGTTGTTGTCTCTCTCTCTCTCTCTCATCACCATCAAATTTCTGGTTCAAAATTGAAGGAAACAATAAGGGTATTGGAAGTTAGAGGAGGAAACAAACAACTCTGGTTGGGCCTGCCTTTAGTTCATGAGATCACTACTAGGCCTCTCTCCACTCATATTTACACTATCTAGGGCCTTCTTTTAGCAATCGAGCATTGCTAGGGCCTTTTCTTAGCAGTCGATCCATGTCTAGGTCCTTCTCCACTTAGCCAAGCTATGATTGGAGACTGTTCCAAGAACCCAAGCCTTATTTTAGCATAGTCAATAGACAACAAAAGTCAATATCAGCCTCAATCTTGGCCAATACAACCTATATTCATTTGATAGAGGGTTTGGGTCTATTTGATTGGTGGAAACAATCTTGTTTAGAACAATCATTCTTAACCAAGATTCTTTTGGTATGTGCATCCTAGGGGAAAATTCAAATTGATGTTAAAGTCTTCTTCTTATCTGCTTATGTACAAACTCAGTCATCTCATTTAGAGGAAGATTAATAATTGTTTGGGGTTTTATTCCTTAGGATTCTCCATGAAAGAATTATTTGTGCTCTTGTGGATGAATTTATGGATGATTGTTTACTACTATTACATAACTCAAAAATTTAATATTAGAAGTCTACAAATTTTAAGAAGATTGTTATTGCTATTAAAATCATATCCATGTTATAAATTTAACACTTTCCTTGTTGTGGAGGGAAGAATTGTTCCATAAGTCATTGTGCCAACAGAGAATAATTTCAGCATCCTGCTATTGGTGCTTGTCATGGGATTGTTCTAAGAAGTAATTACCATACTACAATAGCATTGGAATGCACCTTCTTTCTGGAATTTGAGGTGATGATTGGTCGGGGAGTTTATTAAACACAAAAATGCAAGTTGAAGCACATAGAATGAGAGAATCTATAGGAAAAATGATTACTGATGTGGCTTGAGGCAAATTCTAGTATGCCCACCTCACATCCATCAGTGACTATGGGCATCCTAAAGCCCCATCTCATATTCAAAGAGAATTTCTTGAGCTCATTAGTGACCTCAATAGAGGATTCACTCTAAGTGAAAATATCTACAAACTTATTTCTTCTTTTTTTGATTAAGTACTCACACTTCAACATAGAGACCTACATTCCACTATCCCATACACCCCACTGCCAGCCCCCCATCAAACTAAGATTGATTAACAATTATATCAAACACTCATATAATTTAAATACTTGAGTCATTTTCTACAACAACCAACTTGATACAAAATCACAATGCCCATACAACACATAAATGACACAAACAACATATTTAACATAGATATAAATGAGAATAATATTGAGAGACACGAGATTCTCTCAATGGCAGTTTCAAAAATTTCTATAATTAAATTCCGAGGAAAATCTTTAATTTCCTAGGAATTTCATTTGAATTCATGATATTTCTTGTAAACATTTGGCAATGTATGATTGGCAGAGTAGAAAAACAATACTATACTTTTATAGTTAATGTCCATGGCGACTAAATTTCAAATTATACAAAATATTTAGTAGATACACATGTTTATTACTCATGAGAGCTTCAATATCACAATGCCTATGGCAAAATTAAGCAATTTATTTCAGACTTCTTGTAGTCTAGTGTAGTAAGCAAACATAATTTCATCCAATAAAATCAAGAACTTATTACACCTCTAAACAGTTCGTGTACATTATGATTATAGACATTAGAATTTGAGTAACACCATGTTGCAAAGGGATCATTAGAGCCATTTAAGAGAATGAAATATATTTGTTAGAAATGATATCTTAGAAGGAAATCCACATGGATAGCTGACATGGAAGAGACTAAGACTTCTTGGGATTTGAGTTTTGACAACTTAAGCACCAATCAAAGATAAAGGTTCATTTGTGCTCCAAACCATATGAAGGCATGGAAAAGCTGAAAAATGCATTTGAGATGGACTGAGAATGATTTCAAAACTAACTTGTCATTTTCAATAACCTTTTAATCTTGCTAATCCCAACGAAGATGGCCTCCCACTAAGTGATATCCCTTAGTAAAACAATCTGGGATATCAATGAAAGGGGATTAAATTGAATACTATAGAAATGGATATGGATATGGATAAAAAAAATTAAGTTTAGAAATGAACAATAAACAACATACACACACACACAATAGCAAATATATGTCTTAGCCTTTTCTAAAACTAGAATCCCGTTAGTTTACAAAATTGTTGTAATTGGAGTATACCATTATGACTGAGTCCAGAACCTCAGATATGCTATCCTTTTGTTCATGTTTTCTCATAGTTTTACAGCAAATATCAGTGGGTTGACCATGGTTTGACTATCTTGACCATGGATTGACCTAGGGAAAATGGTCCAACATGGACTCATTTCAATATTCATCATATGTGGTTATCTTATGTACATAATCACACGGTATATTCTTCAGTTTGTAATCTACTATTACCTGTACCTCATTTAGTTTGAAACTAATATGCATTAGAGGAAATTTCAACTCAAAATGGGCTTACTAAGGAAAATTAATAAAATAATAGTTAAAATAATAAAATAATATTAATTAATTTTGGAGGAAGAAAATAAAAAACTACTTTTTTGTTCGTATTTTCGACATATCTCCCTATGCTTTTAATCAAATTTCAATTAGGAGAGCACGTTGGATGCATAATTAAATTACGCATCCAACGAGTACCCACTCAGCATACTTTTGACAGGATTCGCTACCCCAAAAACAAAAAATACCTGAAAAAACGTGATGATGAAATACCTGGAAAAACGTGATGATGATGACATCATCATCACATTTTTTTCAGGTATTTCTTGTTTTTGGGGTAGCGTGGACCATCAAAAGTATGTGGAGTGGGTACTAGTTGGATGCGGAGTTTAATTCCGCATCCAATGAGCTCTCCCGATCGAAATTTGAGTAAAAAAATAGGGAGATATGTCGAAAATACGAACAAAAAAGTAGTTTTTTTTATGATACCTATCCCCAAATTTATATTTAAAAATTGTTTAAGAGGTGCTCCCTTTTTTAATTTTAAAGGATTTTTATTGGCTAATACATGATGACATGGAATTTGTATTATTTTTTGAAGGCCCATTTTAAATTGAAATTTCCTCTAATGGTTGAATTTGCATATAGATTCAGATGGGTATTTTGAGGGTCACATCTTGATCCCCTCAGTCTCAACTTTTTATTGGTATATTACATTGTATGGTTCTTCAACAATGCACACTTCCCTAGGTAGTGCATATCTATCCAGGAAATGGTTAGAGTTGGGGTTGCAAGGTTAACTGGTGGTTTCGATTAGGTTATTTATGTTTCAGCTAGTTTTCATATTAAGTTTGATGGTTTTTATTAGTTTGACTTGGTCAAACCTAGTAGGGTGGTGTGATAGCTTAGTCGACATTTCTTCATATAACATGTTGTGGTCTTTAGATGACTTTGCTTTTTCTATGGAGAGTGAAACTATATATTGATTTTCAGTACACCCAACAATCATTGTTGAACCCAAAGTGAATGTGTAACATGAGGTGGACTTCCTATTACCAATACAACCTTCTCAATATGAATGTGTAGCCAATCACTCTAAAACATTTTGTAGGAATCTTGAGTTGGATTTTGAATTCATAACAGATAGAGACATGCTAAGAAAAAAATGGTTTCTTTTCTAATTCATTTTTTATTACCATACATTGGTATTCTTTGATATTTAGCAGTTCATTAACAACAAGGAATAGGCTTCAAAGTTCCAAAGAAATAGTGGTGAATTTGTGAAACCCTATGGTATAGTCAATTTTCTAGCACAGAGTTGATTTTTTCCACAATGGTGATTGATCGGTTGACTTTTGGAGAACTATATTTTCTTAAATATTAGTAGTACTAGAGAAATAAAGCAGATACCTATTATTTCAAAATTGCACAAGAATTTTACATAATGAAGCAAAAAAGAGATGGATACAAAGCAAACAAATTTTGGGTGGATTAATATGAAATGTTTATTTTTAGGATGACAGGGCACAACGTGACTATCTGAATATGCAAGATAGGTTGAGGGACATGTGTTTTTCTGATATATATGACACAACTTCCCTAAAAATCCCTTCTTAGATGGTGCATTTCTTGATCTTTGACCTATCAAATAGATTTCAAAAACTTTACCCGTGACCTTTAGCTAGAAACTGATAAAGGATAAATTCAATTTCAAGATGATCAAGCTCTGCATTTCTAATGTCACCCACTATAAAGTACACATCAATATTAAAGTGAAAAATAAAGTAGATATTTTTTTAAATTTCCCAAAATCAAGAGAAAAATTAAGCAGAGACAATGTCTTCCAACCCTAACATGTAAAAAATTAGCATAAAATCCTCACTCAAAATTCCTAGATTCTAGACCATGTGTCAAACCACAACCATGAAAAATGTTTTAAAGCCATGGACTTGTAAAAATGATGTAAACTAAATATCTCTAATTCAAACCCTAAATATTCTAATTTCGAAAAATCACTTAAACCCACTTCTGCCAAACCCTCAACATCTAAAATGAAAACATATATTCTTTGAAAAAAATGCAAAAGTATATGAAAATACAATAGTATTTGAAATTATGTCAAATGTGATTACCTCACCTTAGAATTCATCTCCTTGAGTGGCTTTGATATGGAGGTGTCAGTTGATAACACAATCATCATTCACAGCAAATTCCATACTTAACCTACCTATGAAAATATTGCATCCTCTTTCTTGCATATTGGGGTTTGTTGAGATCCACCTTCATTTTATACTCTTCACAAAGTTCCATACCTGTTAGGTTTTCTTCGATCCCACAAAAAAATTGCCTTCAAGAATGTATTGAAATGTTTGGCTCCAAGAATTATTCAATCCTGAAAGAATTTTCCTCAATTCATTTGCGGTTAATATAACATAGGACCAATAAAGTGAGTGCTTATTAATCAAAATCTAATGAAATAGTAAGCGAAATTCTCAAATTAAGAAACAAATAGTGCAGTGAGTTTACACTCGATAAAATCAAATAGACATGAGGATAAGCATTGAATACTTGAGTCGATCAATTACCATAATAGTATCCTGCATGAGAAAATCCAATGTACTAAAAAACTACAACCATTAAATTCTTTCAAACTAAAGATGCACATTTCGTAAGAGGTTAAGCCTGTATATAGGTATTTTACAAAGATAGAAAAAACAATGTGATCACGTTTTCAAGAATATAATTGCACTTCTAAGAAAACAAGTGTCACCTTAACAAGTCGATCCAAAAGATGTGAAGGACTATGTAAATTAGGATCCAAGTTTGCTGATAGCTTTAAGGAAGAATTGAAATTTTGGTTAAAAAATACAATGATATCTCCTCCTGCAACTTGGAAAAGAACATGGGTAACAATTAATTCTAACCACCAGAATTATAGAACTACCCCACGAAAACAAAAAAAATATATTTAAAAAATCATTTTCAAAATGTGAAATTGAGGAATAAAGGCCCAAATAATTTTTTTACCTTTGCGATGTTATAGATAGCTTCACATGTAGTATTAGCACATGTTATCTTGGTCATAAAAATAATTGATAATTGGTGGAACAATTTTCTAAAACAACATATACAAAAACATTAATGTAAATGATTGTCACACACAATCAATGTGCTAATAGCATATTACCATGAAGTAGAAAGAAATATATAGAGAAATTTTAAAAAAATGAAACATATTTTCATTCAAACAAATATAGCACTCAATTCCCATGGTCTGCATGGTGATTTAGGGTTCATGATCTTGGCTGCAGATGGAAGGTAATATATCTATACACTCCTCGTGCCAACGAACCTCTTTCTTCCAACCATCATTATGCTTCATTTGCCAAATTTTGTTTGGCACACAGGAAAGGGGATTCCATTTTCAAAAAGAGTAGAGAGCGCTCTTTTGAAAATTTTAACTTGATTATTTTTAAAACAATAGGGAGAATGAAGGTTTAAACATGGGGTAAAAACATTTTTTTATGTTTAATTTTGGGGGGAACATTTATTTTTGTATGAAAGGGAATAATAAATATGATTTCTTCAACCTAAAGAGTGGTTAGTTAGTTTATAAAATGTGGGACGGGGTAATGAAAAGAGGGAAATTTGGATAGAAAACTATTTTTTTGATGCAAAAGAAGGTAATATGGCAAGGACTTGCAAAAGGTAGACTAGGGTGTCGACTATTTTCTGCCTAGTTCAATTTTGCAATCAAGTTACTGGTGTGACAAATCAATGCTAGAAATCATATTGTGGATAAGTTGGTGGACATGAGAAGACTCTAGATGACTAGCATATCTTTGAAGACATGGTTAGATGATGATGACCTTTGGTAGATTGAGGTGATGACATGAAAAATGACAATGAGATGACAGTAATGAGAAACCTACAAGTTGGTTGGCCTCTACACATAAAGGAAAATACAAGGGGGAACCTACAAGCTAGTAGGTCATGATGGAAGCCTCCATAGGATGCCAAAAGGACCAAAAACACAAAAAATGGTAGCCCATTTTTCTATGTTGGATGTTTGGGTCAACAACATCCATCCAAAGATGCATTATAAATAATTCATTGCATCTAAGAGAGATAGCCATTCACATCATCCATCACAGAGATAGATTAGTGTCAAAAATTAATAAGCCATCATTTTATCTATTGGATGGAATCAACCTTTCCCGAAATGTTCAACAAGGCTATCCAAAGCTCTAAGTCTAGGTTAGTGAACCAAGCTGCCAGTTTATGCAAGGTTTATGAAGAGACCAGTCTACTAACATTATGAATGGGAATACGAACTGAAACATATGATGCAACACAATACTAGTGGGATTTAGGATTGAAGATAAGACCATGGAACAAAGTTTCTTTCCATTGAAATTTGTTAACTTGTTTCGGGACGGAATGGAATTACATTACCTTCACTTCAGCGTTTTCAAAAACACCTACCTACCTATCTACACCCCTAAAGTGAAAGGTATTCTATAGCGTATAACTGAGGAAAACTACTAGAAGTGTTTCCACTATCACCTTTCAAAAATCCCTTGATAGTATAGTGCATAACCAATTCATTCAGCGATTATTGGTCCAATGAGCGAGCGCATTTCACTATGGCTTGTATTTTTCTTCAATAGCTAAGAATAATGTTTCAGTTTGCTAGACTAGAGAATGTGGGTAGCTTCAAAATTATAACCAATATTATCAAGGAAATGTTAAAAATTCATAGTAAACCAAGAAACTTACCTACGAATTTAACCCACCTACCTAAGATTCAGTATTATAACCAATATTATCATAAAAAAGTTAAAAATTAACAATAAACCAATAAACTTACCTGTGATTTTAACTTACTTACCTAAGTTTCAGTAATATAACCAATATTATCACATAATAGTTAAAAATTGACAATAAACCAATAAACTTACGAGCGATTTTAACCTAGTTATCTATGCTTCAGTATTATAACCAATATTATCAGGAAAAAAGTTATCAATTCACAGTAAACCAAGAAACTTACTTATGATTTTGTAAGGGAAGAAGGTGATGTTGAATTTAGAGCTGCAGAATTCATTCCCATCTCTTCAAGAGCCTCCAAGATCTCTCCAATGTTATTTTATCCATGGAAGTGATGTCAATTAAATACCGAAATTATAAACCCTCAACAGTGGTGAATATCCATCACAATCTCCTCAATGGGCATTGAAGGTGTCCTAATAAATGACCAAAAATGCCACCCAATTCATGCTACTTTCCCCTCATAACCCACCAAACCCTCCAAAAAATTCCACCCAATTCACACTACTTTCCCCTCATAACCCACCAAACCCTCTTCACCTCCATCCAATGCAAAAATATTTGGCACAAATGGTCTGGTTGGACATGTTATTTGGAACCAATAGGTTGGTTGAGTAGTCATTCACAGAATTGGAGCATGAAATCTCCATCAGTTCAGGAAAATCAATCACGAATGTCATCAAATAGAGGTGGTTCATGAGTTGTTAGGTCAACAATTTCATTTGCATATAGATTTTTTGTTTTAGTTATATTTTTATGTATGTGTTTTATTTTTAATATTTTATTATTATATAAATTATGTTAATTTGTTATATATTATATTTTTTTAATAATTATTATATAACTTGTTTAGTTTTATAAAACAAGATTAACATGAAATTTAATTAGTGTGTTTTTATATAAATATAATAATTTGCTTTTTACATAAATAGAATATTTGTTTTATCATTATATAATATTTGTTTTAATGGTATTTTCTTCTAGTAGTATATATAATAAACTTGGATCAAGGAGTTTGTTCAAGAAGAGTTGTGCAAATTGTGAATTAGGTGGGTAGTGACGTCAGATGCAAAATTTACCTGACCATTAATGCGTAAAGGAGGTTTAACTTGATATTGATAAGGATAGGCCATCATTTCATTATTTGTATCATATTTTGTGAGGTAAGTCTTGTAAGTGGTCGAGGAATCGAAATATTTACTTGAAACTTCGAGATGGGGTCGGTCATCTACCTTTATTGCACATCGATCTGAGACCCGATCTCAGTCAACACCCCTGTTTAATTATAATTGAGTCTTTGATTGGTTAAAATATTTTTCTTGGTTCTTACACCGGTTCAATTATTAATGGATTAATTGCTACAACGTTTAAAGGAACTGATCCTGGTGAAGCTACGTCAACTGGTACAGCTAGTTCGACGGTCACAGATCATGATAGCTATATTGAAGTTAGAAAATCACCTCAGTATGGGACTTAGGACTCGTACATTGAAGTATCAAAAACTAGATATGATGCTTCTAGGTATCGATATCGTATTGGTTCTACCTAGTTCATAACGGTTTGCTTCAATGGTGTAGCAGGGATAAATATGGTCAAGAGAAAATTCATGTTATTGCTTTGTTGGATCTCTAAAGATCAAGGTGCATGGCACCAATATTACATATAGAAGGTAGACAATTTACAAAATTTACACTTCATTGTCAAAATTGTAATTTTCCATGACACAATTAAAAATGACTAATTCATATTCTTCTAGCTAGTTATTTTGTATGTTGTGACTAAATTGGCCATTTATTTCAGTCATTTTTAACTATGTCACTTATTATCTAGTCACATTTGTTAATTGGTGACTAAATTAGTCATTAATTTAGTCATTTATAGTTGGGTCAATCAAAATTTATCATATTTAGTAGTAAGTCACTTGAGAAACCTATGGTGACTAGAATTTTTAGTCACATAGTCACTAATTCCTCATTTTTTACTAGTGACATGAATTCACTTCTATTGTGCAGCCAAAATGTGGCATGCGCATCAGCAACAATAATCCAACTTTGTCCAATCTTCTTTCCCATTTCATCGGAAGTATGTGGATGGGGCCATCCTCTATGTCGCGAACACTAGTCAGATATCTATTCATTTCCAATTCTGAAAACTTACGCAAGTCGTGGTCGACAAAGCCCATCTTTTGTAAGTTTGGAATTATGTTTGTCGTTACTCAAACTCCTTTCAATATGGCTAGTTCTACTAATGGATACTTTGCATTTTTTTCAATTCTAATATTAGCTGCATCTACTGGCCTTGGTGGGACATAGTCTGGAAGCAAGGATGTAGACCGTTGTTATTCATTAGCTGCTTTCGGTGTCGTTTCCTTCGTACGGCTACCATATCATTTCCTTCTTGACGTGTCAGGTGGGTCTAGTCGTAAAATAACTTTTGGAATCACCGGTGTCTATGCAACTTCTTCTGCAAGTGTAGGTGATATTGGAACAAATATTGTAGTGTCTTCCATAATGGGAGTAGGTTAAGGAGTCTTGATGCTTGATTCTTGAACCATGTTCGTACTCGAGATGGAAACGACCATACTATGCAAAAAATCACCTCGGATCTTACAGTTGCAAAAAATTATCTCATTGTACTCAATCAGATGCAATAGAAATGAATGAAACATCAACATGAAGAGGATATACGCTTACCCATTCAATAAGTCATCCATTGACACGATTAGAAAATAAATGTAAAGGTGGCAATTTTCGTCACATGGAGAAATCTTTCTAATCATTACAAGTAAATTGACAATCAAATCATCACTTTGTTTGTCAGTTCAATGGTATTAATTGTGCATTACTTACAGAATTGACCAAAAAGCACGTCGCCAAAATATCTCACGTCCTCAAATTAACTGCTAACCAACTGTCACTTTTGATGAAATTTCCTTGTGTGACAACAATTTTTTTTTCTGCAACAGGACTAGAGACTGAGACACATTTCTTTCCTTGCGATAGATTGAGGGATTACGACAACTTTTCTTTTTCCTCAATAGACAAATAGTCTATGACAACTTTTCTTTTTCCTCAATAGACATATCGTCTATGATAGAACACGGATAAACTTGAAACAAATAAAACTCATACCTTTTGCAGAGATAACACTCATAAATATGAGACTTTTTGTCTTTTTCTTTCTCTTGTTTTTCATTTTATAATCCTGATTTGAGCAAATTGCATCTATTCTAGTAATGCTTTAGCTAACTTCCATTCACCAATCCTTTGAAAAGTGTTATATCTAACTTCTTCAGTTTCACTGCTCCTCCTTCAGTGATCTGAATCACAATATATTGTCCCAATGAATGTGTTCTAAGCTTTCCAATATGATTCAAAAAATTACTTTCATATAGATGAACAAGATATCCAATTTGAAATCACTTATATTTGATATGTCGATCATGCCAATATTTTTTCGCACCTTCTTGACATTCTGATGATATGCTGTGACAAAATGATCTTCCTCCATCTAGACTAAATACAAGAATCTTGATTCGATAGCACCAACATTTGTCGTTTTAGTAATCACAACTATCCTCAGACTTGACACATTATATTCCATTGGCATGAAAACCTCTTGTCCATAAACCAGTCAAAATGGAGTTTGGCCTGTCAAATTCTTGCAGGTCATGTGATATTTCCATAGTACCAAGAATACCTTATGGTCCCACTCATCTCTTTGAACATTGCATACCTTTGTCAATGTGTTCTCTAGGATATTGTTAAATTGATCGACAACACCATTTTCTCATGGGTGATATGGTGTCATCTTCTTTTGTTGGATCAGGAATTATTCAGTTAATTCGTCGATCAATTGATTGAAAAAAATTGTGCCCTAATCAATTATCAAAATATTCACCCATCCAAATCTAGTTACAACATTGTCGAACGAAAATTTTGCAGTAGTTGTAGCACTACAATGATTTACTGGCACTACTTCATCCCATCTAGTCAATTAATATGTTACAATGATAATGTATCATGCACCTGTTCTCTTTCCTAGTGGATTAATAGGTCTGAAAAAATAAAAAACCAATTTGTCGATTGCCTGTGAAATTATCTAAGGTACTGGAGGAATTTCATCTCGTTGCGATGGATTTCTAGTTTTCTGGTAGATATCACAGTTCCAACAATAATCTCGAGCATTTGCATACAAAGTAGGCCACCACAATCTTTCTTCTAATATCTTATACAATGTATATTTTCCTACAAAACCAACATGTTCTTCATGTGCTTCATTTAATATCAATGGTTTCTCATGCTCCAAGATGCAACAACGAAGAATTTCATTTGGTCCCATTTTGTATAATTTTCCATATATCAACTGGAAATATGCATATCTCACCACTAATTGTTTCTTTTGTATTGTAGTGAATTTGGTTGGTTCATATCCCGTACTCAAGAATTTGATAATATCTCTGTAATCATTCATCAAACATATTGATCGCAAAAAATTGTGCATATGGAACACTATTGTTCAGGTCCTGAATTCAATTGATCAGGTTTAACAATGATCTCAAAATCAAATTGCTGGAAGAGGAGAATCCATTGACATATCTTCCCCCCCCAACATTAGCTTATTTACCGGGTATTTCAACGTAGAGTGATCTGCATACATTTTGAAGTGTCCTCCCAACAAATAGTGTTGAAACTTTTGGAGTGCATAGATCATAACTAAGCTTTATGTTTTGGTCATGGTATAATTCTTCTCTATTTTTTATAATTATCTTCTAGAAAAGGAAATATGATGATCTATAGAACCTTCTCCATGATGCGCAAGTACAACACCGATCATGACAGACGACACATAGACATATACATGAAACTCTTTCTTCCAATATGGAAAAACTAATATGGTCATTGTGACCATGTTATTCTTCAATATATCTAGACTTTCCTAGCATTGTTTAGTCCATTAAAATTCACATCCTTCTTCAATAATTTCTCCATAGGAGTAGTCACCTCTACAAATATTCTGATAAATTTTTGATAGTACTCGGTATTTCCCAAAATCATCCTTAGCTTATTTACTATTGAGGGTGGTGGTAGGTGGACCATGATCACAATTTTAGAAGGATCTACCAAGATTCAATCACAACAAACCACATGACCCAACAAAATTACAAACGGGTGTTGCAGCTACAACTGTTATGATCCCAAAAAATTTCTTGATTTTTAGGGCTCCCCTTATTCTTTTAGTTTTTAGAAGACTTGGAAGTCTATCTTATCTCACAAAGATTTGCTTCATGAATTAAAGTTTAGCCAAAAAAGAAAGTTGTTTTCCTTATATCCGATTCACTCCTAAGAGTCTTTTCGATGGATCGGAAACATGGTAGTCTAGCTAGCCGATGTTCTATATCAGATGCTTTCCGAAGATTCTTTCTAACATATTGGATGTTCCCTAGTCTATCGTATTGAAAAACTTTTACCAAAGGCTTCGGGATCTTAGTCCAGATTCTTTCCGACACATCGGTTGTCACATGTTCTATCATGTTTCAATATCCATAGAAGTTTTGTTATGTTTCCATCCATCATGTCGACTGCTTCTTTCGAAGTGTTCCGAGATATTAGTGATTTGTCTAGCTGGTGTTGCAGATGCGGAGTCCAAAGCGCATCTGATGTCTTCCCAAAGTTTGTTTCGATATCGGTACGACGTTAGTTTCCCATCCTGTCGATGGGTTGTTAAAACGTTTTAACCATCTTTTCATTTTAGTTGTGAATCACCTAATCTCTTGAGCATGTTCTTTATAAGCCACCCGAAGTCTCTCACGTGAGTTTGGCACTTTTTGTTTTCCCGTTCGATATTATTCTTTTTTTTCACCCGCGTTCAATCCTATAAAATCCCGTAAAGGATTTTATATGGTCATTGTTTCACTTTATTGGTAGCCACTTGGAGTTGCGGAGCTTTCAGTGTCTGAGCGAATTGTTTGCTAGTAGGGGTCGTGCTTGTCTAGGTCATTTTAAGAGTTTCCAAGTAGAATATTATCTCTTATTCCAGTACTTAGTGTTTTTATTAGCACGACTTCATAGGGTTAGGTCGTTTTCTTGGTGGGGGGAGGGGGGGGGTTATTTGGATGTTGCAGTTGTTATTTCATTTTTATGTGGGGTTTTTTCCCTTGTTCATTTAAGCTGTGGCCGTTGTTTCTTTCACCTGCCCTGGTTTTATTTATCCATAGTCTGCCATGAAGTTTTCTCTGACATTCATTGAAAGAAAGAGGGCAGTGTGCAAATGAGCATTTCATTGTCTGCACCACTCCCTTATTTCCTCAATCATATTATGGCAGATTTATAGCCATTGGTCGATCACAGTAGGTTTTTTGTGGGACGTTGGGGAAGGGATTTTCTTCGTAAGGTTGAAACCCATTTTGTTCATTTAAGGGATCAACAGTCTGGGTGTTTTCGGGGTCTTCTCATCGGTGGTACTAATATCATTTGATGTGATGCCATAATGGATTCCCTATGGCCTGTGAAGTAGTTTCTTTGCCTATAAATTGTGCCCGAACCACCTTTCTAAGGTATAATCCTTGTTGTTTATTTCTTCATATACATGAAAGTGCATTTTAGGGTGGAAGCGAGACTGGTTAAATATGCATTATGATGATTTGGTAAATGTTCTGGTTAAAATCGGTTTTATTTTGTTTACAATTATGTCTTTGAAATGGATTTAATGTAACATGCTTTGGTATGATCAAAATAGTCTCATCAACCATATAGCAACATGCCTCGGAAATAGAAGAAGAAGGTGTAAGCAGCAAAGGAAGAATAAGAGATAGAAATCATAACCCGAGTTGAGGTGATATATGAAGATACCAAAGCCGTCAAAGGTGTTGAACCTGAGTACAAATGGGGAGATATATATCGAATTATATCCAATCAAAGCATCCTAGATGCTGGATTGGAAGATGTACCTGTATATGCTAATATAGAAAGATCAGTAGTCATGAAGGTTGCCACATGCCCATAGCTCTTTCCATGTTCAAAGCTAATAGGATGGATCCTCCTGAGGGCTGATGTGACAAAGATGACCTTGGATAATACGAAATGGTAGGGTTATGCTACTTATATCCCAGCTTATGTAGCTATGGCCTACAAGATTCCAACAACCCAGACCTATTTAATTGAAGGATGGTTGAAAGACCTTAATCTAGATGTTGTGGAAAATGTCAAAAGGATGATGATTCCTGAAAAGAATTTTCATACAAGGCCTTCCGGGGAGTATGAAACTGGGAGCCTTCATACTCCATACAGATTGATAGCATTGATGTTAAACAGGATATTAGGACGAGCTACTGGAAAGAATTTCAAAATAGGTTGGGTACCAGTAATATTCTTTGCGGCTACTCAAGGCACCAGCTTCAACTGGGAAAATATAATGTCTAATAGTTTGTCTTCTTGCATAAGTGCAGCACTGGGAGGGGTCTCGCAGAATAAATCAGACTTCTATATGAGCATAGTTTTGATCGATTGTATTTTTTCACGCAGTCATTCCCAGCTCTGTAGTGCCAATGGGATAAGGAAAAGTCTCCTGTATATGTTGCATATCAGTTGTTGTGGGGAGACAAGTATTTCAGTCACTACCCTTGTGAAGACTTCATCATGCTGTTATAAAAATTGATTTTCCTTGTTGAGTGTGATTGCATGTTCAAAGAGGCTTTGAAGGTTGTACAAGATAGTGGGAATTATTACTTGACTGAGGAGGGTTTGTATTTGAGGATGTTTGTCGGATCAAGGGATCCTTCTCTTGTGCCAAAGTAGGATACATATTATGTCATTCATAAGGAGGTAGTAAGGCAACTGTACATTGATGGAGTTGGTAACTTCCTATTCGAACAAAAGAAGGTTGTGTACCCTCCAGTCCCATTTTATATAAGGAGTTACAAGTTCTCCAAAGTAAAGAGATAGAATATTTTCACTTTGGAGAAATGAGTTTCCATAGGAATGACTATGAAGGTAAGCTTGCTAATTATTGTATTGCAATAGGGGTGCATTTTGAGTACGCAAACGTTTGGGATAAAGATGAAGAATTTTTCCAAAATGCTCGAAATATGACAGCTTTATGAAGAAGATTTAAGCAAAACATAACTACAGTCGGTGGAAAAGGAAAGTCTATTGAGCAACAGAAAGAGAAAGAAGAGGAGGCTTCCAAGAAAAGGAAAGAGGAGGCACTCAAATTACCCCAAGAAGTAGAACAATGGTTGGTAGTAGAAGAAGAAGAAAAAGAAAAGCAACAGAGGAAGCCTAGAAAAGGTCAGTAGAAGAAGAAATTGCAAAAATAAATCAAGAAGAAGCTCATAAAAAGAAGAAAGAGAATGAGAGGTTAAGGCTAGAGGTAGCTGATAAAGAAAAGGAGCATGCAAAGACAGCAGTTGAGAAGCTTCAACAAAAGGAGCAAGAGGAACATGATTATGCAAAATAGAAGTAAACTCAGTCTTACGATGATCTGGTAGAATCCTCTGTTCCATCCAGTGGCATAACAAGAGGAAATCCATTTCCATCATTAGGAATTGAATTAATCCCTTTCATTCCAACAGAAGAAGAAGAGGTGGTCGATCTGAATACCATATTCTATGACAAAGATAAAAAGTGAATTTCCAGTAGAATGGAGAAGGAAGTGGACACTGGAGGAAAGAAGGGAGTTATGGTGACTGAGAAGACAGTTGTTCATGGGACTAATAAAGATCCGAGCTTGATGGCAAAGGAAAGAGTAGCCTCATCCCTAGCTACTAAAGACAATGTTGATAAAATAATGATTAGTTTGGAACAATCTCAGAAGAAGATTGCTCAAATGAAAGAAACCCTAAAAAGGGAAAGAGATGAAGGTCAAAGTCTGAAGAGAAAATATAAAGAGATTCTTAGTATGATTGAGGATTCCAAGGAAGAATGATGAACTTTACAGTCCGACAAGGATGATTTAGTATTATCAGTGAACATCATTGAAGGAGAGAAGAAAGACCTAGAGAAGCAGGTCATGGAAGCAGTGCAGAAAGGGGATATGGAAAACAAAAGAATAGAGGAGCTAGAAGCCCACAACCTTTTACTTAAAGAACAATTGTAAGTTGTAGAGGAGAAACAGATTGAC
This sequence comes from Pseudotsuga menziesii, assembly GCA_001517045.1. Classification (NCBI taxonomy): domain Eukaryota; kingdom Viridiplantae; phylum Streptophyta; class Pinopsida; order Pinales; family Pinaceae; genus Pseudotsuga; species Pseudotsuga menziesii. The sequence goes on along the minus strand of LPNX010402985.1, from coordinate 313,227 downwards.
ATCACTCTATTCAGAAATTTAGTATCGATTTTACAAAAGGATATTAATCAGGTATTAAAATGGAGATAGCCATACTAAACTTTGGTTGTAGAACAACGGTCAGGTTAAACACTGCTATTGAAAAAACTATTGAAAATTGTACGGAGTTTTACAAAGGTATACAACTATTTCACAATCAGTGCCTGATTCTAACGGACACCCCAGATCAAGTTTTCTCGGTCAAGGGAGAACATCTATAGAATTTGTAAGAGAGGCTGCAAAAGGGAGAGGAGAACCTAGCAAACCTCGAAGTGGTCAGTGAAAAAGACATCGAGACCTGGATTATACAAGCATGAAGCCACCAGCTTAAGTTAGAAGAAGCTTTGAGTTAGAGTACTCCCAAGATGAAGGAAATCAAATCCCAGCTGTCTAAACATGAGGTAGCAATTCATGTATTGGAACCTGTAGAGTACAAAGTCATTAGTGAACAAGCACAAGCGTGGGGTTTTTTTATCAAGACACAAACTGGGCCCACTTAGTTTTGTCTTATTCACAAATTGAAAATTATGTAATATTTTGTATTTATCCTTTTTTCTAAGTGCATGCATTAGAAGACAAATTTTTGTAAAGGAAGAGTGGAGGGATCCCAAAAGGCTAGTGGGCAATTCAAGATTTTTTGTTTGTTTGTATAAATAGAGGTGAAATAGAGGTTAGGGGGACCTTTTCATGCTATCTTTCTGAAAAGTTATTGTAAGAAGAAATACTTCCTTCTATAATAAAGAAGCCATTTTTTTCTGCTGGAGAAGGCGCTGTGAGGTTTCAAATGCATGCTATAGACTGGTTGAATGTTGAACTATTTTTGTTTCAGTTGTTTTTATTGACTGTGAGATCATTCTGAGTTATGAATTATTTCCTTGTTATGGATGATTTCCTATTAAGTTTGTGAAACTTATGCAATATATTGAGTAATGAATGTGTTAACTAACAATGAGCTATCTTTTTGTTTATCTTTCTACTTACACTCATGTATTCTAAATTATGAATAGCTATCTGTAATATTCTTTATGAATGTTGTACAGTACATTAGTCATCTTAATATAATCTTGCTCCCTAGGGATAGGTTAGATAGAACTAGTTATCTTAGCTTAGCTGTTATTTGTTTATGATTTAGAAGCGAAAGAGGTAAGACAAGAGGTAAGAACCTACGCATCACATTGTGAAATCTTGGTTATGTCTATTGATTTCATTTAATTAGGCACTTGCATATCATAAATAAAGATAAAATTAAAAAAAAATGCAGTTAAACGGTTTATCGAGCCGCAACCGGTAAAACAAGCTTTAACTATTACTTGACCGATGGTAGCCAGACCGTAAACCAGACGAATTCCCCATACCAAAAAATAACGAGCTAATTGGGAACTCTTATTGGGGAGAATCCATACTGTTGTTACCTGATATTTTCCTTGCCTCAACATTTTTGGCGCTAGACGGAGGGCCACCAATGCATGGTTGGATGAGGAAATTCGTTTTCTCGAGAATACTCCATCGGTGACAGTTCTGAAACCAATTTCCCTCAAAAACCTAGTCTTGAAGAAAAAGTAACAGGGTATTTCTATTCCATTGATAACGAGGTGGTTGATGATTTAAGGAGGATTACAAGGGCATATACAAAGAAGATTGGGGGATTACCAAATATTCTAGCCTTGCCTAGAAGAAAAGTGCATAATAAAGACTGTCATTACTGTGAAGATGTAGTGTTAGTGGAAGAATTTGAAGAACTGGTAGAAACAGCTTTGCAAGAAATTGTGCAACCTCTAAATCATTTGGGACCAGATTCCCCTCACTGCTCACCTTTTCGAAACCATGTCCAGTCTCCACCTCAATATCCACTTAGAATCATGAAAAATGTGAATGCAAATCAACCTCCTCCACCACCTTCTTGGAGGGATAGATCTCCTCTAAACCTTACCCCTCCATTTCATGCTATGCCTCATAATTTTGGTAAGGCATTTCCCAAGTTTGAACCAAATGAAGGAATTCTTGTGGATGATCATTTGCAAAGTTTTTATCTAGCTTTAGAAGGATTACAAGCAGTAGAGCATGAAGACATAGTCTGCAGATTGTTCCCTCATACACTCAAGGGAAAAGCATCCTCATGGTATTTTTCCTTGCAGGTAAATTCAATCACAAATTTGAATACCTTTGAGAGATTGTTTAGAAACAAATATGGAATCCAGAAAACACATGCTGCTTTGATGAAAGGGTTGATTTCCCTAAGGAAAGAGAAGAAAGAAAGGGTGCATAACTTCACTCAGAGGTTTGCTTCCTACATGAATAACTTTGATGCAGCTACAAAACCTACTGAGAACACCCTAATCGAGTATTACACCTTAGCTCTTGGTTGTAACCTAGCCATGTTTGTCAAAAGATCAGTTAATCCCACCTTAGTGGAAACTTATGAAGAAGCTAAGAAGGTGGAAGCTGAAATGGATAGTATAGACCACTATCTTGTGCAATCAAAAGAAAAGGATTTTGGGAATAGAAAGCCTTTGTTGTTAACTAAGCCTAAAGATGAGCGGTCACAAGAATTATATGGTGTGGTAAAAATGATGTAGAAATTGTCAAATAGAGTGATTGATTTGGAAAATGAGAAGGAGGCCCATAAACAATACAAACCTTATTCTAAAAATAGAGATGATAATGGTCAACCAAAACCTCCCTCAGATAGTCCCTCGGCTATGAATTTAACAGAGGTGGGAATGGACAATTTTTGAACATTCCATCAGCAGTCTCACTCTGAAAAAAAGTGCCCACAGTGGATAAATTCTATGAATTTAGTGATGAACCAGTTGCTAGATTCTAGGTTAACAGAAATTGTGGATGAGAAAGAGAAAGGTCATGAACTGACAAAAACCCAAGAAGAAGACACTTTGTTTTATGGGATTGTGTATCCATGTTTAATATAGAGGATGAAGATATCACCGAGGCAAAAGAAATACCAGAAATGAATGTTACAATAAGGAGTCAGAGCTCGTTGAAAGAGGATAACATGATACTACCCAAGATAAATAAACTCTAGGATAACATGAAAAAAATAAAAAAATAATACTAAAAATATTAATATACCAGAGTTTGTCATCTCAAGACAGAATCCCAAGATAGTCGATATGTCTGTGAAGTCTACAGAAAACAAAGTTGAGAATGTTAAGAAAAATTACACTCAACATGAAATGGGATATCATATTGTAGAAGATATTAAAAAGACTAAGGCGAATATCTATTTGTTTGAAATTTGTAATACACCCCAACAAAACAAAAAGTTGTTGAAGGAACTTGAGACACCTATGAAAGAACCCCATAATGATAACCAGGATGATAAAATAGATTGGTGATGCAAGTATAGAAGGAAAGTCTAAATATAGGACTCCAGTATTCCTACTTACTTTTGAAATTTTCAATTGCAACATGCATAACTGTTTGGTGGACTGTGTAGCATTAGTAAATGTCATGCCACTCTTAGTTTGCAAGTAAATAAATGGTCAACCCAAGCAAACTACAGGTCAAGTTATCCAATTAGATAGGACTGCAGTGAAAGTGGTAGGAGAAATGGAAGATGTTCTGATATGTTTATCAGCAGATGAAAGGGTTTGCCAGTATATAGACATTGTGGTAGAAGATATCCCAAATGCATATGGTCTGGTTTTGAGCTGGGATTGGTCAGTAAAATTGGAGGGTTATTTTTCCATAGATTGGTCACATGAAAGGTTACCCTATAAAGGCTTCCAAAATCAAATAAAGGTGTTAAGGGAACCTCAGATGAAGCACAATGTAACGCAGTTGGAAGGGAAGAATGAACCAGTTAATTATGTTTTGGGAAATTATTTTCTTGAGCTTGAACTGGGAAATTATAAATCTAAAGAAGCCAATGATACATCAGACACCTAGCTCAATCTCCTTCACTTTTCACGGGATGATAATATTGATTGTAATATAGTATATTTAGTCTCAGATGTAGATAGTAATACTAATTCAGTAGGGGTAGAGAATAAATTTTGGACTCTTGATTTTGATGGTTCCAAAACCTCGGAAGGATCAGGAGCTGGTTGTGTCCTGATGGATCCTGATAAAAATGCTAAATATTTCCTTTCATGTAGAGTAGAATTTGAGAGTACAAATAATACATCTGAGTATGAGGCATTAGTCCAGGGACTGAAAAAGGAAATGGAATTGAAAGTAAAAAATCTAAAAGTGTATGGAGATTCTGAAATCATTGTTAAACAAGTTCGAAACAAAATTCAATATCACCACATTTGAAGGCTTGTCAAAATGAAGTATGGGATTTATTAACAAATTTTGATGCATTCAATATGTTTTCAATTCCTAGACTAAAAAATGTAGCAGCTGATCTGTTAGCTACTTCAGCTGCAAGGCTGGTACCCACGAATAACAAATGTTCAATTGAATTGCTTTTCAAGCCTTCCATTTTAGACAATATCAACAACCTTAGGGTGTTTGATGGTGATCAACAAATTTTGGAATGTCTAATGAATGATGAAACATTCAAAGGAGCCATAATAGATGATGAAGAGATCAAGCAAACCTCAAGAATGGAAATTTAATTCCTAAAGGAGTCAAAACTTTGGAACAGATGTTTGATCTAGACAAAAAGTTTAGAAAACCAACAAATGCCAAGACACACAGTTCATCTTTGCAATTCGAGCTGATAAATATATGGCTAGAGGCTGAACCCAAATATGTGAATTTGGGGAAGTGTTGTTCACCTGGGAAGAGGATCAAATTCATCAGTTTTTTCAGACAATACAAAGATGTATTCGCGTCGACCTACGAAGATCTCAAAACTTATGACACCAAAATTATACAGCATGTCATTCCAATTAAAGTTGGATTCAAACCTTATCAGTGGCCTCTGAGAAAGATGCACCCTAAATTAGAACCTCTAATTCAAAGTGAGGTGAAAAAGCTTCCTGATGCTAAGATCGTATTCAAGGTTAGACATTCAAAATGGGTTTCAAATTTGGTGCCAGTAAGAAAGAAGTATGGAGAGATCAGACTTTGTGTTGATTTCAGAAATCTAAACCATGCATTTGATAAATAAAATTACCCTATCCCACCCATGGAATAGATATTACAAATGGTCTCAGGTTCTGATCTATTTTCTTTGTTAGATGGATTCTCAGTCTATAACCAAGTTTTAGTAGCAGAGGAATACAGACTCAAGACCACCTTCAGAACCAAGTGGGGGACTTTTTCCTATAGGAGAATTTCCTTCGGACTCATTAATGTTGGAGAAAATTTTCAAAGGGCTATGGATATAGATTTTCGTGGTCTGTTTGGTCGGTGTGTTGTATTCTATTTGGATGATGTCATGATATTTTCCAAGAAGAGAGAAGAACATGCATTTCATTTAAAATTGATTTTTGAACGTTGTAGAAAGTATGGCATTTCTTTAAATCCTAAGAAATCTATGTTTGTTGTTACAGAAGGAAAGCTGTTGGGTCACATTATTTTGAAAAAAGGGATCTCAATAGAACGAGAGAGAATTAAAGCAATAGAACAAATCCCTTTATCCCATAATAATAAGGGTATGCAATCTTTTATGGGGACAATAAATTTTGTGTGAAGGTTTGTGCCAAACTTTGCTCAAATAGTCAAACCTTTGCAACAAATGGTCAAGCAAAGTGCTCAATTAAAATGGACTGATTCAGAGAAGGGTGCATTTAACAATATTAAAACATCCATAGCTCATGCACCATCACTTAAAAGTCCCAACTTTGAAAAATATTTTATCTTATACACTTTTGCTTCAGATGATTCATTAGCAGCGGTGCTTACATAGAAAGAAGAAGGGGGAGATGAGTACCCCATATCGTTTATGAGCACTAGTCTGCAAGGGGATGAATTAAATTATCCTGCAGTTGATAAGAAATCTTATGAATTTTTTAAGGCGGTGTTGAGGCCTGGAAAATCGCAGGCGGCAACAGTAAGGGATTCTCCCCAATGAACGTTCCCAACTAGCCCGTTGACTATTTGGAATAGGGAATCCGTCCGGTTTACGGTACGGCTACCGTAGGTCAAGTAACAAACAAAGGCTTTACCGGTTACGGCCCGGCCCACCGAGTTTTTGTATTTTGACTTAAAAGAATGATATGCACATGCCTAACTAAATGCAGGCTAGTCAAAAATAGGGAGCGGTCACAAAGTGATGCGCAGGTTCTTACCTTTCGTCTTGCTCACAAGCATTCAACCGGATACAAAAGAAATAAGCTAACTATCTACACTATCCCTAGGGAGCATGGTTATCATTTTGGCTGAGCAATACATTATCATATACAGTAAGAAAAATCACAGATAGCTGATACTTCTCCTAAAGCACATGAACGCTTACAAATATTCAAATAACCAGATAGCCGGTCATTTTATAACAACATTTATTGCTCTTAGTGGAAATATATCCCAAAAAAAACTACTGAAGAACATTTAACAAGAACATAGGTTCAAAACATCGAATATTCTTACAGCAAATGAAATAGAGCTGGAAACGAAATAGTTCCTCTTCAACATTATTCATCGAATTGCATTGGTACATTCCACTTCTTTGCTCTTTCCAGCAGACAAAATTGCAGATCACTTAGCAAAACGAAGTAGTTCCTCTTACAAGCCAACAATTACAAAATTTTCTAAGGGAAAAATCCCCCAATTCAGTCCTACTTCCGAATATTTAAACTACACTTCCTGCCCCTTGGGCTGCCTCTCAGCGTGTGACCTTTCAGCATCTTCGACGTTTCAGCTTCTCCTTCTGGCTGCAGCGTTTCCCCAATCATTCTTTATGAGCGTTTATCTTCTGACCAGTAATTGATGAGACTTACTCGTCAGTGCTTCTGTTATTCGTTCGTTTTGTCCTTTCTTCTGCTCTAGGCTGCCTCAACGATCTGTGAGATTTCACCTGCATACAACTTTGGCGCATTATCTATGGGCTTGAGATCTTAAGCATTTAGAGTTTCTAATCAGAATGATAAGTCCACAAGACGCTGGCCTGACTTATCCGGGCGAGTACTTGCTTGAGCTTGGGGTGGCAAAAAATACAATTGGAGATCGGTAATCTTGCACATCGGATGAGGCAAGACCTCAGGGGGCCGCAACGGCGGAGGAGCATAAGAAGCGGTAAGCGACAACACGGGCGATAAAGCAATCGGATGCCAGAGATGAATGTATCGAAGGCTAGATTGATCTGCCACCCGCAACGGCGGATGATGCGAAGGCTGAGTGACGCGGGCGGGAGAAAAAAGCAAGGAGTCGGACGTCGAGTGAAATGCAAATCGGGAGCTGACTTTATCCTTCCGGCCGCAACGGTGGGCCATTAGAAACTTAGGAGGAAGCGGTTGAAACAACGAATCGGGCGTCGGATGAAACTTCAATCGAGCGTAAATTTTGATTGAGGAGCTACGACGGCGGGTGAGTTAAGGCTCAGCATCTTCTGAAAGAGGCCCGATCCAAAGCGAAAACCGACAGCGTAAAGGATCGATTGCATCCAGAACATTTTTCCTTCGCTAAGGAAAAATTTCACATTCTACGGGTATTAGAACAGACCACACGACCCAATCTAAACTGAACGAGGCAAACAAAATATCAGGAAATCAACTTTAAGATAAAACAAACAGATATCTTCGAGGGTGCCAAGCTTTTAACAATCAAACCAAGCAACAAATGATGAGGAGGGGTCCCAGAGTTTTAAGTGAAAAAACTAAAATCGGGGAGAAAGGTTGCAGCAGCAACAACTGGCGATTTCCTAGTGAACCTAGATCTCTGGGTGATTTCTTCCCTGAATAGAAGACTGTCCTACAATGAATGTATCCATTGAACTTTTTCGGCTATACAGATTTCTCGATAACAGAAGTGTGTACCTCGATCATTGACATTGGTCCAATTCGGGCGCTGAGACAAGATTTTCGAGTCCGGATAACTCTGCCGAGGCCAAAATATGAGTTCATTATTAATTTTGTTTTTTCAGGGGCTAACGACATTGGACACCACATGATTGTAGCAGGTGATGAACAGAAACGTTCATTTGTTCCTCATTCCCATGCCATCTTAGCAGCTTTTGTGCTTTTCGGATTTTGTACTTTTTTGGATAAGAGTCTCCATGCATGCCTTTCTTACTGAATTTTAATTCAGGATCCTCTATCCCATAGTGCCCTTTTGTGTGAGTGATGTGCTTAAGGTTTCAGCTCACGGACGGAGAGGATCATTGGCAAATTAGTACTTTATGATCTGGATTTAGCTTTGGAGCATGATGTTTTTATAAGAATTCTGACTCTTATCTACCTTCTGGCATTTATTTCCTGGCATGGGATCATTTAGATTTAACACCCTGTTCATCTTGCTCTTCTCCGTGGGTCCCCTGTCATCGCCTCTTAGATTCTAAGTGTAAAGTGCGCGGAGCCTCAGCATAGTATTCTAGACTTTTGAATCTGATTGACCTTACAGGGGGTTAAGAAGGACCTCAATGCACACAAAGATTTCGAGAAACTATTTGGTGGAATAAATTCACATGGAAAACCACAGTCTAACTATTCAACGAATGTTTACCATTTCCAGAAATTTGGAGTTCCCCACATAACCACGAGTTAACCACCTTTATTGAAAACAAAGACTCACTTAAAACAAAAGAAAGCATAACTCAACACAGTTTATTTATGTACAAGTCAGAAAGCTCAAAAACAACTTAAGAAAAATAAGGTTTGAGAACCAGACCATTAACTGGCAGGTTCTCCTCCCATCCCTGTAAATCCTGTAACATATAGGTAGCAGGGCCAAGTTTAGCGGTGATTTGAAACGGACCTACCCATAACTGTTGGAACTTAGTGTGCTTCCATTTCTCATCATGGGGATGATCCCATTTTAGGACAAGGTCCCCTACTTCCAAGTCCTTTTTCTCAGCTTTGTGCTTGTCAAACCATCTTTTCACTACCTCCTGCTGCTGTTGGAAACGTTCTCTAGCTTTGGATCTGGCCTCTTCTGCTTTCAGAAGATTGTATATTCTTACTTGGAGAACTTCATCATCCGACCCCCTAGACTCTTGAGCTAGTATGGAAGACGGGAGCAGGATGTTGGGGGGAAGGATGGCTTCCTTTCCATACACAAGGGTAAAGGGTGACACTCCTATGGTAGACTTAGGGGTAACTCTATCAGCCCACATGGAATTGGGTAAGGCTGAGTGCCAACTTCGCTGGTTTTCTATGACAGTCTTCTTCAGGATTCTAATGAGGTTTTTATTGGAGGATTCAGCCAGGCCATTCCCTTGTGGATAATAGTTAGCAGAATAGTGTAATTTTATCCCTTTCTCATGAGCAAATGCAGTAATCTTAATGGATGAAAAGTATTTAGCATTATCAAAAACTAACGAACTTGGAACCCCAAACCTGGTCATGATATGGTCTTGTAGAAAATTGATGACTTCGTCTTCATTTATCTTGCGCAATGGAATAGCTTCGACCCAGCGGGTGAAATAATCAGTTGCAGTAAGAATATACTTGTGTAGCAGGGAGGAATTTGGCTATATTTCTCCAATGACGTCTATTCCCCATTGCTCGAAAGGCTCAGTAATCATTACAGGCTTTAGAGGTGCTGCTGCTCTGGGTTGTCTTCCACCACATCTTTGGCAAGTATCACATTTTCTGATGTGCGCATGTGCATCCCTGAAGAGTGTTGGCCAATAGTAACCGGCCCTAAGGATTTTGTGGGCTGTAGTGTCTCCTGAATAATGTCCACCGGCCGGACCATCGTGTAATTCAGAAATTACTTTCTCAGCGTCTTCTCTTTCCAGACATCTTAGAAGGACTCCATCATTGTTTCTTCTGAATAATATGCCTTCTACGAGTTGGTAGGAAGCTGAATTTATACGCAAAGATCTTCTTTGTTTGGAACTCCAATGTTCAGGAAATACCCTTGACTGTAGGTAATGTACAAGGTCTCTATACCAAGATTCAGGGGTTGTGAATAAAGGACAAACATCCATTACATGCAATTCAGCTTCATTATCCCATGCCTATTCTTCACTATTACTGCTTCCAATCATCAGCTTGCATAGCCCCTGACCTTTCACTATAGTGGCTGGTTTGAATTCCAAATCGTATTCTTGAAGGGCTGTTACCCAGTTGCCCCTTCTTTCTCCCAATTCATTTTGAATGAGAAGGGATCTTACGGCTGGGTAAGGGACTATTACCTTGGTTCGATTTTTTAGTATATAAGGTCTGAATTGCTTGACTGCCTTAAATACTGCGTATGCCTGTTTGTTAATGGCTGGGTAGTTTAATTCATCCCCCTGTAGCCTAGTGCTCATGAAAGAAATTGGGAATTCATCACCCCCATCTTCCTTTTGCGTAAGTACGCCTGCCAATGAATCATCGGACGCAAAAGTATACATAATAAAGTCTTTGTCAAAGTCTAGACTTTTAAGAGAGGGCGCATGTGCAACAACGGTCTTGATTTTACTGAAAGCATTCTTTTCGGTCTCATTCCACTTAAACTGTGCGTTTTTCTTGACCATCTGCTGCAATGGTTTGACAGTCTAGGAAAAATCAGGCACGAATCTTCTTACAAAGTTTATTGTTCCCATGAAGGATTGCATTCCCTTCTTATTATGAGGCATGGGAATTTGTTCAACGGCCTTAATCCTTTCTGGGTCTATAGAGATACCTTTCTTTGAAACTATATTCCCCAGTAACTTGCCTTCTGTGACAGTGAACACGCATTTTTTAGGATTGAGGGAAATGCCATACTTCCGATAATGCTCGAAAATTTGCTTTAGGTGGAACGGGTGCTCCCCTCGTTTCTTGGAAAATATTGTGATATCGTCAAGGTAAACTACCACACTTCGTCCTATCAGTCCCTGAAAAGCTATATCCATAGCTCTCTGGAATGTCGCTCCGGCATTAATAAGTTCGAAAGGCATTCTTCTGTAGGCGAACGTTCCCCATTTAGTTCTGAAAGTTGTCTTTAATCTGTCTTCCTCGGCTACTAGCACTTGGTTGTAACCAGAGAAACCGTCCAACAATGAAAACATTTCAGAGCCAGAAACCATTTGTAGCAATTGCTCCATGGGAGGTACTGGGTAATTGTCTTTGTCTGAGGCGCGATTTAGATTTCTGAAGTCCACGCACAGCCTAATCTCTCCCGATTTTTTCCTGACAGGCACCAGGTTTGACACCCATTCAGAATGCCTGACTTTAAAGATAATCCGAGCATCCAGCAGTTTCTTCACCTCGCTTTGAATTAGTGGTTCCAGCTTTGGGTGCATCTTCCTCAACAGCTGCTGATATGGTTTGACGCCTGCTTTTATAGGAATGATATGTTTGATGATATTAGTGTCATAAGTTTTTAAATCTGCATACATCCATGCAAAGACATCTTTGTACTGTTTAAACAAACTGAGGAACTTGTCTCTTTCTGCTAGTGAACAACATTTTTCGAGGTTCACAAACTTGGGCTCCATTTCAGTCCCTAAGTTTATTAGCTCGAACTGTAAAGTTGAGCTGTGTGTCTTCACATTAGCGGGTCTCCTAAATTTCTCATTCAAGTCAAACATTTTCTCCAGCGTCCTGACTCCTTTGGGAATGAAATTGTCATATTTCATTTCAGCCTGATGTTCCTCATCGTCTATGATAGCTCCTTTAAAAGTCTCATCATTTGTCAAGCATTCGATTATTTGCTGATCATCATCAAATACTCGCAAGTTGGTAATCATGTCGGGTACCGATGGCCTGAAAAGAAATTCGATAGAGCATTTGTTATTAGTGGGAACCAACCTGGCAGCTGACGTAGCTAAAAGATCAGCAGCTGCATTTTTTATCCTCGAAATTGAAATAATGTTAAATGCATGAAAACTTTTAAGCAATTCCCATACCTCGTTTTGGTAAGCTTTCAAATGAGGGGAGATACAGTGTATTTGATTTTTTATTTGCTTTACAACTATTTCTGAGTCCCCAAAAACTTTTAAATTACAAACTTGTAGCTCAATCGCTTTCTTGAGTCCCTGTAGTAATGCTTCATACTCAGCTGTATTGTTAGTACACTCAAATTCTAACCTACAGGACAAGAAGTATTTATTTTTTTGTGGATCAATAAGGACGCAGCCGGCCCCTGACCCTTCTAATGTTTTTGAGCCATCGAAATATAAAGTCCAGATAACATTATCTACTGGAAATGAATCTACTCCTACAGCTAAATCTACTATTTTACAGTCAAGCTCATCAGCCTGAGAAAAACGAAGGAGATCAGGCTGGGTGTTAGGTGTGCTGCTAGCCTCTTCCGCTTGATAATTCCCTGGTTCTAGTTCAAGAAAGTAGTTTCCCAATACAGATTCAACTGGTACATTCTTCCCAACCAATTGAGTGACATTGTACTTCATATGAGGTTCTCTCAAAACCTTGATCTGATTAGGACTCCCTCTGTACGGAAACCAAAGATGTGACCAATCTGTGGCGAAATACCCATTTAATTTGGCCGACCAATCTCTACTCAAAACCAAGCCGTAAGCATCTGGTATGTCAGCCACTACAATGTTGATGACTTGGCACACTATATCATTGGATGCCAGTGAATTAGGACGCCCTCCATTTCACCAGTCACCTTGACATCTGTCCTATCCAATTTCACCACCCTCCACGTGGATGGCTTAGGCTGCCCATTTATTTGTTTGCATACCGATATGGGCATGACATTTATTGACGCCCCTGAGTCTACTAGACAATTGTGCACGTTATGATTGAAAACTTCAAATGTTAAGAGGAAAGGTGGATGTTTGGTTTTATACTTACCTCCAGAAATAGCTTCCCCGATTTCTTCTTCCTCCGGAGGCTGATTGTCTGTGGGAAACTTCTCTTCTGATGTTTCCAACGCTTTCAACAATTTTTCTTTCTGCTGAGGCACTTTGCACATTTCAAACAGCGGGACGTTTGCTTTCACCTTCTTCAAATCTTCAACAATGTCATATTCAATTTGTGATCTAGTAGGCTGATATTTACCAGCACTCACATTCTCTTGATCTGACTCAGGCGATGTTCTGTTTTGTCTAGGGTCTTGGCTGGTAATAGTAAATTCTGGTATCTAATCAGCCAAGGCCTTGTTTTGAAATTTCTTCCTGACATTCCTTTGCAGCCTCCTGATCTTTGGGAGTAACAAACTGTCATCACTAACCATCCCTTTACTCCTAGTTGTCACGTTAGCCTCCCTGACCCCTTTCTGTCCTTGAGTATTTCCCTCTTCAGCGTCGAGCACGGAAACAGAACTCCATAATGCCATAGTCTCTTCCTACTGATCTTTCGTAGAAGTGGATGCGGCATTTTCTTTCCTTTCATCATCATCTTCTTCTGTCAATCTTAGATCCAACATCTGATTCATGACCAATGTCATAGATTTATCCATTGCGGACAGTTTTTTTTGGAATGAGGCTGTTGATGAAAAGTACAGAAATTTTCCATCCCTATTTCTGTCAGATTCATGGATGCCGTTTTCTGAGGAGGAGTTTGGGTCTGGTTGCTATCCTCTCTTTTCTTATAGTATGGCCTGAAAAAATTTTGTGTTTCTTTTTCCTTTTCTAAGTCTATGATCTTATTGGACAACTTTTGCATCATTTTAGCCATACTTTCATAGTCTGGCGTCTTTTCTTCTTTCGGCTTGGTGAACGGTAAGGTTTTTCTTCCTGCACCTCTCTCTCCTGATTGCTCCGGATAGTCCTCCACGCTTTCTCTCTCTGCTTCCACCACTTCTGCCTCTTCATAGGTCTCTGTCAATGTAGGCTTGGCTCTACCTTTTGCAAACATGGCTAAATCAGGACCCAACGCTGAAGTATAGTATTCGATCAGTACTTTGTCTGAAGGCTTATCTGTTTCGGAGAAGTTTTTTAGATATGCTGCAAACCTTTGTGTGAAGCTGTGCACTTTTTATTTTTTCTCTTTCTTCAATGCACATATTCCTTTCATGAGGGCAGCGTGATTCTTTTGGACGGCATACTTACTTTTGAACATTCTCTCGAAAGTATCCCAGTCTGGGATAGAATTGGCGGGCAATCCAAAATACCACGAAGCCGCAGCTCCTTTGAGGGTATGTGGGAAAAGTCTACAAACCACATATTCATGCTCCCCTACCTTTAATCCTTCTATATCCAAATAAAAACTCTGCAAGTGGTCGTCTACCAATATCTTCTCATTGGGATCAAACTTAGGCAATAACTTTTCGAAGGCTTGAGGTAGGTCGTGCAGAGGTGGGGTCAGATTTAGAGGTGATCTGGCTTTCCATGCGGGCGGAGGAGGATTAGGTGGGGGTTGATTGGCATTAACACCGGCCATGAGTCGGGGTGGAGAATGCGGAGGTGAAACAACAGGGGTGGGAGGATGTGAACCAACAGGGGTGTGAACAAGAGAGGTGTCAGGAGCGTCTGGGACTATTTGGTTCAAAGGCAATTCAATCTCTTGTAAGGCAGTCTCCACAAGCTCTTGCACTCTCCAACCAACACCGAATCTTCTATTATAGGACGGTCTTTCTTCTTGTACTCTCTTCTAGGTAACTCGGGGATAATTGGCAACCCTCCGATCTTCTTTACATACGCACGGGTATGTCTTCTTAGATCATTTACAATTTCATTGCGAACAGGATATAGATGTTCTCTATTTTCTTCTTCTGGAAATGGATTTAGTGTTCCACTACTTTCAGAACTATGACCAGCGGAATAATCTCTGTAAAACAGGTTTCCTCAGCCAGCCATGCACTGGCGGCCCTCCTTCTAGCGCCAAAAACTGTTGAGGCCTGGAAAATCGCAGGCGACAATAGTAAGGGATTCTCCCCAATCAACGTTCCCAACTAGCCCGTTGACTGTTTGGAATAGGGAATCCGTCTGGTTTACGGTCCGGCTACCGTAGGTCAAGTAACAAACAAAGGCTTTACTGGTTGTGGCCCAGCCCACCGATTTTTTGTATTTTGACTTAAAAGAATGATATGCACGTGCCTAACTAAATGCAAGCTGGTCAAAAACAGGGAGCGGTCACAAAGTGATGCGCAGGTTCTTACCTTTCGTCTTGCTCACAAGCATTCAACCAGATACAAAAGAAATAAGCTAACTATCTACACTATCCCTAGGGAGCATGGTTATCATTTTGGCTGAGCAATACATTATCATATACAGTAAGAAAAATCACAGATAGCTGATACTTCTCCTAAAGCACATGAACGCTTACAAATATTCAAATAACCAGATAGCCGGTCATTCTATAACAACATTTATTGCTCTTAGTGGAAATATATCCCAAAAAAAACTACTGAAGAACATTTAACAAGAACGTAGGTTCAAAAGATCGAATATTCTTACAGCAAATGAAATACAGCTGAAAACGAAATAGTTCCGCTTCAACATTATTCATCGAATTGCATTGGTACATTCCACTTCTTTGCTCTTTCCAGCAGACAAAATTGCAGTTCACTTAGCAAAATGAAGTAGTTCCTCTTACAAGCCAACAATTACAAAATTTTCTAAGGGAAAAAGCCCCCAATTCAGTCCTACTTCCGAATATTTAAACTACACTTCCTGCCCCTTGGGCTACCTCTCAGCGTGTGACCTTTCAGCATCTTCGACGTTTCAGCTTCTCCTTCTTGCTGCAGCGTTTCCCCAATCATTCTTTATGATCGTTTATCTTCTGACCAATAATTGATGAGACTTACTCGTCAGTGCTTCTGTTATTCATTCATTTTGTCCTTTCTTCCGCTCTAGGCTGCCTCAACGATCTGTGAGATTTCACCTGCATACAACTTTGGCGCATTATCTATGGGCTTGAGATCTTAAGTGTTTAGAGTTTCTAATCAGAATGATAAGTCCACAAGACGCTGGTCTGACTTATCCGGGCGAGTACTTGCTTGAGCTTGGGGCGGCAAAAAATATAATCGGAGATCGGTAAGCTTGCACATCGGACGGGGCAAGACATCAGGGGGCCGCAACGGCGGAGGAGCATAAGAAGCGGTAAGCGACAACACGGGCGATAAAGCAATCGGACGCCGGAGAGGAATGTATCGGAGGCTAGATTGATCTACCACCCACAACGGCGGATGATGCGAAGGCTGAGTGACGCGGGCGGGAGAAAAACAAAAGGAGTCGGACGTTGGGTGAAATGCAAATCGGGAGCTGACTTTATCCTTCCGGCTGCAACGGCGGGCCATTAGAAACTTAGGAGGAAGCGGTTGAAACAACGAATCGGGCGTCAGATGAAACTTCAATCGGGCGTAAAGTTTGATTGAGGAGCCGCGACGGCGGGTGAGTTAAGGCTTAGCGTCTTCCGAAAGAGGCCCGATCCAAAGCGAAAACCAACAGCGTAAAGGATCGATTGCATCCAGAACATTTTTCCTTCGCTAAGGCAAAAATTCACGTTCTACGGGTATTAGAACAGACCACACGACCCAATCTAAAATGAACGAGGCAAAAAAAATATCAGGCAATCAACTTCAAGATAAAACGAACAGATATCTTCGAGGGTGCCAATCTTTTAACAATCAAACCAAGCAACAACTGATGAGGAGGGGTCCCAGAGTTTTAAGTGAAAAAACTAAAATCGGGGAGAAAGGTTGCGGCAGCAACAGGCGGTGAAGCAATTCAGACCATATATACTGAAGAGTCGCACGAAAGTGATATTTCCACACCCAACAGTCCGATCTCTTTTTGTATAGAAAGAATTAGGAGAAAGAAGAGGTAAATAGGTAACAACCTTACAAGAGTATGACCTAGAATTCAAACTAGAAACCATAGTCAAAGGGAAAGGGCTCTGCAAATTCATGGCTGAGAGTCAAGACAATGAAGATAAAAATTGGGATAATGAATCTAAATTACACATGGTGGATGTATGTCCTTTATTCATGGCTCCAAAATTTTTGTAGAGAGACTTAGTTCATTATTTTCAAGAGGGATGCTTTCCTGAAGATTGGAATCCCAAGCAAAGGAGAGAATTATGCTTAAAATCAGCCTTATATCAGATTATTGATGGAGTTCTTTTTAGGAAAAGCTATGATGGATTTCTTCTCAGATTGTTGGAGCACGAAGATGTAACTAAGGTTGTGGTAGAACTACATGATGGACTTGCTGGAAGTCATTTCTCAGGAGATACAACAACACACAATATTTTGAGAGTTGGGTATTACTGGACGACGTTGTTTAAATATGCTCATGCTCATGTTAGGAAATGTGATACTTGTCAAAGGAGCTGTGGAAGACAGGGAAAGATAGCAAGACCATTAAATCCAGTTATTATTTCAGAACCATTTGGCCAATGGGGGATTGACATTATCAGAGAGATCAATCAAAATTATTCATTGCAACATAATTACATCCTAACAATAACATACTACTTCACTAGATGGGTAGAGGCCATTCCATTGTGAAAAGTGAATGAAGATGTAGTTATGGACTTCTTGCAAGACCATATTATGACCAAGTTTGGGGTTCCAATTTCCTTGGTTTATTATAATGCTTAATATTTTTCATCTATTAAAATGACTGCATTTGCAAATGAGAAAGGAATTAAGATACATTATTATGCCTATTACTATCCACAAGGTAATGATCTAGCATAATCTACAAATAAAAACCTCATTAGGATTTTGAAGAAAATAGTCATCGAAAATCAAAGGAGTTGGAACCTAGCTTTGCCTAATGCACTTTGGGCTGATAGAGTCACACCCAAGAACTCCTTACCCAAGAACTCCTTAGTTGTGTCACCCTATACTCTAGTTTATGGGAAAGGAGTTATCGTGCCTCCCAATATTTTGTTTCTATCCTCTCAACTAGCCCAAGATTCTAGAGGAAATGACAATTAAGTTCAACAAATCCAAATCAATAATCTGCTAAAGTTAGAGGATTCTAGATCCAAATCAAGAGAGATATTTAAACATCAACATGAAATGGTGAAGAGATGGTTTGATAAGCACAAAGCCAGAAAGAAGGAATTTGAAGCAGGTGATTTGGTTTTTAAATGGGATCACCCACATGATGAGAACGGAAAGCATACTAAATTTCAACAATTATGGATACGCCATTTTCAGATTGCAGATAATTTAGGTCCCTCAACCTATAAATTGCAAGATCTATAGGGGTGGGAAGAGAACTTTCGAGTCAATGGTCTAGTTCTCAAACCATATTTTTCATAATACTGTTGAGTTTTTCTTTGTACATAAATAAAATGTTTTATTTTTTTAGGCTTGCTTTATTTAGATTAGTTCTGCTTGATTTACATTTTTTACTTTCTTAGAATTTGATCTCTTGTATGTTGGTTTGCTTTACCTTATGTTTCAATAAACTAGCACAACCTTTGGTTTTGGATTTCATCAGAGTTTTGGATAAACTAAAATCTTTTGACCAAATATTGCTTTCTATTTGCACATACATCATGCTTAAGGATCCTTTAATATTAGCAGATTATCTAAATAGATTATGAAAACATTGAAGTCCTATTTAATCCCTATAAAATCACTAAGGTCAGAAAAGTCTAGAATACTATTTTGAGGCTCCATTCACTTCACACTAAAGTCTATCCTAGGAAGCTAACAACAAAATACCCATGGAGAGGAAGCAGGGTAAGCAGTTGTATGGTATTTAAATCATCCCATACCACAAATGAAAGCCAAAGGATAAAAGATTCAAGTCTCCCAGAAAGAAAGCACATATTGAACAAAATTAGTTTGGATAATATTGCTCGAAGGTTTTTCTCCGTCTGTGAGCTAAAAGCAAAATATATCTCACAAAAAAGGACACTATGGATGGAAGAACCTAAAACAAATTTTAGACAGAAAGCAAGCCAGGAGGACTCAAAAGGACGAAAGTCCTGAAGCATCAAAAGAATGGAAAATGGCATGGGAATGAGGAACAAATGAATATATTTTTTCACACCCTGTTACAATCATGTGGTGTCTAAGTTGGAAGAAATATGAATTCAGAAGTAAAATAAACTTCATATCTTGGCCTCAAAAGATTTATCGAGACTTTGGGATCCTAGTTCCCCTATCCTATTAGACCATTATCAATGTTAAAGTTGAAAAATATTTCATTCTAGAAAATTTGGGCATCTTAAAGAAATTTGGTAAAATTGTCTAACAAGATACTTTAAAATAGTCTTTGTTCAAAAGTCGGTTGTACAAAGATCTGTGTTCGCCAGTCAGTTTCCAATTGTTGCAGCTGCAACTATTATCCCAAAAAAATTCTTGATTTTTAGGGCCCCCATTATTCTTTTAGTTTTTAGAAGACTTGGAAAGTCTATCTTATCTCACAAATATTTGCTTCATGACTTAAAGTTTAGCCAAAAAAGAAAGTTTTTTTCCTTATATTGAATGCACTCCTAAGAGTCTTTCTGACGTATCAGAAGCATAGTAGTCTAGCTAGCCAATGTTCTATATCGGATGCTTTCTGAAGATTATTTTTGATGTATCGGATGTTCCCTGGTCTATCGTATCAGAAAAATTTCACCGAAGGCTCCGAGAGCCTTTTCCATATCCTTTCGACACATCGGGTCTCCCATGTTCTATCCTATTTCAATATTCGCATAAGTTTTGTTATGTTTCCATCCGTTGTGTCAGCTTCATCTTCTGAGGCGTTTCAGGAGATTAGTGATTTTTCTAGACGGTGTTGTGGATGCGGAGTCCAAAGTGCATTTTATGTCTTCCCAAAGTTGGTTTTGATACCCATGCAATGTTAGTTTCCTGGCCTATCGATGGGTTCTTAAATTTTTTTAACCATATAGGCGTTTTAGTTGTGAATAGCCCGATCTCTCAAGCCTGTTATTTATAAGCCACTCGAAGTATTCATGTTCTCTAGCAAGATTGTCTCTGATGTGAGTTTGGTGCCTTTTGTTTTCCTGTTTGAGATTATTCTTTTTGTCCACCCACGTTCAAGCCTATAAAATCCCGTAAAGGATTTTCTACGGTCATTGTTTCACCTTATTGGTAGCCATTTGGAGTTACGGAGCTGTCAATGTTTGAGCGAATTGTTTTCGAGCAGGGGTTGTGCTAGTCTAGGTCATTTTCAGAGTCTCCAGGTAGGATCTTATTTCTTATCCCATTACTTAGCATTTTTTTTAGCACGGCTTGGTAGGGTTAGGTCTTTTTATTATTCCGCGAGGGGGGTTATTTGAATGCTGTGGTTGTTATATCATTTTTATGTGGGGTTTTTTCCCTTGTTCATTTAAGCCATGGCCACTATTTCTTTCACTTGCCCTATTTTTCTTTATCCGTGGTTTGCAATGAAGTTTTCTCTGACATTCGTTGAAAGAAAGAGGGTAGTTTGCAAATGATCATTTCGTCGTCTGCACCACTCCCTCATTTCCTCAATCATATTATGGTAGATTTGCAACCATTGGTCAATTGCAGTAGATTTTTTGTGGGATGCCAAGGGAGGTATTTTCTTCGTAAGGTGGAAACCCTCTGTGTTCATTTAAGGGATCAACAGTCTGAGCGTTTTTGAGGTTTTCTCATCGGTGTTACTGATATCATTTGATGTGATACCATAATGGAAACCATAGGGCCTGTGTAGTAGTTTCTTTGCCTGTAACTTGCATCCGAACCACCTTTTGAAATTCTAATCCTTGTTATTCATTTCTTTATATACATGAAAGTGCATTTTAGGGTGGAAGCAAGACTGGTTAAATATGCGTTATGATGATTTGGTAAATGTTCTGGTTAAAATCGGTTTTATTTTGTTTACAATTATATCTTTGAAATGGATTTAATCTAACATGCTTTGGTATGATCAAAATAGTCTCATCAACCATATAGCAACATGCCTCAGAAACAGAAGAAGAAGGTGCAGGCAGCAGACGAAGAACCAGAGATAGAAATCATAACCTGAGTAGAGGTGATATATGAAGATACCAAAGCCATCACAATTGTTGAACCTGAGTACAGATGGGGAGAGATATACCGAATCACCTCCAATCGAAGAGTCCTAGATGTTGGATTGGAATATTTACCTGTATATGCTAATATAGAAAGATAAGCAATCATGAGGGTTGCCACACATCCAAAGCTCTTTCCATGTTCAAAGGTAATAGGATGGATCCTCCCGAGGGCTGATGTGACAAAGATGATCTTGGATAATACTGAAGGGCAGGGTTATGGTGCTTATAGCCCAACTTATGTATCCATGGCCTACAAGATACCAACACCCCAGACCTATTTAACTGAAGGATGGTTGAAAGATCTTAATCTAGATGTTGTGCAAAATTTCAAAAGGATGATGATTTTCAGAAAGAATTTTCGTACAAGGAATTCTGGGAAGTATGAAACTACGAGCCTTCATACTCCATACATATTGATAGCATTGATGTTAAATAGGATATTCGAATACCTAATGGAAATAATTTCAAAATAGGTTGGGTACCAGTAATCTTCTTTGTGGCTACTCAAGGCACCATCTTCAACTGGGAAAATATAGTGTCTAATAGTTTGTTTGCCTGCATAAGTGCAACACTGGGAGGAGCCTTGCAGAAGAAATAAGAGTTCTATATGAGCTCAATTTTGATCGATTGTTTTTTGTGCACGTAGCCATTCCCATCTCTGAAGTGCCAATGGTATAAGGACAAGTCTCCTGTATATGCTCCATATCAGTTGTTGTGGGAACCCAAGTATTTCAGTCACTACCAGAGTACTTGTTAAGACGTCATCATGTCATTATACATATTGATTTTCCTTGTTGAGTGTGATTACATGTCCAAATAAGATTTGAAGGTTGCATAAGATAGTGGGAATTGTTACTTAACTGAGGAGGGTTTGTATTTGAGGATGTTTGGCGGATCAAGGGCTCCTTCTCGTCTTCCAAAGTACGCTACAAATTATGTTATTCATAAGGAGGTAGTAAGTAAGTTGTACATTGATGGACTTGGTAACTTCCTGGTCGAACAAAAAAAGATTGTGTACCCTCCAGTCCCATTTTATATAGGGAGTTACAAGTTCTCCAAACTAAAGAGTGCAACAAAATTTGTAAAAGAGCTAGAATATTTTCAATTTGGTGAGATGAGTTTCCATAGGAATGACTACGAAGGTAAGGTTGCTAATTATTGTACTATAGTCGGGGTGCATTTCGAGTATGGAAACTTTTTGGATAAAGATGAAGAAATTTTCTGAAATGCTCGAAATATGATAGCTTTGAGAAGAAGATTTTAGTAAAAGATAACTATGGTCGATGGAAAGGGAAATGATATTTAGCAACAGAAGAAGCAAGAAGAGGAGGCTGTCAAGAAAAGACAAGACGAGGCACTCAGATTATCCCAAGAAGTAGAACAGTGGATGGCAGCAGAAGAAGAAGAAAAAAGAAAAGCAACAGAGGAAGGGGAGAAAAGGTCAACAAGAGAAGAAATTACGAAAAGAAATGAAGAAGAAGAAGCTCAGAAAAATAAGAAAGAGAATGAGAGTTTAAGGCTAGAGGCAGCTGATAAAGAAAATGAGCATGTAGAGAAAGAAACTGAGGATCTTCGGCAAAAGGAGCAGAGGAATAGGATTATGCAAAATAGGAGCAAACTCAGTCTTATGATGATCCGGTAGAATCCTCTATTCCATCCAGTAGGCATAGCAGGAGGAAATCCAATTCCAGCATTAGGGATTGAATTAATCTCTTTTATTCCAACAGAAGAAGAAGAGGTGGCCGATCTGAATACCATCTTCTATGACAAAGCTAAAAAGACAATTGTCAGGAGAACGAAGAAGAAAGTGGACACTAGAGGAAAGAAGGGAGTTATGGTGACTAAGAAGATAGTTTTTCATGGGACTGATAAAGATATGAGACATATGGAAAAAGCAGGAGTAGCCTTAGCCCTAGATACTGAAGACAATGTTGATAAAATAATTACGGATTTGGAACAATCTCAGGAAAAGATTTCTCAAATGAAAGAAACCCTAAAAAGGGAAAGAGATGAAGGTCAAAGTATGAAGAGAAAATATATTGAAATGCTTAGTACAATTGAGGATTCTAAGGAAGAATTCCAAACTTTACAGTCCGACAAGGATGCTTTAGTAATATAAGTGAACATCATTGAAGGAGAGAAGAAAGACCTAGAGAAGTAGGTCATGTAAGCAGTGCAGAAAGGGGATACATCAAACAAAATAATAGAGGACCTGGAAGCCCATAACTTTTTACTTAAAGAATAATTGCAAGTAGACGAGGAGAAATAGATGGATATCACTCCATTCAGAAATTTAGCCTCAATGTTACAAAAGGAGATTAAACAAGTTTTGTTGAATCTTGCAGAGGAAATATATAAGGTGAAACAAATGGAGGACAAATTGAAAGAAATAAAGCTTGGCTCAACACAATTCCAGAGAAGATTATCAATTGTGATAGAGATGGTAAAAAAATAGTTAGCATGGATAGAAACCCATTCAAACTTTCCAGCTGACATGCCTCAGAAATCAGTAGGATGTCTTAAAATGGAGATATCCATACTAAATTTTGGTTGTAGAACAACGATCATGTTAAACACCACTATTGAAAAAACTATTGAAAAGTGTGCGGAGTTTTGCAAAGGTATACAACTAGTTCACAATCAGTGCCTGATTCTAATGGACACCCCGTATCAAGTTTTCCTAGTTAGGGGAGAACATTTGCAGAATTTGCAAGAGAGGCTGCAAAAGGGAGAGGAGAGCCTAGCAAGACTTGAAGTGGTCAGTGAAAAAGACATCGAGACCTAGATTATACAAGCATTAGGTCACCAGCTTAAGTTAGAAGAAGCTTTGAGTTAGAGTACTCCCAAGATGAAGGAAATCGAATCCCAGCTATCCAAACATGAGGTAGCAGTTCGTGTATTGGAACCTACAGATTACAAAGTCATTAGTGAACAAGCACAAGCGTGGGGTTTTTTTTAACAAGACACAAACTGGGCCCACTTAGTTTTGTCTTATTCACAAATTGAAAATTATGTAATATTTTGTATTTATCATTTTTTCTAAGTGCATGCATTAGAAGACAAATTTTTGTAAAGGAAGAGTCGAGGAAGCCCAAAAGGCTAGTGGGCAATTCAAGAGTTTTTTTTCTTCGTATAAATAGAGGTGAAATAGAGGTTAGGGGGACCTTTTTCATGCTATCTTTCTGAAAAGTTATTGTAAGAAGAAATACTTCCTTTTATAATAAAGAAGTCATATTTTTTTGCTGGAGAAGGTGCTGTGAGGTTTCAAATGCATGCTGTAGATTGGTTGAATGTTGAACTATTTCTGTTTCAGTTGTTTCTATCAACTGTGAGATCATTCTGAGTTATGAATTATTACCTTGTTATGGATTATTTCCTATTAAGTTTGTGAAACTTATGTAGTATATTGAGGAATGAATGTGTTAACTAACAATGAGCTATCTCTTTGTTTATATTTCTACTTACAGTCATGTATTTTGAATTATGAACAACTATCTATAATATTCCTTATGCATGTTGTACAGTACATTGCTCATCTTAATTTAATCTTGCTCCCTAGGGATAGGTTAGATAGAACTAGTTAGCTTATCTTAGCTGTTATTTTCTTATGATTTAGAAGCGAAAGGGGTAAGAACCCATCCATCACATAGCGAACTATTTGTTATCTCTATCGATTGAATTTAATTAGGCACTTGCATATCATAAATAATGATAAAATTAAAAAAAAATACACTTAAATGGTGGACCAGGCCGCAACCGGTAAAACAAGCTTTAACCGTTACTTGACCTACGGTAGTTGGACTGTAAACCGAACAAATTCCCGATACCAAAGAATAATGAGCTAATTGGGAACGCTTATTGCAGAGAATCTGTACTATTGTTACTTGGGATCTTCCAGGCCTCAACAACGGGGCATAAAAAATTTACATTTCTTTAGATTCAGAGAAATCTTATATTGTTGACATTGTTCCAGCATCATTCTGACGCTCTCAATATGATATTTTATGATCCCAAATACAGTCTAGTCATCAAAATAGACCTAAATAAACTTCTTGAAACCATCCACTACTATCCTAAAAAAATAGAAGGAGCATTCTTGACTCCAAAAGGCATGACCGTATACTAGAAACACCCCCACTCTGTCGCAAAGGTGGTCTTATGTCAATATTCCTTCATGATTCTGATATGATGGTAGTTTCATGTCTCCACCCTTCTACTGGTGAGAGGATGCGACTATAATGCTATCATTTTGAAATAAAATGTAGTAAAATAAAAACATACATAGATGCAACATATCATTCAATAAACAATGAAAGCAATACATGATATTCACATTCAAGCATTTCACATGTTCATAGTAATTTAATTGCAGAGACAAGATAAAAAAGAGATACTTCTCTTTAACAGAATCTTTTCCCGCAACCATCTACATCGTTGCAACGTTCCACCCAACCATAGGCCAGTGTGCTCATCAATCACTCAGCAACACTGCCACCCCCGAGTTGGGCATGCTTCCACAAGTAATAAGGGGAAACTAGAAATATCACATGTATCCAAGGATGCACAACTCAACCAAGCCAATATAGTTGGGTTTATCAGGCTAACAGGAGCTGGAAATGTTGGATTCTAAGCTAGTGGGATCACTACAGAGCTAAGAAAACTTACACCAGAACTAGCCTGACTTCTTATACATCCATGCACACCCAAAACATAGAATCATTACCTTCTCTGTTGCATAGTCCCTCAATCCATGAATTACCTTCTAGTGCTATTCAAGGGGTGTAGAGAAGAAATCCAACCCTCTAGCTCTATTTGTGAGGCTCCTACACACACTAGGTTTATCAAGCACACTCAGGCTCTATTCCAATCCTGAACAGTCTAAAGACCAACAACCACAGAATACACAGCAATTCAGAGCTCTAGAATTTGAAGGGAAACACACCAAAAAGGCCAAATTGGGTATGGAAATTGGTTAAAATGGCTCAGATTGAGCAACTTGAATTCCAGAGTCGTTTATGGCCCTAATGTGGCCAAAACGAACTCAACAACACCCAAAATTTGTGGCTATGTTCTCCTACTCATTGGTCAACACTAGAAAATGAAATTCCCGACCATGGGCATGTGGAAACAACACCAAAATGCTTAGTAGAGATCCCAACCACTAGAAGCTAACAAAAACACTTCTCAGCCATGGTAAAAACACATGAGACTGGAAAAACGTGAGTGGAAGATGCACCAATAGCTCCAAAAATGTGAGGACAACCAAACCGATCCCTGGCAGTACAAAAACGACCTCCCATCCATGGAAAAATGAATCCAACAACCAAAAACATGGAATGAAACACACATAGGAAGTTCTAGATTCCCTGAGAGAGCTCACGTGAAGGAAAAAATGGTGGAGAAAACATGAAAAAACATGAAAGCATGGTAGAATGACATATGTTTCTGGGTCTTTGCTTTCCCAAGGAGTCAAAACATGTTTCCCAACAACTGATGGCTTCTCAAATTCGAATTTGGGCTGTCATACCTTGCTCATCCCATGCAATAACCAACCCAACCAATTTCTGGTAGTAATAAATTATTGGGTGAATGAGACAAGAAAGGTAGTTGACATTTTGATGGGTTCTCCCTTTGACATTTGGATTTTCCCCATTGGCCCAAGGGTTTGAATATATCCCCCCCCCTTATCCTTAGGAAATCATGCCCCTTCTCATCATTGTTGCATTGACATCATATACATTTAATACAAATGGGGTCAAAATTGGGGTGTTACATTCCTCTCCCCCTTCAATAGCACTATCCTCAGTGCTTTACAAATTTGAACAAAAAATGCTACACTGGAATTGCCTCAGTGCTCCACAAAATTGAACAAAAATGGATGTGCCAATCGCATGACATCCTCCAACTCCCACGTAGCCTCTTCAGGACCATAGTGCTCCCATTGCACCTTTACCTTCCCTATGGCTCAGTTCCAAAGCATTGTGACTTCTCTGTCGAGGATGCACATTGGATCGATTTAGAACTCTCCCTCGGTTTCCACCTGAATCACATCTCAATTTATCACATGGTTAGTATCATGTACATTATTCTTAAGCAAAGAAACATGAAAAACATTATGAGCTCTAGTGGTAGTAGGAAATGCAATTCTATATGCAACTGGCCCTGTTCTTTCAAGCACTCCGAATGACCCACAATATTTAGGTGAGAACTTGGCACAACTTCCAAGCTTCAAGGAACTCTTCTTTTCCCTCACTCTGAGGTAAACATGATCCCCAACACTGAACTCTCTTTTCACCCTATGCGTATCTGCATAGCTTTTCTGTATGTCCTGGGCTACTTTCAGATTCTTCCTGATCTCTACAACCTATTGCTATATTTCCTTGAGTAATTATGGCCCAAGCACAACCATGTTCACTAAATTATTCCATGCCACTAGTGTCCTACACCTTCTTCCATACAAAGCTTCATACAGACTTATCCCCAAGGATTCTTGTTGTCCATTTTTATAAGAAAATTATAGCAAGTGTAAGTAATATTCCCACTAGGTTGGTTTGTCCATCACATACACGTGAAGCATGTATTCAAGCACTTGATTCACTCTCTCTATCTGCCCATCAGTCTGAGGATGGTAGGCAGTGATGAATTTTATCTTTGTACCCAAATCTGCAAACAAACCCTTCCAAAAATTGGAAGTGAACTTGACATCTCAATCATAAACTATTACCTTAGGAAATCCATGCAATTTGAAAATATCCTTCATGAATATTTTTGCAATGTCATCAGTCTTATGCGTAGACTTAACTGGTATAACATGTGTTGTCTTTGTCAACTTGTACACCACAACCATGATGGAATCATGTTGTCTCCAAGTCATTGGAAATCCTGTAATAAAATCCATCAAAATAACTTCCCATTTCCATTCTGGAACTGGAAAAGGATGCAACAAACCTGCTAGGTGTTGATGCTCCACCTTTACCTGTTGATATTTCATGCACCTTGAAATATATTCAGCCATGTCATTTTTCATTCCTGGCCAAAAGTATTGCTTCCTGGCTATAGCAATTGTCTTTCGATATCCTGGGTGACCAGAATATGGTGCCTGATGGATCTCATCCATAACAACTCTTCTCAAATATGCTATATTTGGAATATAGATTGTGTTCTTATAAGTAAGAAGTCCATCTTCTTCTGATTTATATCCCTCATACGTCTTCTCAAGACTTGATGCTGCAATTTTTCTTTTATCGGCTCATACATTTCATCTCCAACAGTATGAGTAACAATCTTATGTCTCAAATATGACTGGCCTAATACTAAGAAATGCCATGTGCATTTCCGGCACCTTCCTGCTGAGTGCATCAACTACATTATTATGTTTCCCCTTTATGTGCTTGATTTCAAAATCAAACTCACATAAAAACTCCAGCCATCTCACTTTCCTAGCATTCAGAGTAGGCTGATCAAACAAATACTTCAGACCATAATGGTTTGTCCTTAACTCAAATATTCTTCCCATTAAGTAATGCCTCCACATCTTGAGTGCATGTACTATGGCTGCAAGTTCTAGGTCATGATTATAATAGTTATTCTCAGGCTCCTTCAGTTTTCTTGACTCATAACATATCACATGTTTGTCTTGCATAAGGACTCCTCCAAGCCCTTGTCCACATGCGTCAGTACACACCACAAAATCCTTTTCTAGGTCTGCACTCTTCAAGACTGGCACACTTCTGAGAATATTCTTCAACTGCTGGAAGCTTTCTTCACACCTTGATGTCCATTCGAACTTTATTCCCTTCTTTTTCAAAGAAGTGACTGGATGTGCAACCTTGGAGAATCCTTCGATGAATATTATGTATTATCCTTCAAGTCCCATAAAAGATCTTACATCGGTCACATTTCTTGGAGTAGGCCAATTCAGAATGGCTTCAATCTTCTCAGGGTCTACAGATATGCCTTCCTCTGAGATAATGTGACCCAAATAATGAATCCTATCTCTACAGAAGTCACACTTGCTCAACTTTGCATACAACTGATGCTCACTGAGAAATTTCAATGTCAATATCAGATGCTCTCCATGCTCTTCATCATTCTTAGAATAAATAAGAATGTCGTCAAGGAAAATGAGAAAAAACTTATCCAAATACCTGTTGAAGACACTATTCATAAAGCACATAAATGTAGTTGGTGCATTTGTGAGGAAAAATAGAACAACTACAAACTCATAATCCCCATACCTTTTCTTGAAGGATGTCTTATGAATGTCTTCATCCTTGATTCTTACCTGATGCTAACCAGATGTCAAGTAATTCTTGGAAAATACCTTTGCTCCTCTCATTTCATCAAAGAGGTCACCAATCCTAGGCAAAGGGTATTTATTCTTCACTATGAATTTGTTCAACTGTTTGTAATCAATACACAACCAGAGTGTACCATCTTTCTTTGTCGTAAATAGAACTGGTGGTCCCCAAGGAGACACACTCAGCCTGATATACTTCTTCTCCAACAACTCTTGCAGTTGCATCTTCAGCTCTAGTATTTCTAGTGTGTTCATCCTGTAGGGTGTCTTGGACACTAGTGCTGCTCCTAGAACAAGTTCATTGGTGAAATCAATGTCACTCTTTGGAGGAAGCCATGGAATATCATCAGGAAACACATCCCTGAATTCCTACAACACACGGAATTCCTCCATCCTAGGAGTTTCATCCTCTGTTGAATCCAAAATATGAGCTGCATACAACTAGAAACCTTTCCTATAGAACTTCTCCAAAAACATTGCTGAAACATGCCTTACTGAAATCACCTTTGGAATTCCTTTCACAACTCTTGGGTTCCCTTCTTCATCCATGCATTCAAAAGTCTTACTATAATAGTCAAGCTTTACCCTATGGTATTCTAACCAATCCATTTCGATGAGAACATCATAGGAACCAAGTGGTAGAACATTCATATCTACACAAGTGACCAATCCAATCATGACCAATGGGTATTTCTCTACCACTTCACTGAACTTCCTCTTAGTTACAGTGGCTAGATGAATTAACCAATATTTTCTATGATTTAATTTCTTGAAAGCACAAGTCTCCACTACTCTAGGAGTGATGTAACTATCAGTAGAACTAGGGTCAATCAAAATAGAAACAGATTGCTCAACAATCTTACCTTCAACTTCAACCATAGTCGACTGCTGATCTTCCTGGAGGTCCTCCAGTGCTACATAGATCCTAGGGAAGACTCTTGCTACTTGACACACTATTTCTGCCTCTTGAATGTTGTAAGTTGGCCTTGCACTCTCGTTCTCAAATTGACAATTCCTGCGCATGTGGGGTCCTCCACATTTCCAACATTGAAGTGGTCCTCTGTTATGCTATGGCTCTTTAGGATTTTCTCCAATCACTTTGGTTGGATGCTTCTCAGCTTGTGATGGTTGTTTCTGTTGATTCCTGAAGTTATAAGGTTTGAAACCTTTCTTCCTTTGGTCAGACTTCTCATTCCTTTCGTCCTTCCATGTCTTCTGGTAATCAGGTTTTTCTTTTCTTTGCTCATAGAAGTACTTAGCCTTCCTTATTGCTTCTTCCATATTTCTAGGTTCATAAAACTCAATTCTATCTTTGTAAGAATGAGGCAATCCACTCAAGAAAAAATGGATATTCACCTTTTCATCTTTTATGTACCTAACATACCTTAAAAATTCCAAGAACTTATTCGCATACTCTTCCATGGTCTGTTGTCACAATCTCAGCTTATGGAACGCCTTAATTTTGTCATCATAATACCTGTTAGAGAGGTATTTCTTCTTGAAATACTTCTTGAACTGCTTCCACTTATGCCTTATTTTGCTGATCCTCTTTACTTGTTTGAATTTCTCCCACCAAATGGATGCCCTTCCATTCAGATTGAATATGGCAACCCTTTCCTTCATGTTTCCCAAATAATCCTGAACTTGGAAATAATTCTTTATCCCAAGAAGCCAAGCTTCAACCTCTTGTCTAGTCTTTACCTCACCATCAAACATAGGAGGTTTATCCTTCTTGAATTCATCTCGAGAGAGATCCCTGTGGCACCTATTTCTCTTTCTCTTTTGAGAAGAAGAGCTTGAATCCCCAGTGGATTCTTCTGAGTCATTTGATATACTAGAAGTCCTTCTTCTTCTCCTAGTACTGCTCTTACTACCTTCTAGTTTTATTACACCTTGTCCATAGTATATCTTTCTTTGAAAGTCTGTCAAACTTTGCAACATAGAATCATTCAACTGATGTTGCTCTTCCTGGGCTTTAATCAAGCTTCTCATGGTAGCTGCAATGTCTGGTAGAGTCTCTTGAAATCTCCTTCCATTAGACTCTATATTATCATTTCCAACTTTATCATTTCCCCCCATGGAATCTCATGCATGTTCATAGGAATCTCATGCATCATATCCGTCATGGGTTCTCATGGCTGAACCACAACTTACTTTACCAAACTGCACTATTCAGAGTGTTTCCTTTTAAGGTAACTTTAATTATCAAAATGTGTTAATAGAAATAACTGTTAGCCACATAACATTCACATGAGTTATACATTACTCACCTTTACTTGGGAAAATCATACATTGACAACTTTGTCAAAACATAAAATTTTCTTTCCCAAAGAATGACTGTCTGAAGGGGACGACGGGGGTCAAAGGGGCTTGCCCCCTTATGGCTTCGCCACTGTAGGGCCAGTCAAGGGCAGGGCCCTCATTTTTTTTTTTGTAAATTATTCAATTTCGCGCAATCTGGAGCATAACCTCACTGCCATTTTCTATTTTTCTGACGCCTGAAATCCCACTGAAAAACCCTACTGAATTTCTCTGATTCAGAAAATTTTTCAAAAATTTTCACCTACTGCATCGGAATTTTTTTGGCTTTCACTGGCTACAACAGATCAATACTTGTCTTTCATTTGACGTAGCAGCTCCTTCTTTCCTTCTCACCCACCACCATAGCGGCTCGATCTTTCTTTCTCTTCCGCCATTTTAGCGGCTCGATTTTTGGTTTTCTGCCATTGTTGTATCTCGAAATTCCTCTTCTTTTCGCCGTTCATTGACTCATCCCAGCCGATGCTCATCAGCAAGCTTCCCAGATTTCCACCCCCTATATCAACTCGGCTTACCCGATGCTTATTGGTCTCACTCACTCAATGTTCATCGGTTCAAAACTAAATTTCCATCCGCCGTTGCAGAAGATTCTTCATCTTCTAGCCGCCACAACGTCTCGTCGGCTCCATATTTGTTATTCGTCTATTGTTGCGGAAAGGTTTGCCACTTCCAGCCACTACACTGGTTTGGTCTTTGTCTTTTTTCCACCAATTCCATATTTGGAAAATTTTCCAAAATTTTTCTTCTGCGACCCAAACTCCAACTTCCTTCCGCCACACATCGGCTCTGAGTCAAAATTACACTCGCCACGTAGCGGCTCAAATTTCATCTCCTGTACACCATCGTTGATGCTCGGACTTCAACTTTTTGTCACCACTGTGGCTCAATTCTCAGCTTCTTCCCAAGTCATCCACCACTGCAGAAATATCCTGGACTTTTGTCTGCTGCACTGTGTTAACGGGCATATGTGATTATGCACGTAACGGGAAAGACAACCTAGACCGAGATCCTTAGAGCAGGTTCCAAGCTGTTTAGGATGGTTGCTTCCGACAGGTTTAAAGGCTCTATTAGCCTAAAAGTCTAAAACTAAAATGAAGCTATTGTTAAATTTATTAAATACCTACAAATATACACAACAAACTTGTTAACAAATGTACAAAATTAAACTAGTTAATCTAATTACTAATGAATTATTAATATAATTAATAATAGTCTATGAACTAAATCTATGCAATTAATCTTAACTTATAATATAATAATCACAAAATTAATCAAATACTAACATGTTAAAATAATTACAAAATTGTATTATTAACAAATATACATTAATTACAAAAATAAAAAACTAATCTCAGAGCAATATAAATATTAAATTTTGATTTAATGAATTGTTAATAACATAATGAAAAGAAAAGAAATTGTGTTATTTTGCTGTAAGTTTAATCCTGAATGTGATTCACTGCCTGTTTTCAATAAAATAGTTTAAAGAAACATCATATTAATCTATCCTGATCAAAAGTGAAAAGAATATTAAACCTGGAATTGAATTATGCTGATAGAAATACTGCATGAATATACTTGATAATATTTAAAGAAATTTAAACATTAACAAAACCATACAGTAATCATTACATATTATATAAACAATGATATCGATCATTAATTAAACAACATGACATATCATCAAGATCAAAAACATTAAAAATCGACAATCGTACAAGACATGTATATTTGCAAAATTCTTTAGAGAATTATACAAACATAGATAAAGTAGAAAAGAAATGACAAGACTGATAGATATCAAAACTATATGCCAAGTATACAAACTAAAAACATATATTAAAAATATCACCAGTTTAACATATCGTAGCTGAAAACAGATAGCTGTCTAAAATTGTAGATAAATCAAACCACAGTCTTGTTGTCTCCTCTCCATCAACTATCGACCTCAGGCAGCAGTATTTTCTGAGCTTACAAGAGAGAAATCGCTTCATCGTTGGCAGCCTCCACGTCCACCTCTCTTTCAGCAAATTCCAGTCTGCTTAAATAACCAAAAATGGAATCCAAATTAGGTTTTACACAGGCGAAATTTTGCCGACCGCAACTCCAAAAATCGCATCCAGAAAACCCCCGAAATCTCCTAGAATATATCACTTTTTGGAAAAATCCTCGTGAGTACAACTAAATGGGTCCGTTCTGAGAAAAACCCATGTCGGATTTTTTATATCTATCCCCATTTGTTCACAAAGTGGCCTGGAAAAAAACCTGTTATTTGAGGACGCGTTTTTAATAACTGACAGAGAATAAAATTCGTCTCGTGGCAATTTCCAGAATCATAACAATCTCCTTAGCATATGCACATGAAAAAAAAAAAACCTAATAAAAGAAAGAAGTGTAAACAGAATTCAATCATAAGAAAATAAATAGCTTAACCAATGATCTTTCCAACTCTTTTGGCGTTTTCAAAATCTGCGATTTGTTTTAATATGTGCAATTAAAACATTTCAGCATCTACAGGATATTTGTTTTATTATTATTACCAATATAATAATCCATAGATTCGGTTGGCATCTCTCAAATCTCTACAACATCGGAGAACAGATAGCTGATTTAATATGAGGATCCCAAAATTCATAAACCTTTCCATTGAATTAATAGCTCCTTCAATCTTCATTGATAACCACGTGCCGTTATTCAAATAACCAATGGATAAATCAGACAATAATCTTCAATAAAAAGAAAACGTATGCTCATTTCAAGCCTTTATAAAATTCACATTAATTCATGGTATTTTTGCAAATATGATAAAATTAAAATAAAGTGTTAATTATACTTAATTTTCTAAGTAAACATTTAAAAGATCAAAGAACTTTATTTATTATATTTATACAAAATGATTAAAAGATTTATTTATCTTGTATAAATAATAAAAAATAAATAAAGTCTATTAATTATAAATATACTTATTTGATCTTTATTTATTCAACACTTTTAATAATGTAGCAAAAATAATAAGATAGGCTTAGTAAAATATTTTTCAAACTCTTATAATGAATGCATGATTTTATCTTTCAATATCCATCGTTAAATGAATCGGAATTACCAAGTTGAATAATTGAATCAAAATTAACCATTTATAAGGTGTGATCAATACCATAATCAGCCTCCCAATTTCAAAACCTTATCAACATTTATGATAACAAAATCACATAATAAAATTTAATGATAAATATTCCGATAAGAAATCACTACTAGGTTATGACAAATTATTAACACTTATCCACTCAAAATAATAATTTTGTCAACTAATCCATAGTTTGCAAAGGTTTCTTTAAAAGCATTGAATTTCATGTTTGGAATGTCACCATTTTAGTAACTTTTAATTCTTTAAGTTTGCTATTTGAAATTCAAACTTTTCATCAAAACAAAATACAATTTTGTTTGATGAAATAATGTTTTTTTAAAGGCTCTTGGGTAGGAGCACAACAGATGGCGACTGACTGGGCGAAACAGTTATCTCTGTGAAAACATGAAATCTGTCTTGTGTATGTAGCAAGATAAGAAAAATTTTCTTTAACTCAGATTAACATTTTCTTGAAGATAAAAGAACTATGCTTTGTGATAAGACTAGATTTCAAACTAATACCAGATTCGATTCTTTTATCATTATCCAGAGATTACCTTAAAAAATGGTGCGAATCTTAAGTTTTTTTAGAAAACATAAGACTCCAAAAGAAATTAATCCTGGGAAATACAATACAATTTTGATATTCGACCATTTTTTTAAAGATATGATCCCAATACTACAGTCATGACCCTCCTACCCGCAGGCGTCTATAGCCTCGAAAGGGTTGACTTTTAACCATACATCCTATCGTTATAGTCCCAAGATAAGATAAAACATGAATATTTAGAACTTCTCAATTTATTAATGGGTAAGCTGCGTTGGAACCTCTTCACGAGTGTGGGATGGCTTTGGATTCTTATAGATTTTGCATATATAACAATTTATGATTTGGAACCCAAGTATGCCACAGATGGAGCCCTCCTACCTGCAGGCATTCATAGCCTCGAAAGGGTACGTCTTTTAACCCATTCTACCCAACGGCTTATATCCCAAACTAATAAGTTTAAAGAAGGCTTCATATTCAGCATTTAAGTGCTCTTCCACAAGATATTTGCATGTTTATAATGGGGGAACGTAATAGGAAACTCTTTACGAGTAAGATAGCGTAAAGGATCTATAGATAACTGATTTTATTCTTAAATTGTAACTGATTTCCCAGAATTGATTTCTAAATAAGTAATAGAATTCCCAGTAATAATGACTTCGATATCTATTAAATCCAATAATTTGAGGATAATGATAAACGAAACGAAATAAAGTAAAAGTTTTCATCTAGTAGTTTTGTTTGCAACAGTTCAATTTCTTTTTCTTTTATTTCTGAGATAAGAACAAATTTCCAAAAGTCTCACTTTTTTCATATTTTATATAATCAGATTCCAATTTTATGACATAAAAACCATTCTCAGATCTGAATCATTTCTCCTGGTTTTGAAAAAGCAAAAGAACAACAAAATCAAAAGAAAAAACAAAATAATATATACATGAGTTTTATTTGAGCAAATTATTGAAACAAAGGATTTCAAAGTCTACCAGAAAACTCTTAGCAAATGAAAGACACATAACACATGAGTTAAATCAAGATCGCATCAAATGGAAAATAGGTTTAACAACATATGACTAATTACCAGCAAAGAAAATGAGAGATTAAAATAGATTAACATATTTTAAAGCTTTTCATCCCTATTTTTGTTTTTAAATTTTTTAATTAAGTCAAAGTTGTTTTTCAATTATTGATGAGATGTCAATCTGATGTGTTTTATTCAGAAATAAAAATAACAAAATAATTCCTAATGAGTATGTAGCTATAAATGGATGAAAGGTTCTTTCTTTTAATAAGACGATTAAGGAAAACAAGAGAAAGTAAAGAACTACTTCCCTGATAATGATGTCGTCATCTCATGCTTAAAATGATGTTGCCACAACTCCCTATACCTGCATTTATTGAAATGTAAACAAACATAAATCATCCTAAATTATAAACTTAACCTAAACTAATAAAATAAAATATATACAAACTAAGTAAAAGAAAATTTCCAATGAAGCCATTCGCGTAATTTGACACTGCCATAGAAAACAAGTCATGTATGAGCATTAGAAATTGGAAAAATTCAAAATCAAGAACAGAAATCAAATCAAATTTTGTATGTAGAAAACATAAAAGATGACACGGAAACCTTTTAATAAATGATTCTTCCCACCATGCATAAATCGGATCATAAAAATTAAGTCGGAAGGAGATAGATTTCTCATGAAAACTATGACTCAAAAGACACTTATCAGAAGTATGATTCAAAATCCGTGAAAAAGAATCAATAAAAAATGTATCTTTTAATGCAATATCATCATGACTAAATTCAACAAGAGCATAATGACATTTGGGTATTATTTGGAGATCAAATATGTCACTGTGTCTTTTAACATGAAGATTAAAATTGATGACATTATCTTCAGATATGTATATCATGTTGTAATGAAGAAAATTAATTTTCAATTATGTATCCTATTCAATATCACAGATTGAATCATAATATTTACTGACTAAAGATAAAATGGATGAACATGCATGAGTCTGATGAGTAACGATAGTAGAAAAATTATGATCTTCGTCATTGAAAATTTGAAATACATCAGAATGGATCCCAAAATATCCTTCATCTTCAAAAAATGTATTTCCTTGTATCCTATCAAAAGCTGACCATAATGAAGTATTCTTTAGGAAATCATTAACATGTAAATGTAGTCTATGATCAGCAAACACATCCGGCTACAAAGAGTAGTAAGAGTTAGAGTATAAAGAGACAAATGCTTCTCTGTTGCTACAATTTGCTTCATTGACTGTTTTAATCGAAGCATCATTAACAAAACTCTGATCTAATGAATTTTGTGAAGAAATGAAAGGAACTAACTCATCATGAAAGGAAGATAATGAAATTATATTATCATTAACACATTCAGTTGAAGAATTAAGAATTTTTGGTTTATCTTCCATTGTCTTGTGAACAACAAGAGTTTCAAAATTATCGCTTAATGTAAGAGTTGAATCATCATCATTTTTCTCTTGTTCTTGAATTTGCACATCATGAAATTCTATGATTTATCCATTTTCAACAATTTCATTTTCAACAATGGAATTAGGAAAAATATCAACTTCAACAAATGAACTAACATGCATGCTATCTATTGCAGAATTTTCATTCTTTTTCAAATCATGAAAATCAGAGAGATAGATAAGCCAAAGAAACCAATTCATTTTGTCCTTTTCAGAAAGCTGATATTCTTCACAAAACCTGCAACATATTACCATAAATCTGGAAAAGAAATCATAAAGAGATTCATCTTTATGTCTACGAAGATTTCCTATCTCAAGTTCAAGTTTCCTACAGTTATAATCCTCATGATCATTAAGAAATAACTTTGTGAAATGTTCCCATGAATGAATGGATTTCGCTGGCAAGAACTTAAACCAAATAAGAATTCTTCCTTTGAAAGTAGCTGCAAAAAGTCTGCATTTCTCAACCTCATCAAATAGATCTACGAGATCACAGAAAGAATTAAAATTTGAAAGATGATGAGAGGCAGAAATTTTACCTTCTCCTTCGAAGCTCAGTCGTTGCAAGAAATTATACATCTCTGGAGAAAAACTTTTGCCAGATGTATGAAAGCTGAAAGCATGATCTAAATCAATTATATCAGCCATTTCAAAATAAAAATTAATCAAATAAAATCAATAATCAACCAACTCAAAATGGCCTTCTTGTTGATCATGCCCTCCTTCTAGCGCCAATGTTGACGGGCATATGTGATTATGCACGTAACGGGGAAGACAACCCAGACCGAGATCCTTAGAGCAGGTTCCAAGCTGTTTAGGATGGTTGCTTCCGACAGGTTTAAAGGCTCTGTTAGCCTAAAAGTCTAAAACTAAAGCGAAGCTATTGTTAAATTTATTAAATACCTACAAATATACACAACAAACTTGTTAACAAATGTACAAAATTAAACTAGTTAATCTAATTACTAATGAATTATTAATATAATTAATAATAGTCTATGAACTAAATCTATGCAATTAATCTTAACTTATAATATAATAATCACAAAATTAATCAAATACTAACATGTTAAAATAATTACAAAATTATATTGTTAACAAATATACATTAATTACAAAAATAAAAAACTAATCTCACAGCAATATAAATATTAAATTCTGATTTAATGAATTGTTAATAACATAATGAAAACAAAAGAAATTGTGTTATTTTGCTGTAAGTTTAATCCTGAATGTGACTCACTGTCTGTTTTCAATAAAATAGTTTAAAGAAACTGCATATTAATCTATCCTGATCAAAAGTGAAAAGAATATTAAACCTGGAATTGAATTATGCTGACAGGAATACTGCATGAATATACTTGATAATATTTAAAGAAATTTAAACATTAACAAAACCATACAGTAATTATTACATATTATATAAACAATGATGTCGATCATTAATTAAACAACATGACATATCAGCAAGATCAAAAACATTAAAAATCGACAATCGTACAAGACATGTATATTTGCAAAATTCTTTAGAGAATTATAACAAACATAGATAAAGTAGAAAAGAAATGACAAGACTGATAGATATCAAAACTATATGCCAAGTATACAAACTAAAAACATATATTAAAAATATCACCAGTTTAACATATCGTAGCTGAAAACAGATAGCTGTCTAAAATTGTAGATAAATCAAACCACAGTCTTGTTGTCTCCTCTCCATCAACTATCGACCTCAGGCAGCAGTATTTTCTGAGCTTACAAGAGAGAAATCGCTTCAGCGTTGGCAGCCTCCACGTCCACCTCTCTTTCAGCAAATTCCAGTTTGCTTAAATAACCAAAAATGGAATCCAAATTAGGTTTTACACAGGCGAAATTTTGCCGGCCACAACTGCAAAAATCGCGTCCAGAAAACCCCCGAAATCTCCCAAAATATATCACTTTTTGGAAAAATACTCGTGAGTACAACTAAATGGGTCCGTTCTAAGAAAAACCCATGTCGCGTATTTTTCATATCTGTCTCCATTTATTCACAAAGTGTCCTGGAAAAACACCTGTTATTTGAGGACGCGTTTTTAATAACTGACAGAGAATAAAATTCGTCTCCTTGCAATTTCCAGAATCATAACAATCTCCTTAGCATCTGCACATGAAAAACAAAAAACCTAATAAAATAAAGAAGTGTAAACAGAATTCAATCATAAGAAAATAAATAGCTTAACCAATGATCTTTCCAGCTCTTTTGGCGTTTTCAAAATCTGCGATTTTTTTTAATATGTGCAATTAAAACATTTCAGCATCTGCAGGATATTTGTTTTATTATTATTAGCAATATAATAATCCATAGATTTGGCTGGCATCTCTCAAATCTCTACAACATCGGAGAACAGATAGCTGATTTAATATGAGGATCCTAAAATTCATAAACCTTTCCATTGAATTAATAGCTCCTTCAATCTTCATTGATAACCACGTGGCGTTATTCAAATAACCAATGGATAAATCAGACAATAATCTTCAATAAAAAGAAAACGTATGCTCATTTCTAAGCCTTTATAAAATTCACATTAATTCCTGGTATTTTTGCAAATATGATAAAATTAAAATAAAGTGTTAATTATACCTAATTTTCTAGGTAAACATTTAAAAGATCAAAGAACTTTATTTATTATATTTATACAAAATGATTAAAAGATTTATTTATCTTGTATAAATAATAAAAAATAAATAAAGTCTATTAATTATAAATATACTTATTTGATCTTTATTTATTCAACACTTTTATAATGTAGCAAAAATAATAAGATAGGCTTAGTAAAATATTTTTCAAACTCTTAAAATGAATGCATGATTTTATCTTTCAATATCCATCGTTAAATGAATCAGAATTACCAAGTTGAATAATTGAATCAAAATTAACCATTTATAAGGTGTCATCAATACCATAATCAGCCTCCCAATTTCAAAACCTTATCAACATTTATGATAACAAAATCACATAATAAAATTAAATGATAAATATTCCGATAAGAAATCACTACTAGGTTATGACAAATTATTAACACTTATCCACTCAAAATAATAATTTTGTCAACTAATCCATAGTTTGCAAAGGTTTCTTTAAAAGCATTGAATTTCATGTTTGGAATGTCACCATTTTAGTAACTTTTAATTCTTTAAGTTTGCTATATGAAATTCAAACATTTCATCAAAACAAAATACAATTTTGTTTGATGAAATAATGTTTTTTTAAAGGCTGTTGGGTAGGGGCACAACACACTGGTAAGAAGGAAATAACATAGCCGTTGTTGCGGCTTGTCTTGGTCTTTCTCAGCCGCCAAGGAGAGTTTTCACACTTGGGAAATTTTTCAAAAAAAATTATGTCTACTGCTGGGTTCAATAGAGGTTACCTCACCTCTCTGCTAGCTGATTTTTCTTGGCCCATAGAGGCCCAATACTACAACTTAAATCTTTGATACCAATTTGTCACATGCCCACCCTTCTATCGACGAGAGGACGCGACTATAATGCTATCATTTTGGAATTTCTAGCCCCATGAACATAAAATAAAATGCAGTAAAATAAAAACATACATAGATGCAACATATCATTCAATAAATAGTGGAAGCAATATGTGATATTCACATTTAAGCATTTCACATGTTCATAGTAATTTAATTGCAAAGACAAGATAAACAAGAGATACTTGTCTTTAACAGAAGCTTGTCCTGCAACTAGCTATGTTGTAGCAACGTTACACCCAACCATAGGCCAGTGTGCTCATCAATCACTCAGCTACACTGCCACCCCTAAGATGGCCATGATTCCACAAGAAATAAGGGGAAACTAGCAGGCTCACATGCATCCGAGGATGCACAACTCAGCCAAGCCAACATAGCTGGGTTTATCAGGCTAACATGAGCTGGAAATGTTGGTTGCTAAGCTAATGGGATCAATAAAGAGATAAGCACACCTGCACCAGAACTAGCATGACTTCTAGTACATCCACACACACCGAACACAAGAAATATTTCCCTTCTCTATTGCACAATCCCTCAGGCCATGACTTCCCTTCCAGTGCTATTTAGGGGGTGTATAGAAGAAAGCCAGCCCTCTAGCTCTCTCCATGAGGCTCCTACACACACTAGGTTTATCAAGCAAACCCAGGCTCCATTTCAATCCCAAATAGTCCAAAGAACAACAACCACAGAATACACAACAATTCACAGCTCTAGAATTTGAAGGGAAACACACCATAAAGGCCAAATCGGGTATGGCAATTGGTTAAAACGGCTAAGACTGAGCAACTCAAATTCTAGAGTCATTTATGGCCCTAACATGGCCAAAATAACCTCAACAGCACCCAAACTTTGTGGCACTATTCTCCCACTCATTCGGAAACACTAAACAATGAAATTCCCCACTGTCGGCATGTGGAAACAACACCAAAACGCCCAGCAGAGATCCTAGCCACTAGAATCTAACAAAAACACTTCACATCCATGGTAAAAACACATAAGACTGCAAAAACATGAGTGGAAAATGCACCAATAGCTCCAAAAATGTGACGAAAACCAACCCAATCCCTGGCATTACAAAAATGACCTCCCATCCATGGGAAAATGAAGCCAATAAGCAAAAATGTGGAATGAAACACACACAGAAAGTTCTGAATTCCCTGAGAGAGCTCATGTGAAGGAAAAAATGGTGGATAAAACATGAAAAAACATGAAAGCATGGTAGAGTGGCATGTGTTTTTGGGTCTTTGCTTGCCCAAGGAGTCAAACACGTTTCCCAACAACTGATGGCTTCTCAAATTCAAATTTGGGCTGTCATACCTTGCCCATCCCATGCAATAACTAACCCAACCAATTTCTGGCAGTAATAAATGATTGGGTGAATGAGACAAGAAAGGTAGTTGACAGTTTGATGGGTTCTCCCTTTGACATTTGGCTTTTCCCCATTGGCCCAAGGGTTTGAATATCGCCCCCTTATCCTTAGGAAATCATTTCCCTTCTCATTATTGTTGCATTGACATA
Organism: Pseudotsuga menziesii; assembly: GCA_001517045.1. Lineage (NCBI taxonomy): Eukaryota > Viridiplantae > Streptophyta > Pinopsida > Pinales > Pinaceae > Pseudotsuga > Pseudotsuga menziesii. Next base: position 270,479 of record LPNX010402985.1, on the reverse strand, counting down.
GTTAGTTGTGGTCATTTTAATTAAAATGCATATGTACATGGTGTCCATAATTATAACGTGCCTGGATAGCACAAATACCATCAGCAACGATTTTAATCCTCGAAACATAAAATGATAAATTGATGGTGGGGATTTTGCCTACAGCTCCACACTATTATTAATTACAATATATACATCATATACATTTAATGCAAATGGGGTCAAAACCAGGGTGTTACAGGTATCCAGAGAACCCACCTGTCATAACCCCAAAATTTCATAAAAAATTAAAATTTTTAAGATAACATAAAATGTCTGATAACACAGTTTACTAACTGCTAGCGGTTAGCGGAAAATGAAACAGTTTAACAGTTAATATTAATTAGTTTCATAATACAAATTACTAATACAACTTTCATTTCCATAAAGTATATAAGAATAACCTGCATCCAGATTTCTTTTAGCTTTACTGATAATGTTATTTTTTTGGCAAGTAGGTGAAATATATCTTTGAAAACTTGGGCTTACTTAGCATTGTGCTAATGCAGATTACTGCTAGTTCTTACAGGTTCAACAGGTAACGATCGATCAAGTAAGAGTTTAATTCATAAGGTAGCAAGAAGTATTTATGTTTGCATGTTAATATGCTAGTAAATAAACTGTTTATTCTCAAGCAAGCTCTGATGAGGTAAAATAATTTGTCTCCTAAAGTTTTTGTTTCTAAGATAGTATTCAAAGTTTAGCTATAAAGATCGTTATCTTTATTATACTTAGCGAAACAAAATA
>LPNX010402985.1:218521-237258 GCA_001517045.1 Pseudotsuga menziesii | reverse complement strand
AAATAAACTTCTTGAAACCATCCACTACTATCCTAAAAAAATAGAAGGAGCATTCTTGACTCCAAAAGGCATGACCGTATACTAGAAACACCCCCACTCTGTCGTAAAGGTGGTCTTATGTCAATATTCCTTCATGATTCTGATATGATGGTAGTTTCATGTCTCCACCCTTCTACTGGTGAGAGGATGCGACTATAATGCTATCATTTTGAAATAAAATGTAGTAAAATAAAAACATACATAGATGCAACATATCATTCAATAAACAATGAAAGCAATACATGATATTCACATTCAAGCATTTCACATGTTCATAGTAATTTAATTGCAGAGACAAGATAAAAAACAGATACTTATCTTTAACAGAATCTTTTCCCGCAACCATCTACATCGTTGCAACGTTCCACCCAACCATAGGCCAGTGTGCTCATCAATCACTCAGCAACACTGCCACCCCCGAGCTGGGCATGCTTCCACAAGTAATAAGGGGAAACTAGAAATATCACATGTATCCAAGGATGCACAACGCAACCAAGCCAATATAGTTGGGTTTATCAGGCTAACAGGAGCTGGAAATGTTGGATTCTAAGCTAGTGGGATCACTACAGAGCTAAGAAAACTTGCACCAGAACTAGCCTGACTTCTTATACATCCACGCACACCCAAAACAAAGAATCATTACCTTCTCTGTTGCATAGTCCCTCAAGCCATGAATTACCTTCTAGTGCTATTCAAGGGGTGTAGAGAAGAAATCCAACCCTCTAGCTCTGTTTGTGAGGCTCCTACACACACTAGGTTTATCAAGCACACTCAGGCTCTATTCCAATCCTGAACAGTCCAAAGACCAACAACCACAGAATACACAGCAATTCAGAGCTCTAGAATTTGAAGGGAAACACACCAAAAAGGCCAAATTGGGTATGGAAATTGGTTAAAATGGCTCAGATTGAGCAACTTGAATTCCAGAGTCGTTTATGGCCCTAATGTGGCCAAAACGAACTCAACAACACCCAAAATTTGTGGCTATGTTCTCCTACTCATTGGTCAACACTAGAAAATGAAATTCCCGACCATGGGCATGTGGAAACAACACCAAAATGCTTAGTAGAGATCCCAACCACTAGAAGCTAACAAAAACACTTCTCAGCCATGGTAAAAACACATGAGACTGGAAAAACGTGAGTGGAAGATGCACCAACAGCTCCAAAAATGTGAGGACAACCAACCCGATCCCTGGCATTACAAAAACGACCTCCCATCCATGGAAAAATGAATCCAACAACCAAAAACATGGAATGAAACACACATAGGAAGTTCTAGATTCCTTAAGAGAGCTCACGTGAAGGAAAAAATGGTGGAGAAAACATGAAAAAACATGAAAGCATGGTAGAATGACATATGTTTCTGGGTCTTTGCTTGCCCAAGGAGTCAAAACATATTTCCCAACAACTGATGGCTTCTCAAATTCGAATTTGGGTTGTCATACCTTGCTCATCCCATGCAATAACCAACCCAACCAATTTCTGGTAGTAATAAATGATTGGGTGAATGAGACAAGAAAGGTAGTTGACATTTTGATGGGTTCTCCCTTTGACATTTGGATTTTCCCCATTGGCCCAAGGGTTTGAATATATCCCCCCCCCTTATCCTTAGGAAATCATGCCCCTTCTCATCATTGTTGCATTGACATAGATGGTTGTGGTCATTTTAATTAAAATGCATATGTACATTGTGTCCATAATTATAACATGCCTGGCTAGCACAAAATACCATCGGGATCAATTTTAATCACAGAAACATAAAATGATAACTCGATTGTGGGGATTTTTCCTATCGCTCCACACCATGATTAATTACAATATATACATCATATACATTTAATACAAATGGGGTCAAAATTGGGGTGTTACATTCCTCTCCCCCTTCAATAGCACTATCCTCAGTGCTTTACAAATTTGAACAAAAAATGCTACATTGGAATTGCCTCAGTGCTCCACAAAATTGAACAAAAATGGATGTGCCAATCGCATGACATCCCCCAACTCCCACGTAGCCTCTTCAGGACCATAGTGCTCCCATTGCACCTTTACCTTCCCTATGGCTCAGTTCCAGAGCATTGTGACTTCTCTGTCGAGGATGCACATTGGATCGATTTAGAACTCTCCCTCAGGTTCCACCTGAATCACATCTCAATTTATCACATGGTTAGTATCATGTACATTATTCTTAAGCAAAGAAACATCAAAAACATTATGAGCTCTAGTGCTAGTAGGAAATGCAATTCTATATGCAACTAGCCCTGTTCTTTCAAGCACTCCGAATGACCCACAATATTTAGGTGAGAACTTGGCACAACTTCCAAGCTTCAAGGAACTCTTCTTTTCCCTCACTCTGAGGTAAACATGATCCCCAACACTGAACTCTCTTTTCACCCTATGCGTATCTGCATAGCTTTTCTGTATGTCCTGGGCTACTTTCAGATTCTTCCTGATCTCTACAACCTATTGCTATATTTCCTTGAGTAATTATGGCCCAAGCACAACCATGTTCACTAAATTATTCCATGCCACTAGTGTCCTACACCTTCTTCCATACAAAGCTTCATACAGACTTATCCCGAAGGATTCTTGTTGTCCATTTTTATAAGAAAATTATAGCAAGTGTAAGTAATATTCCCACTAGGTTGGTTTGTCCATCACATACATGTGAAGCATGTCTTCAAGCACTTGATTCACTCTCTCTATCTGCCCATCAGTCTGAGGATGGTAGGCAGTGATGAATTTTAGCTTTGTACCCAAATATGCAAACAAACCCTTCCAAAAATTGGAAGTGAACTTGACATCTCAATCAGAAACTATTACCTTAGGAAATCCATGCAATTTGAAAATATCCTTCATGAATATTTTTGCAATGTCATCAGTCTTATGCATAGACTTAACTGGTATAAAATGTGTTGTCTTTGTCAACTTGTACACCACAACCATGATGGAATCATGTTGTCTCCAAGTCATTGGAAATCCTGTAATAAAATCCATCAAAATAACTTCCCATTTCCATTCTGGAACTGGAAAAGGCTGCAACAAACCTGCTAGGTGTTGATGCTCCACCTTTACTTGTTGATATTTCATGCACCTTGAAATATATTCAGCCATGTCGTTTTTCATTCCTGGCCAAAAGTATTGCTTCCTGGCTATAGCAATTGTCTTTCGATATCCTGGGTGACTAGAATATGGTGCCTGATGGATCTCATCCATAACAACTCTTCTCAAATATGCTATATTTGGAATATAGATTGTGTTCTTATAAGTAAGAAGTCCATCTTCTTCTGATTTATATCCCTCATACGTCTTCTCAAGACTTGATGCTGCAATTTTTCTTTTATCGGCTCATACATTTCATCTCCAACAGTATGAGTAACAATCTTATGTCTCAAATATGACTGGCCTAATACTAAGAGATGCCATGTGCATTTCCTGCACCTTTCTGCTGAGTGCATCAACTACCTTATTATGTTTCCCCTTTATGTGCTTGATTTCAAAATCAAACTCACATAAAAACTCCAGCCATCTCGCTTTCCTAGCATTCAGAGTAGGCTGATCAAACAAATACTTCAGACCATAATGGTTTGTCCTTAACTCAAATATTCTTCCCATTAAGTAATGCCTCCACATCTTGAGTGCATGTACTATTGCTGCAAGTTCTAGGTCATGATTATAATAGTTATTCTCAGGCTCCTTCAGTTTTCTTGACTCATAACATATCACATGTTTGTCTTGCATAAGGACTCCTCCAAGCCCTTGTCCACATGCGTCAGTACACACCACAAAATCCTTTTCTAGGTCTGCACTCTTCAATACTGGCACACTTCTGAGAAGATTCTTCAACTGCTGGAAGCTTTCTTCACACCTTGATGTCCATTCGAACTTTATTCCCTTCTTTTTCAAAGAAGTGACTGGATGTGCAACCTTGGAGAATCCTTCGATGAATATTATGTATTATCCTTCAAGTCCCATAAAAGATCTTACATCGGTCACATTTCTTGGAGTAGGCCAATTCAGAATGGCTTCAATCTTCTCAGGGTCTACAGATATGCCCTCCTCTGAGATAATGTGACCCAAATAATGAATCCTATCTCTACAGAAGTCACACTTGCTCAACTTTGCATACAACTGATGCTCACTGAGAAATTTCAATGTCAATATCAGATGCTCTCCATGCTCTTCATCATTCTTAGAATAAATAAAAATGTCGTCAAGGAAAATGAGAAAAAACTTATCCAAATACCTGTTGAAGACACTATTCATAAAGCACATAAATGTAGTTGGTGCATTTGTGAGGAAAAATAGAACAACTACAAACTCATAATCCCCATACCTTTTCTTGAAGGATGTCTTATGAATGTCTTCATCCTTGATTCTTACCTGATGCTAACCAGATGTCAAGTAATTCTTGGAAAATACCTTTGCTCCTCTCATTTCATCAAAGAGGTCACCAATCCTAGGAAAAGGGTATTTATTCTTCACTATGAATTTGTTCAACTGTTTGTAATCAATACACAACCAGAGTGTACCATCTTTCTTTGTCGTAAATAGAACTGGTGGTCCCCAAGGAGACACACTCAGCCTGATATAATTCTTCTCCAACAACTCTTGCAGTTGCATCTTCAACTCTAGTATTTCTAGTGTGTTCATCCTGTAGGGTGTCTTGGACACTAGTGCTGCTCCTAGAACAAGTTCATTGGTGAAATCAATGTCACTCTTTGGAGGAAGCCATGGAATATCATCAGGAAACACATCCCTGAATTCCTACAACACACGGAATTCCTCCATCCTAGGAGTTTCATCCTCTGTTGACTCCAAAATATGAGCTGCATACAACTAGAAACCTTTCCTATAGAACTTCTCCAAAAACATTGCTGAAACATGCCTTACTGAAATCACCTTTGGAATTTCTTTCACAACTCTTGGGTTCCCTTCTTCATCCATGCATTCAAAAGTCTTACTATAATAGTCAAGATTTACCCTATGGTCTTCTAACCAATCCATTTCGATGAGAACATCATAGGAACCAAGTGGTAGAACATTCATATCTACACAAGTGACCAATCCAATCATGACCAATGGGTATTTCTCTACCACTTCACTGAACTTCCTCTTAGTTACAGTGGCTAGATGAATTAACCAATATTTTCTATGATTTAATTTCTTGAAAGCACAAGTCTCCACTACTCTAGGAGTGATGTAACTGTCAGTAGAACTAGGGTCAATCAAAATAGAAACAGATTGCTCAACAATCTTACCTTCAACTTCAACCATAGTCGACTGCTGATCTTCCTGGAGGTCCTCCAGTGCTACATAGATCCTAGGGAAGACTCTTGCTACTTGACACACTATTTCTGCCTCTTGAATGTTGTAAGTTGGCCTTGCACTCTCGTTCTCAAGTTGACAATTCCTGCGCATGTGGGGTCCTCCACATTTCCAACATTGAAGTGGTCCTCTGTTATGCTATGGCTCTTTAGGATTTTCTCCAATCACTTTGGTTGGATGCTTCTCAGCTTGTGATGGTTGTTTCTGTTGATTCCTGAAGTTATAAGGTTTGAAACCTTTCTTCCTTTGGTTAGACTTCTCATTCATTTCGTCCTTCCATGTCTTCTGGTAATCAGGTTTTCCTTTTCTTTGATCATAGAAGTACTTAGCCTTCCTTATTGCTTCTTCCATATTTCTAGGTTTATAAAACTCAATTCTATCTTTGTAAGAATGAGGCAATCCACTCAAGAAAAAATGGATATTCATCTTTTCATCTTTTATGTACCTAACATACCTTAAAAATTCCAAGAACTTATTTGCATACTCTTCCATGGTCTGTTGTCCCAATCTCAGCTTATGGAACTCCTTAATTTTGTCATCATACTTCTTGAACTGCTTCCACTTATGCCTTATTTTGCTGATCCTCTTTACTTGTTTGAATTTCTCCCACCAAATGGATGCCCTTCCATTCAGATTGAATATGGCAACCCTTTCCTTCATGTTTCCCAAATAATCCTGAACTTGGAAATAATTCTTTATCCCAAGAAGCCAAGCTTCAACCTCTTGTCTAGTCTTTACCTCACCATCAAACATAGGAGGTTTATCCTTCTTGAATTCATCTCGAGAGAGATCCCTGTGGCACCTATTTCTCTTTCTCTTTTGAGAAGAAGAGCTTGAATCCCCAGTGGATTCTTCTGAGTCATTTGATATACTAAAAGTCCTTCTTCTTCTCCTAGTACTGCTCTTACTACCTTCTGGTTTTATTACACCTTGTCCATAGTATATCTTTCTTTGAAAGTCTGTCAAACTTTGCAACATAGAAGCATTCAACTGATGTTGCTCTTCCTGGGCTTTAATCAAGCTTCTCATGGTAGCTGCAATGTCTGGTGGAGTCTCTTGAAATCTCCTTCCATTAGACTCTATATTATCATTTCCAACTCTATCATTTTCCCCCATGGAATCTCATGCATGTTCATAGGAATCTCATGCATCATATCCATCATGGGTTCTCATGGCTGAACCACAACTTACTTTACCAAACTGCACTATTCAGAGTGTTTCCTTTTAAGGTAACTTTAATTATCAAAATGTGTTAATAGAAATAACTGTTAGCCACATAACATTCACATGAGTTATACATTACTCACCTTTACTTGGGAAAATCATACATTGACAACTTTATCAAAACATAAAATTTTCTTTCCCAAAGAATGACTGTCTGAAGGGGACGACGGGGGTCAAAGGGGCTTGCCCCCTTATGGCTTCGCCACTGTAGGGCCAATCAAGGGAAGGGCCCTCATTTTTTTTTTTGTAAATTATTAAATTTCGCTCAATCTGGAGCATAACCTCACTGCCATTTTCTATCTTTCTGACGCCTGAAATCCCACTGAAAAACCCTACTGAATTTCTCTGATTCGAAAAAAATTTCAAAAATTTTCACCTGCTGCATCGGAATTTTTTTGGCTTTCACTGGCTACAACAGATCAATACTTGTCTTTCATTTGACGTAGCAGCTCCTTCTTTCCTTCTCACCCACCACCATAGCGGCTCGATCTTTCTTTCTCTTCTGCCATTTTAGCGGCTCGATTTTTGGTTTTCTGCCACTATTGTATCTCGAAATTCCTCTTCTTTTCGCCGTTCGTTGACTCATCCCAGCCGATGCTCATCAGCAAGCTTCCCAGATTTCCACCCCCTATATCAACTCGGCTTACTCGATGCTTATTGGTCTCACTCACTCAATGTTCATCGGTTCAAAACTAAATTTCCATCCGTCGTTGCAGAAGATTCTTCATCTTCTAGCCGCCACAACGTCTCGTCGACTCCATATTTGTTATTCGTCTATTGTTGCGGAAAGGTTTGCCACTTCCAGCCACTACACTGGTTTGGTCTTTGTCTTTTTTCCACCAATTCCATACTTGGAAAATTTTCCAAAATTTTTCTTCTGCGACCCGAACTCCAACTTCCTTCCACCACACATCGGCTCTGAGTCAAACTTACACTCGCCACGTAGCGGCTCAAATTTCATCTCCTGTACACCATCGTTGCGGCTCGGACTTCAACTTTTTGTCACCACTGTGGCTCAATTCTCAGCTTCTTCCCAAGTCATCCACCACTGCAGAAATATCCTGGACTTTTGTCTACTGCAGTGTGTTGACGGGCATATGTGATTATGCACGTAACGGGAAAGACAACCGAGACCGAGATCCTTAGAGCAGGTTCCAAGCTGTTTAGGATGGTTGCTTCCGACAGGTTTAAAGGCTCTGTTAGCCTAAAAGTCTAAAACTAAAATGAAGCTATTGTTAAATTTATTAAATACTTACAAATATACACAACAAACTTGTTAACAAATGTACAAAATTAAACTAGTTAATCTAATTACTAATGAATTATTAATATAATTAATAATAGTCTATGAACTAAATCTATGCAATTAATCTTAACTTATAATATAATAATCACAAAATTAATCAAATACTAACATGTTAAAATAATTACAAAATTGTATTATTAACAAATATACATTAATTACAAAAATAAAAATCTAATCTCAGAGCAATATAAATATTAAATTTTGATTTAATGAATTGTTAATAACATAATGAAAAGAAAAGAAATTGCGTTATTTTGCTGTAAGTTTAATCCTAAATGTGATTCACTGTCTGTTTTCAATAAAATAGTTTAAAGAAACAGCATATTAATCTATCCTGATCAAAAGTGTAAAGAATATTAAACCTGGAATTGAATTATGCTGATAGGAATACTGCATGAATATACTTGATAATATTTAAAGAAATTTAAACATTAACAAAACCATACAGTAATCATTACATATTATATAAACAATGATATCGATCATTAATTAAACAACATGACATATCATCAAGATCAAAAACATTAAAAATCGACAATCGTACAAGACATGTATATTTGCAAAATTCTTTAGAGAATTATAACAAATATAGGTAAAGTAGAAAAGAAATGACAAGACTGATAGATATTAAAACTATATGCCAAGTATACAAACTAAAAACATATATTAAAAATATCACCAGTTTAACATATCGTAGCTGAAAACAGATAGCTGTCTAAAATTGTAGATAAATCAAACCACAGTCTTGTTGTCTCCTCTCCATCAACTATCGACCTCAGGCAGTAGTATTTTATGAGCTTACAAGAGAGAAATCTCTTCAGCGTTGGCAGCCTCCACGTCCACCTCTCTTTCAGCAAATTCCAGTCTGCTTAAATAACCAAAAACGGAATCCAAATTAGGTTTTACAGAGGCAAAATTTTGCCGACCGCAACTCCAAAAATCGCGTCCAGAAAACCCCCGAAATATCCTAGAATCTATCACGTTTTGGAAAAATCCTCGTGAGTACAACTAAATGGGTCCGTTCTGAGAAAAACCCATGTCGCTGATTTTTCATATCTGTCTCCATTTGTTCACAAAGTGGCCTGAAAAAACACCTGTTATTTGAGGACGCGTTTTTAATAACTGACAAAGAATAAAATTCGTCTCCTGGCAATTTCCAGAATCATAACAATCTCCTTAGCATATGCACATGAAAAACAAAAAACCTAATCAAAGAAAGAAGTGTAAACAGAATTCAATCATAAGAAAATAAATAGCTTAACCAATGATCTTTCCAGCTCTTTTGGCGTTTTAAAAATCTGCGATTTGTTTTAATATGTGCAACTAAAACATTTCAGCATCTACAGGATATTTGTTTTATTATTATTAGCAATATAATAATCCATAGATTCGGCTGACATCTCTCAAATCTCTACAACATCGGAGAACAGATAGCTGATTTAATATGAGGATCCCAAAATTCATAAACCTTTCCATTGAATTAATAGCTCATTCAATCTTCATTGATAACCACGTGCCGTTATTCAAATAACCAATGGATAAATCAGACAATAATCTTCAATAAAAAGAAAACGTATGCTCATTTCTAAGCCTTTATAAAATTCACATTAATTCCTGGTATTTTTGCAAATATGATAAAATTAAAATAAAGTGTTAATTATACCTAATTTTCTAAGTAAACATTTAAAAGATCAAAGAACTTTATTTATTATATTTATACAAATTGATTAAAAGATTTATTTATCTTGTATAAATAATAAAAAATAAATAAAGTCTACTAATTATAAATATACTTATTTGATCTTTATTTATTCAACACTTTTATTAATGTAGCAAAAATAATAAGATAGGCTTAGTAAAATATTTTTCAAACTCTTAAAATGAATGCATGATTTTATCTTTCAATATCCATCGTTAAATGAATCAGAATTACCAAGTTGAATAATTGAATCAAAATTAACCATTTATAAGGTGTCATCAATACCATAATCAGCCTCCCAATTTCAAAACCTTATCAACATTTATGATAACAAAATCACATAATAAAATTAAATGATAAATATTCCGATAAGAAATCACTACTAGGTTATGACAAATTATTAACACTTATCCACTCAAAATAATAATTTTGTCAACTAATCCATAATTTACAAATGTTTCTTTAAAAGCATTGAATTTCATGTTTGGAATGTCACCATTTTAGTAACTTTTAATTCTTTAAGTTTGCTATATGAAATTCAAACTTTTCATCAAAACAAAATACAATTTTGTTTGATGAAATAATGTTTTTTTAAAGGCTCTTGGGTAGGGGCACAACAGATGGCGACTGACTGGGCGAAACAGTTATCTCTGTGAAAACATGAAATCTGTCTTGTGTATGTAGCAAGATAAGAAAAATTTTCTTTAACTCAGATTAACATTTTCTTGAAGATAAAAGAACTATGCTTTGTGATAAGACTATATTTCAAACTAATACCAGATTCGATTCTTTTATCATTATCGAGAGATTACCTTAAAAAATGGTGCGAATCTTAAGTTTTTTTAGAAAACATAAGACTCCAAAAGAAATTAATCCTGGGAAATACAATACAATTTTGATATTCGACCAGTTTTTTAAAGATATGATCCCAATACTACAGTCATGACCCTCCTACCCGCAGGCGTCTATAGCCTCGAAAGGGTTGACTTTTAACCATACATCCTATCGTTCTAGTCCCAAGATAAGATAAAACATGAATATTTAGAACTTCTCAATTTATTAATGGGTAAGCTGCGTTGTAACCTCTTCACGAGTGTGGGATGGCTTTGGATTCTTATAGATTTTGCATATATAACAATTTATGATTTGGAACCCTAGTATGCCACAGATGGAGCCCTCCTACCTGCAGGCATTCATAGCCTCGAAAGGGTACGTCTTTTAACCCATTCTATCCAACGGCTTATATCCCAAACTAATAAGTTTAAAGAAGGCTTCATATTCAGCATTTAAGTGCTCATCCACAAGATATTTGCATGTTTATAATGGGGGAACGTAATAGGAAACTCTTTACGAGTAAGATAGCGTAAAGGATCTATAGATAACTGATTTTATTCTTAAATTGCAACTGATTTCCCAGAATTGATTTATAAATAAGTAATAGAATTCCTAATAATAATGACTTCGATATCTATTAAATCCAATAATTTGAGGATAATGGTAAATGAAACGAAATAAAGTAAAAGTTTTTATCTAGTAGTTTTGTTTGCAACAGTTCAATTTCTTTTTCTTTTATTTCTGAGATAAGAACAAATTTCCAAAAGTCTCGCTTTCTTCATATTTTATATAATCAGATTCCAATTTTATGACATAAAAACCATTCTCAGATCTGAATTATTTCTCCTGGTTTTGAAAAAGCAAAAGAACAACAAAATCAAAAGAAAAAGCAAAATAATATATACATGAGTTTTATTTGAGCAAATTATTGAAACAAAGGATTTCAAAGTCTACCAGAAAACTCTTAGCAAATGAAACACACATAACACATGAGTTAAATCAAGATCGCATCAAACGAAAAATAGGTTTAACAACATATGGCTAATTACCAGCAAAGAAAATGAGAGATTAAAATAGATTAACATGTTTTAAAGCTTTTCATCCCTATTTTTGTTTTTAAATTTTTTAATTAAGTCAAAGTTGTTTTTCAATTATTGATGAGATGTCAATCTAATGTGTTTTATTCAGAAATAAAAATAACAAAATAAATCCTAATGAGTATGCAGCTATAAATGGATGAAAGGTTCTTTCTTTTAATAAGATGATTAAGGAAAACAAGAGAAAGTAAAGAGCTACTTCCCTGATAATGATGTCGTCATCTCATACTTAAAATGATGTTGCCACAACTCCATATACCTGCATTTATTGAAATGTAAACAAACATAAATCATCCTAAATTATAAACTTAACCTAAACTAATAAAATAAAATATATACAAACTAAGTAAAAGAAAATTTCCAATGAATCCATTCGCGTAATTTGACACCTGCCATAGAAAACAAGTCATGTATGAGCATTAGAAATTGGAAAAATTCAAAATCAAGAACAGAAATCAAATCAAATTTTGTATGTAGAAAACATAAAAGATGACACGGAAACCTTTTAATAAATGATTCTTCCCACCATGCATAAATCGGATCATAAAAATTAAGTCGGAAGGAGATAGATTTCTCATGAAAACTATGACTCAAAAGACACTTATCAGAAGTATGATTCAAAATCCGTGAAAAAGAATCAATAAAAAATGTATCTTTTAATGCAATATCATCATGACTAAATTCAACAAGAGCATAATGACATTTGGGTATTATTTGGAGATCAAATATGTCACTGTGTCTTTTAACATGAAGATTAAAATTGATGACATTATCTTCAGATATGTATATCATGTTGTAATGAAGAAAATTAATTTTCAATTGTGTATCCCATTCAATATCACAGATTGAATCATAATCTTTACTGACTAAAGATAAAATGGATGAACATGCATGAGTCTGATGAGTAACGATAGTAGAAAAATTATGATCTTCGTCATTGAAAATTTGAAATACATCAGAATGGATCCCAAAATATCCTTCATCTTCAAAAAATGTATTTCCTTGTATCCTTTCATCTTCAAAAAATGTATTTCCTTGTATCCTATCAAAAGATGACCATAATGAAGTATTCTTTAGGAAATCATTAACATGTAAATGTAGTCTATGATCAGTAAACACATCCGGATACAAAGAGTAGTAAGAGTTAGAGTATAAAGAGACAAATGCTTCTCTGTTGCTACAATTTGCTTCATTGACTGCTTTAATTGAAGCATCATTAACAAAACTCTGATCTAATGAATTTTGTGAAGAAATGAAAGGAACTAACTCATCATGAAAGGAAGATAATGAAATTATATTATCATTAACACATTCAGTTGAAGAATTAAGAATTTTTGGTTTATCTTCCATTGTCTTGTGAACAACAAGAGTTTCAAAATTATCGCTTAATGTAAGAGTTGAATCATCATCATTTTTCTCTTGTTCTTGAATTTGCACATCATGAAATTCTATGATTTATCCATTTTCAACAATTTCATTTTCAACAATGGAATTAGGAAAAATATCAACTTCAACTAATGAACTAACATGCATGCTATCTATTGCAGAATTTTCATTCTTTTCCAAATCATGAAAATCAGAGAGAGAGATAAGCCAAAGAAACCAATTCATTTTGTCCTTTTCAGAAAGCTGATATTCTTCAAAAAACCTGCAACATATTACCATAAATCTGGAAAAGAAATCATAAAGAGATTCATCTTTATGTCTACGAATATTTCATTTCTCAAGTTCAAGTTTCCTACAGTTATAATCCTCATGATCATTAAGAAATAACTTTGTGAAATGTTCCCATGAATGAATGGATTTCGCTGGCAAGAACTTAAACCAAATAAGAATTCTTCCTTCGAAAGTAGCTGCAAAAAGTCTGCATTTCTCAACCTCATCAAATAGATCTACGAGATCACAGAAAGAATTAAAATTTGAAAGATGATGAGAGGCAGAAATTTTACCTTCTCCATTGAAGCTCAGTCGTTGCAAGAAATTATACATCTCTGGAGAAAAACTTTTGCCAGATGTATGAAAGCTGAAAGCATGATCTAAATCAATTATATCAGCCATTTCAAAATAAAAATTAATCAAATAAAATCAATAATCAACCAACTCAAAATGGCCTTCTTGTTGATCATGCCCTCCTTCTAGCGCCAATGTTGACGGGCATATGTGATTATGCACGTAACGGGGAAGACAACCCAGACCGAGATCCTTAGAGCAGGTTCCAAGCTGTTTAGGATGGTTGCTTTCGACAGGTTTAAAGGCTTTGTTATCCTAAAAGTCTAAAACTAAAGCGAAGCTATTGTTAAAATTATTAAATACCTACAAATATACACAACAAACTTGTTAACAAATGTACAAAATTAAACTAGTTAATCTAATTACTAATGAATTATTAATATAATTAATAATAGTCTATGAACTAAATCTATGCAATTAATCTTAACTTATAATATAATAATCACAAAATTAATCAAATACTAACATGTTAAAATAATTACAAAATTATATTGTTAACAAATATACATTAATTACAAAAATAAAAAACTAATCTCACAGCAATATAAATATTAAATTCTGATTTAATGAATTGTTAATAACATAATGAAAAGAAAATAAATTGTGTTATTTTGCTGTAAGTTTAATCGTAAATGTGATTCACTGTCTGTTTTCAATAAAATAGTTTAAAGAAACTGCATATTAATCTATCTTGATCAAAAGTGAAAAGAATATTAAACCTGGAATTGAATTATACTGACAGGAATACTGCATGAATATACTTGATAATATTTAAAGAAATTTAAACATTAACAAAACCATACAGTAATTATTACATATTATATAAACAATGATATCGATCATTAATTAAACAACATGACATATCAGCAAGATCAAAAACATTAAAAATCGACAATCGTACAAGACATGTATATTTGCAAAATTCTTTAGAGAATTATAACAAACATAGATAAAGTAGAAAAGAAATGACAAGACTGATAGATATCAAAACTATATGCCAAGTATACAAACTAAAAACATATATTAAAAATATCACCAGTTTAACATATCGTAGCTGAAAACAGATAGCTGTCTAAAATTGTAGATAAATCAAACCACAGTCTTGTTGTCTCATCTCCATCAACTATCGACCTCAGGCAGTAGTATTTTATGAGCTTACAAGAGAGAAATCTCTTCAGCATTGGCAGCCTCCATGTCCACCTCTCTTTCAGCAAATTCCAGTTTGCTTAAATAACCAAAAACGGAATCCAAATTAGGTTTTACACAGGCGAAATTTTGCCGGCCGCAACTGCAAAAATCGCGTCCAGAAAACCCCCGAAATCTCCTAGAATCTATCACTTTTTGTCAAAATCCTCGTGAGTACAACTAAATGGTTCCGTTCTGAGAAAAATCCATGTCGCGGATTTTTCATATCTGTCTCCATTTGTTCACAAAGTGGCCTGGAAAAACACCTGTTATTTGAGGACGCGTTTTTAATAAGTGGCAAAGAATAAAATTCGTCTCCTGGCAATTTCCAGAATCATAACAATCTCCTTAGCATCTGCACATGAAAAACAAAAAACTTAATAAAAGAAAGAAGTGTAAATAGAATTCAATCATAAGAAAATAAATAGCTTAACCAATGATCTTTCCAGCTCTTTTGGTGTTTTCAAAGTCTGCGATTTGTTTTAATATGTGCAATTAAAACATTTCAGCATTTGCAAGATATTTGTTTTATTATTATTAGCAATATAATAATCCATAGATTCGGCCGGCATCTCTCAAATCTCTACAACATCGGAGAACAGACAGCTGATTTAATATGAGGATCCCAAAATTCATAAACCTTTCCATTGAATTAATAGCTCCTTCAATCTTCATTGATAACCACGTGCCGTTATTCAAATAACCAATGGATAAATCACACAATAATCTTCAATAAAAAGAAAACGTATGCTCATTTTTAAGCCTTTATAAAATTCACATTAATTCCTGGTATTTTTGCAAATATGATAAAATTAAAATAAAGTGTTAATTATACCTAATTTTCTAGGTAAACATTTAAAAGATCAAAGAACTTTATTTATTATATTTATACAAAATAATTAAAAGATTTATTTATCTTGTATAAATAATAAAAAATAAATAAAGTCTATTAATTATAAATATACTTATTTGATCTTTATTTATTCAACACTTTTATAATGTAGCAAAAATAATAAGATAGGATTAGTAAAATATTTTTCAAACTCTTAAAATGAATGCATGATTTTATCTTTCAATATCCATCGTTAAATGAATCAGAATTACCAAGTTGAATAATTGAATCAAAATTAACCATTTATAAGGTGTCATCAATACCATAATCAGCCTCCCAATTTCAAAACCTTATCAACATTTATGATAACAAAATCACATAATAAAATTAAATGATAAATATTCCGATAAGAAATCACTACTAGGTTATGACAAATTATTAACACTTATCCACTCAAAATAATAATTTTGTCAATTAATCCATAGTTTGCAAAGGTTTCTTTAAAAGCATTGAATTTCATGTTTGGAATGTCACCATTTTAGTAACTTTTAATTCTTTAAGTTTGCTATATGAAATTCAAACATTTCATCAAAACAAAATACAATTTTGTTTGATGAAATAATGTTTTTTTAAAGGCTGTTGGGTAGGGGCACAACACACTAGTAAGAAGGAAATAACATAGCCGTTGTTGCGGCTTGTCTTGGTCTTTCTCAGCCGCCAAGGAGAGTTTTCACACTTGGGAAATTTTTCAAAAAAAATTCTGTCTACTGCTGGGTTCAATAGAGGTTACCTCACCTCTCTGCTAGCTGATTTTTCTTGGCCCATAGAGGCCCAATACTACAACTTAAATCTCTGATACCAATTTGTCACATGCCCACCCTTCTATCGACGAGAGGACGCGACTATAATGCTATCATTTTGGGATTTCTAGCCCCATGAACATAAAATAAAATGCAGTAAAATAAAAACATACATAGATGCAACATATCATTCAATAAATAGTGGAAGAAATATGTGATATTCACATTTAAGCATTTCACATGTTCATAGTAATTTAATTGCAAAGACAAGATAAACAAGAGATACTTGTCTTTAACAGAAGCTTGTCCCGCAACTAGCTATGTTGTGGCAACGTTACACCCAACCATAGGCCAGTGTGCTCATCAATCACTCAGCTACACTGCCACCCCTAAGATGGCCATGATTCCACGAGGAATAAGGGGAAACTAGCAGGCTCACATGCATCCAAGGATGCACAACTCAGCCAAGCCAACATAGCTGGGTTTATCAGGCTAACATGAGCTGGAAATGTTGGTTGCTAAGCTAATGGGATCACTAAAGAGCTAAGCACACCTGCACCAGAACTAGCATGACTTCTAGTATATCCACACACACCGAACACAAGAAATATTTCCCTTCTCTGTTGCACAATCCCTCAGGCCATGACTTCCCTTCCAGTGCTATTTAGGGGGTGTATAGAAGAAAGCCAGCCCTCTAGCTCTCTCCGTGAGGCTCCTACACACACTAGGTTTATCAAGCAAACCCAGGCTCCATTTCAATCCCAAATAGTCCAAAGAACAACAACCACAGAATACACAACAATTCACAGCTCTAGAATTTGAAGGGAAACACACCATAGAGGCCAAATCGGGTATGGCAATTGGCTAAAACGGCTAAGACTGAGCAACTCAAATTCTAGAGTCATTTATGGCCCTAACATGGCCAAAACAACCTCAACAGCACCCAAACTTTGTGGCACTATTCTCCCACTCATTCGGAAACACTAAACAATGAAATTCCCCACTGTGGGCATGTGGAAACAACACCAAAATGCCCAGCAGAGATCCTAGCCACTAGAATCTAACAAAAACACTTCACATCCATGGTAAAAACACATAAGACTGCAAAAACACGAGTGGAAAATGCACCAATAGCTCCAAAAATGTGACGAAAACCAACCCAATCCCTGGCATTACAAAAATGACCTCCCATCCATGGGAAAATGAAGCCAATAAGCAAAAATGTGGAATGAAACACACACAGGAAGTTCTGAATTCCCTGAGAGAGCTCATGTGAAGGAAAAAATGGTGGATAAAACATGAAAAAACATGAAAGCATGGTAGAGTGGCATGTGTTTTTGGGTCTTTGCTTGCCCAAGGAGTCAAACACGTTTCCCAACAACTGATGGCTTCTCAAATTCAAATTTGGGCTGTCATACCTTGCCCATCCCATGCAATAACTAACCTAACCAATTTCTGGTAGTAATAAATGATTGGGTGAATGAGACAAGAAAGGTAGTTGACAGTTTGATGGGTTCTCCCTTTCACATTTGGCTTTTCCCCATTGTCCCAAGGGTTTGAATATTGCCCCCTTATCCTTAGGAAATCATTTCCCTTCTCATTATTGTTGCATTGACATAGTTAGTTGTGGTCATTTTAATTAAAATGCATATGTACATGGTGTCCATAATTATAACGTGCCTGGATAGCACAAATACCATCAACAACGATTTTAATCCTCGAAACATAAAATGATAAATTGATGGTGGGGATTTTGCCTACAGCTCCACACTATTATTAATTACAATATATACATCATATACATTTAATGCAAATAGGGTCAAAACCAGGGTGTTACAGGTATCCAGAGAACCCACCTGTCATAACCCCAAAATTTCATAAAAAATTAAAATTTTTAAGATAACATAAAATGTTTGATAACACAGTTTACTAACTGCTAGCGGTTAGCGGAAAATGAAACAGTTTAACAGTTAATATTAATTAGTTTCATAATACAAATTACTAATACAACTTTCATTTCCATAAAGTATATAAGAATAACCTGCATCCAGATTTCTTTTAGCTTTACTGATAATGTTACTTTTTTGGCAAGTAGGTGAAATATATCTTTGAAAACTTGGGCTTACTTAGCATTGTGCTAATGCAGATTACTGCTAGTTCTTACAGGTTCAACAGGTAACGATCGATCAAGTAAGAGTTTAATTCATAAGGTAGCAAGAAGTATTTATGTTTGCATGTTAATATGCTAGTAAATAAACTGTTTATTCTCAAGCAAGCTCTGATGAGGTAAAATAATTTGTCTCCTAAAGTTTTTGTTTCTAAGATAGTATTCAAAGTTTAGCTATAAAGATCGTTATCTTTATTATACTTAGCGAAACAAAAGA
>LPNX010402985.1:195793-217913 GCA_001517045.1 Pseudotsuga menziesii | reverse complement strand
ATACTATCGTTTATGATTTCATTAACGAATAAATATATACACTCCATAGTCGTGTGCATAATCTGTTTATTAATCATTGTCATAATAAGTTGATTATTGGAACGCATAAAAACTATAGACAAGACCCTCGCATGGTTGAAAGATTTGGAGGGCACTTGATTTGCTCTCGTCCATGCATTGGTGACTTAAAAGGCTGGAAAACCCTATTGTCCTGTCATTTTTACTCCAAGGGTTTCGCTGGACTGCGGGCTGCTCTGTGTATTTTTCTTGACAGCCATGAGAGGCTATTCCTCTGCTTGCTTGCTCTGTGGCTTGAGTTTGTTGTTGTTGTATACTTGTTGCTCAGTCTTAGAATCCAGAAATTCATGATGGTGAGTCTCACTACGTGAGTGGTTATTTCTTGTTGTGTTTGGCTCTCGGCCTGTCCATGGTTTCAGTCCCGTCTTCTCGTGGCTCGTCACAACTTGGTGAAGTTTTTAAGCTTGTTGACACCGTCTTCCATATAGGGTTGGTGTAGTGGTTTGAAAACTCCTCTAGATAATTTTATTAATCTAGTGACAACTTCTTCGTTGCTCGATTCCTCTTCTTTCTTACAGGTAAAGATAATTTAGTTTTTAATATTGAAACCCTTTGTCAAAATTATTAATACAGTTAGCGTTTTAAACTTATAAGCTGAGCATTAAACTAACGCTCGGTCTCGTGCTATTTACAGGAACCCATGAAAGATCCAAGCTTCGGTGAAATGAAAACGATGGCCAACTTTAGTGGACTCGTGGCCCAACCAGTAAGCCCTTATTTCAAACATGGGTTTTTAACCTACTTGCAATGAGGGTTGTTGAGGGAGACACACAGTGCTTGGAATCCTGTTTTGGTTTCTCATTAGTTAAGGGATTTTAATATGATGTTGCTTTCCAGTTTTTACTTACAAACCCTTGCTATTATGCTCAGTAAATGCTGGCCTTGAGTCATGATATGTATTTTTTTTAAGTTTGAATCCTTACGGCCGGACAATGTAATACATTTGGTTTTTTTAAAAAGCTTTTTGTTAAACTTAGAGCTCTGTCTTGTTTTCTCCATGGTTATGTAAACTTGTAAATTAAGTGTTTATTATACTGTTTATAAAGGACGTTTTATTTTCAGTTAAAGACTGTAAACAGTCCACGCCACGATTTATAGTCTTTTTGTTAAGTTTGTTTACACAGTAAAAAAACAATAAATGGTTAAAACTTTAAATAGATTGATTTAAAAAAAGATAAAATAGTTGCTAGGGTTTTGACCCATAGATTATTCTTTCACGGGTTATAAGCCTATTTGTTTAAAATAATTAGCTCCTATTTATGCCATTCTTAGTTTTATTTAGTTTAATGTTTACATTTACATTTATTCTTATTTACTGTTCTGTAATTTAGAATTACTCCGAGCTCTGTAAGAAATAGGAGATTAACTCTGTAACTCTATTTATTTTTCATAAATAAAGGGATTATAAACCTAACCCTAATCTGGTTTGTATTAAATAATAGTTTAGAATTTAGTAAATAGTTTATAAGATATATTGTGTGGTTAATAACTTGTGTAAATACTTAACTGTTATCTTCTATAAACTTTTATTGGTATGAGTGTACTATTACTATAACTCTAGTATAGTTTACTATTACTTTTCTTGCATTTTTATTCAGTTATATTAAGTAAAATAGTAAGCACAAATCAACCATAATACTGTTTTTCATTATATTTTAAATATTGAAACAAATATTACTCTGCTATCTACAGATACAAAATCCTATCTACTATTTTCATTCTCTTAAGAAATTGTTTCATCTACTTAAAGCATTCTAACTGTGCTAGAGTACGACCTAGTTTCCAGGTGGGGAAAAACACAGTTTAGAAATTTATTTTCATTCTATTTCACTATTCTTTAAACTAGTTTCATTTTTATAACATTCTAATAAAAATACTAAATCTAACATTTCACAAAATTTGAACTTTCAACATCAATATGACAGTTAAACTAATGTTTATTTAACTAAAACAGTAAAATAAAATAACATAGAACCTATTGAGGACAAGATGACAATAGCTTTAGGAGGTCGTTCCTCCCTACCAATCTCCTGGAGAGCACTCAAATAACGCTTCCTCAGGACCCCCGAGCCTGTTCCTGGTATTCTTGGCTGAGAACTGGTGGAGAATGCAAACAATAGAAGCCTCTGTCAACTGACTAGTTCAATACCTCAGTAAAACACTCTGCTCGCAGCAGTATGATCTTCAGCTTAAAAGCTACAGCTAGATCAATCAATAGTTATCCCCTCAAACACTTTTCAGATTTCCCCTCCATTGAATTTCTCTGAAGTACATTCATTCACCTTGAATGATAACTTCTCTAGAATGAGCAGCCTCAGCTCTCTTCAATGGGAATTTTTATAAATATGACTAGGTCTTTTCGGTCAGTTTTCATTAATTGAGCCACCTTCTTTGATTCCACTTTCTTGGGGAATCATGACCACAAATGTAGGGAGGTTTCCACCTGCAATAGTTGGAAATGGTTTGAGTATGCTGCCACATGTCAGTTTTCTCTCCACCCAATCTCCTCCACCAATTTGACCAGTAACACTCTTTTAATAGCTCTCCTAAGCTATTGTCTCCTCCTTTATTTATTTATAAATAAAATATTCATAATTTACATTAAATATCCTTGACCCCACTCGGTCATCAATTACAACTTAGCATAAAATTTAACATATCGTTCCTCAAATAATATAAAATTGTTTTTACAAAATTGGGGCATGTGACATACACAGCCCCTTAAATTATAACATCGTCCTCGATGTTATTTATTCCTCATTCTCAGAATTCCCCTGGAACATAATTGGATATGCATCCCACATATGACTTTCCAATTCCCAGGTGGCTTCCTTTGGACTAAGGTGCTTCCATTGCACCTTCACTTGACCAATAGTGCAGTTCCAAAGTGTGATCTCTCTCCACTCAAGGATACATTCCATTTCCACCAGAAAATCTCCTTCTAGTTCCACCTATACATCATTCTAGTTAACAACATGAGTAGCATCATGAACATATTTCTTTAATGCAGAAATGTGAAGAACATTATGAACTCTTAAATTCGGTGGTAAGGCTAACTGATAAGCTACTTGTCCAATCCTGGACAGTATTTCAAAAGGACCACAGTAACAAGGTGTTAGTTTTGCACAACTACCCAACCTCAGAGTGATCTTTTGGGTCTCACCTTGATGAACACATGTTCACCTACCTAAAACTCTTTTGGAGTTATTTTAAGGCCTACTTGACTTTTCTGTCGACCTTGCATAATTTTCATATTACCTTATACCTGCTTTACAATTTCTTCCTTTTCTTTCAATAATTCAGGACCTAATACTAATCTGTACTGGATTATTCCAAGAGATAGGAGTGTTACACTTCCTTCCATACAAGATTTTGAAAGGACTAAATCTGGCTGAAGCTTGATAATTATTATTATAAGCAAATTCTACCAGATGCAAATAATCCTCCCATTTACCTAGTCGATCCTTTATATACACTCTTAGTAAATCTTCCAGTACTTGGTTTACTCTTTCAGTTTGTCCATCAGTTTGAGGATGGAACGAAGTACTAAAATTTAGTGTAGTGTTTAATCCTTTAAACAGATATTTCCAAAAGTTACCTGTAAATTTAGGGTCTCGATCTGAGATTATAAATTTCGGTATCCCATGCAGTCGGAAAATTTGTTTGAAAAATATATCAGCTATGTTTGCAGCTTTATACGTAGTTTTTACAAGTATAATATGGGCTACTTTACTCAATTTGTCAACTAGTACCATTATAGAATCATTTAAATTCTGATTTTTAGGCAGTCCAGTAACAAAATCAAGACTAATTATCTCCCATTTCCAGTTAGGAATGGGTGATGGCTGAAGTAATCCAGCTGGGTGTTGATGTTTAGTTTTTACTTGCTGACATTCAAAACACCTAGTGATATATTCTGCCAGTTTCATCTTCATCTTTGGACAAAAATATTCTTTCCTTAACATATTTATAGTCTTCTGATAACCTGGATGGCCTGAGTATGGATTTTTATGGATTTTATCTAAAATTAATAACTTAACTTTAGGTACATTAGGTACATACATTCTGTCTTTGTATAGTAAAAATCATTTTTAATTCAAGCTGTACCCTTTACTTAAGCTTTCTGTTGGATTTTCTTTCATTTTTGCTTGTAATTTTTGGTAAATTTCATCATGTTCTAACGCTACTTTAAGTTGTTCTTCCAGATCTGTTGTATAAGTGTTGATAATTGCTGCGAAGTTCAGCCTTGCATTTCTACTTAATGCATCAACAACTTTATTTTCTTTCCCTTTAATGTGCTGAATTTCGAAATCATACCCACTTAGAAAAGCTAGCCACCTAGCTTGTCTAGCATTTAGATTAGGCTGATCTAACAAATATTTTAGTCTTTTATTATCGATCATTAGAATAAATTTTCTTCCAATTAAATAATGATGCCACATCTTTAGAGCATGTATGACAACAACTAATTCCAAGTCATAAGTTGCATAATTCTTTTCATGAATTTTTTATTTTCTAGATTCATAAGCAATAACATGCCCTTCTTGAGTCAATACTCGGCCTAAACCATCATTGCAGGCGTCATTACATACTACAAAATATTTATTTGGATTAGATATTATTAAGATAGGTGTATTAGTTAATAAAGTTTTTAACTTTTTAAAACTCTCCTCGCACTTCTGATTCCAATCAAATTTATTTCCCTTCTTCTGCAAAGAGGTTATCAGATTTGCGATTCTCTAGAACCCTTCAATGAACCTCTGGTAATAACCCCTAATTCCCAAGAAGGATCGAACATCAGTTACATCTTTAGGAACTTGCCAATCTTCAATCGCCTTTATCTTTTCGAGATCCACCAAAATTTCATCCTTACTCACCACATGACCTAAGTATTGCATTTTATCTTTAAATAAATCGCATTTACTAAACTTTGCAAAGAGTTGATGATCTCGTAACTCTTGCAAAACAATTTTTAAATGTTCCTTATGTTCTTATTCAGATTTTGATAATATTAATATGTCATCGATAAACACGACCACAAACCTATCCATATATTTATGCATTACATTATTCATTAAACACATAAAAACAGCTGGCACGTTAGTAAGCCTCGATGGCATGACGAAAAACTCGTAATGGCCATATCGAGTCCTAAAATCTGTTTTAAAGATGTCTTCATCTTTAATCCTAACTTGGTGATATCCAAAACTTAAATCAATTTTTGAACACACCGTGGCTCCACGTAGTTGATCAAACAGATCATCTATGTGAGGCAACGGGTATCTATTTTTAATAGTCATCTTATTCAACTGATGGTTGTCTATGCAAAGTCATAGAGTTTCATCCTTTTTCTTAACGAAGATGACAGGTGCCCCCTAGGGAGACACATTGGGTCAAATGTAGTTTTTGTCAGTAAGTTCTTTTAATTGTGATTTAAGTTCATTAAGTTCAAGTATGTTCATCCAATAAGGGGCCTTTGAGCTGGGTACTGCACCTAGTATCATATCAATGGTAAAACCTAGTTCCCTTTCTGGAGGCAGTCCCAAAATCTCTTATGGAAATACATCTGCATACTCTTTTAAAACTGGTATATCCTCCAATTTTAATTTATCTGTATTATTTAGATTTTCCTCATTAGTTATTGTTACTGCATAAGCCTTACAACCTTTCCTGACATCTCTCTTAAGCTGCAGAGCAGAAATCTGCCTTACAGTTGTTTTTCTCGGTATTCCCTTTACGCTTATTGGTTTTCCATATTTATTTATACCAGTAAAGGTTTTATCATAATAGTTTAAGATCACCCTATGTTTCTCTAACCAATCCATACCGATTAGTATGTCATAAGAACCCAAAGGTAGTACATTAAGCTTTACAAAAGTTTCAAATTGATCCATAACTACTACACAATTATTTACAAAACTAGTTACTTTCCTCTTTGCACCGGTTGCTAACTGAACCAACCAACAACTTATAAACTTTTCAACAGGATGTTTACATTATTCTACCAAATTAGGTGAAATATAACTTAAAATAGCTCCTGGATCAATCAAAATAGCTATGGGTGTTTGGTTTATCTTACCTTCTACTTCCACCATGGAAGTTTGATAGTCTGCTTGTCGATTCTCCAAGGCTGCATTGATTCTAGGCATAGTCCTCGCTAAATCTCCAACAGTCATATCCTCCTGTATTGTATGGATATTACTAACAGTCTTTTTCCGATTATGATAGATTGAGGCATAATGTGGGCCATTACACTCCCAACACTTTATGGGTTCTTTTCATTCAAAGTTTTTCGTGTAATTACCATGATTATTAGCAGACTCATTACTCTTTTGATTGTTTTGATTGTTTGGTGAATTATTCTTATTCCCTTGGAAATTCCTATTAGGAAAATTTCTGGCCTTATTATTTTTAGAATTTTGATTAGGCACAAACTCTTTCTTCTTTTGATCATAATTATTAATCTTTTTGGCCTTCCAGTTGACCATACTCTCCTTTTTCCTATTTTGTTCATAACAGAAATTGGCTTTCCTGATAGCTTCTTCCAGAGTTTTTGGATTCTCATACTCAATCCTATCCTTTATGTAATAAGGTAGACAGCTGAGAAACCGTTGTACCTTCAGTTTTTCATCTACAAGGTATGGCACATACCTAAGCAGACTTAAAAACTTATTGTTCAAATCTTTCATAGTCATTGTACCTAGTTTAAGCTCATAGAATTCTTAGCTCTTTCTTCATAGTACTATTCAGATAAGAATTTCTTTTTAAAGCACTTCTTGAAGGTACCCCAATTTATGTTCTTCTCTCTTATTCCTTTCACTCTCTTTAAATCTTGCCACCATATATCAACTTTCCCTAAAAGATTATAGATAGCCATTCTAGCCTTTAATTGGTTAGAATAGTTATAAATTTGGAAGTAGTTTTTCATCCCAGATAAATAACATTATGCTTCCTCCCCCTTTTTAGTTTCCCCATTGAATCTGGGTGGTTTTATCTTTTTAAACTCTTCAGAAATTTCTTCATATGGTTTATATTTTCTCCTTTTGGTATAGTGGTTATCCTCACTACTATCGTTAGTAGAATGAAAATTACGTTGATCACCAAACACTTCGGAAGATGAGATGCTTTCATTTTTAATCTATTTAATATTTTTATACTTATGTTGGTAACTTATATCTTCTGAATCAACTCTTTTACCCCTTCCCTCAGTTTGAAATCTTTCTGTTAGGATCTGATTCATATCCTCCTGAGCTCTCAAAATCCTCTCATTTTCTTTTTTCACAGATTCCATTTTAGATTTTAATTCTTTTACTATTTGTAAAAGTTCTGAGGAATTAGTGGTTATGTCTTCTTATATAGGGTCTCTTTGTAATTTTTCTTGTTCAGTAAAGGGATATTCCTCTTCCGCATATTCCTCTAGTCTTTCCATACCTGTTGTTAAACTCAGAAACAAATTTCTCTGTTGAATAACATTAAAAGAAAACAACATCAGTAAAATGATTTAATACATTGTTTCATATAACCAAGTTGAGCTTCATCAAGTCCTAGTGTTTGAACCTTGTGCTCTGATCCCATATGTCATAACCCCAAAATTTCATAAAAATTTAAAATTTTTAAGATAACATAAAATGTATGATAACGCAGTTTACTAACTGCTAGAGGTTAGCGGAAAATGAAACAGTTTAACAGCTAATATTAATTAGTTTCATAATACAAAATTACTAATACAAATTTCATTTCCATAAAGTATATAAGAATGACCTGCATCCAGATTTCTTTTAGCATTACTGATAATGTTACTTTTTTGGCAAGTAGGTGAAATATATTTTTCAAAACTTGGGCTTACTTAGCATTCTTCTAACGCAGATGGATTGCTGGTTCTTACAGGTTCAACAGGTAATGATCAATCAAGTAGGAGTTTAATTCATAAGGTAGCAAGAAGTATTTCTGTTTGCATATTAATATGCTAGTAAATAAATGGTTTATTCTCAAGCAAGCTCTGATGAGGTAAAGTAATTTGTCTCCTAAATTTTTTGTTTCTAAGATAGTATTCAAAGTTTAGCTATAAAGATCATTATCTTCATTATACTTAACGAAACAAAAGATACTTATTGTGAGCTTAGAGCTCATGTTCTTCGTCATACATTTACTTTTATTATAACATGCTTATATCATTAATGTTATGTTTAAATGTACTGTCTCTTATTCATGAAATTATTCCTATCAATCTTGATAGTAAATATTTCCATTAGAGTACATGTTTCTATTTTTCATTTTCTTTCTATCCATGGGAGTTATTAACCTGTCGTTTGTATGTAAGTAAACTAAACTTCAAGTTATAGACTTCAGTACTTAAACTATTTCCTTCCTGCTTGTATTATTGTAACTATATACATTATCCCTTATTTTATAATGTTCCAATATAATTGTTACATGCATCTTGTAGAAATTTTCTTCTTGGAAACTCCATGACATTAACAGTTTGATTCTTGTAACTAGATACATCATCCTAAGATGGAATATTACCTACTACCACATTTCTAAAGTCTAAATCATAGGTAAATACATTATTAGTATTATTCCTATAAATTATAAAGCTTGTACATTGTTTACATCATAGTAAAATTACTATCATAATGTTGCCTCACTTATAATAAGAAGTAGTTTATAATAACTACTATGGTAGATTTTACTACCTAAAACTTCTAATCTGAGGTCTATATCAAGTGAAACAATATGACAAAGATTGTTATACTATGCTAGAAACAAGTAAACATAAACAATCAAATCTGTCTTTGTGAATTATGAAAGGATTCATTATTATTGTCATTAGCAAGTTGAGCATACACAATATTATTTGTAAAAGATTATACCCAGGTCGAGCTTCATGATTTTTTATTTAACATGGTTCAAACTCCTTTACTCTATAGTCAAATGACATATAATAGTTATTAACAACTATAACTAATCTTAAACCATCGATAGCAAATGATATGGTTTGTACTTTAAAATTATTTAAATTCATTTTGCAAGTAATTATACAAATCATTATTTGGAATGTTTTACTCTATGGTCGACTTTGGGATTGTACCAATGGCAAGGTCAACATTATAAAATCATTGTTTAACAATTAACATCAACCTCGATACCATCGTTTATGATTTCATTAACGAATAAATATATACACTCCATAGTCGTGCGCATAATTTGTTTATTGATCATTGTAATAATAAGTTGATTATTGAAACGCAGAAAAGATATATACAAGACCCTCACATGGTTGAAATATTTATAGGGAATGTGGTCTTCTCTCATCCATGCATTGGCGACTTAAAAGGATGGAAAACCCTATTCGCCTGTCATTTTTACTCTGAGGGTTTCGCTGGCCCACGGGCTGCTCTATGTATTTTTCTTGACAGCCATGAGAGGTTGTTCCTCTACTTACTTGCTCTATGGCTTGAGTTTGATGGTGTTGTAGACTTGTTGCTCAGTATTAGAATCCATAACTTCATGGTTGTGAGTCTCACTGCGCGAGTGGCTATTGGTTGTTGTGTTTGTCTCTCGGCCTGTCCATTGTTTCAGTCCTGTCTTCTCATGGATCGTCATGGCTTGGTGAATTTTTTAAGCGTGTTGACATCGTCTTCCCTCCAGGGTTGGGGTAGTGGTTTGAAAAATCCTCTGGATAATTTGCTTCAGCTGGTGACATCTTCTTTGTTGCTCGATTCCTCTTCTTGCTTACAGGTAAAGATGATTTAGTTTTTAATATGGAAACCCTTTGTTAAAATTATTAATACAGTTAGGGTTTTAAACTTATAAGTTGAGCATTAAACTAATTCTCGGTCTCATGCTATTTATAGGAACCCATGATAACTCCAAGCTTCAGTGAAAAGAAAACGATGGCTGGATTTAGTGGACTTGTGGCCCAACTGGTAATCCCTGATTTCAAACATGGGTTTTTATCCTACTTGCAATGAGGGTTGTTGAGGGAGACACACAATGCTTGGAAGCCTGTTTCGGTTTCTCGTTAGTTAAGGGATTTTAATATGATGTTGCTTTCTAGTTTTTACTTGCAAACCCTTGCTGTTATGCTGGGTAAATGCTGTCCTTGAGCCATGATATGTATTTTTGTTAAGTTTAAGGCCTTATGGCCCGACAATGTAATACAGTGGGTTTTTAAAAAAATATTTTTGTGAAACTTCGAGCTCTGTCTTGTTTTCGCCATGGTTATGTAAACTTGTAAATTATGTGTTTATTATACTATTTATAAAGGATGTTTTATTTTCAATTAAAAACTATAAACAGTCCACAGTATGATTTATAGTCTTCTTGTTAAGTTTGTTTACACAGTAAAAAAAAAAATGGTTAAAACTTTAAATAGATTGATTTAAAAAAAGATAAAATAGTTGCTAGGGTTTCGACCCTCAGATTCTTCTTTCACAGGTTATAAGCCTGTTTGTTTAAAATAATTAGCTCCTAGTTATGCCATTATTAGTTTTATTTATTTTAATGTTTACATTTACATTTATTCTTATTTACTTTTCTGTAATTTAGAATTACTCCTATCTCTGTAAGAAATAGGAGGCTAACTTTGTAACTCTGTTTATTTTTCAAAATAAAGTGATTATAAACCCAACCCTAATCTGGTTTGTATTAAATAATAGTTTAGAATTTAGTAAATAGTTTATAAGATATATTGTGTGGTTAATAACTTGTGTAAATACTTAATTGTTAACTTCTATAAACTTTTATTTGTATCAGTATACTATTACTATAACTCTAGTATAGTTTACCATTACTTTTCCTGCATTTTTATTCAGTTATATTAAGTAAAACAATAAGCACAAATAAACCATAATAGTGTTTTTCATTATTATTTAAATATTGAAACAAATATTACTCTGCTATCTAAAGATACAAAATCCTATCTACTATTTTGATTCTCTTAAGAAATTATTTCATCTACTTAAAGCATTCTAACTGTTCTAGAGTTCGACCTGGTTTCCAGGTGGGGAAAAACATAGTTTAGAAATTTATTTTCATTCTATTTCACTATTCTCTAAACCAGTTTCATTTCTATAAAATTCTAATAAAAATACTAAATCAAACATTTCACAAACTCTGAACTTTTAACATTCATATAACAGTTAAACTAATATTTATTTAACTAAAACAGTAAAATAAAATAACATAGAACCTGTTGAAGACAACATGACAACAGCTTTAGGAGGTCATTCCTCCGTACCAATCTCCTGGAGAGTGCTCAAACAACACTTCCTTAGGACCCTCGAGCCTGTTCCTGGTCTTCTTTGCTGAGAACTGGTGGAGAATGCAAATAGTATAACCCTCTATCAACTGACTAGTTCAATACCTCAGTAAAACATTTTGCTCTCTATCGTATGATCTTTAGCTTAAAAGTTGTAACTAGATCAATCAGCAGTTATCCCCTCACACACTTTCTAGATTTCCCTCCATTGAATTTCTCTGAAGTACATTATTTCACCCTGAATGATCGCTTCTCTAGAATGAGCAGCCTCAGCTCTCTTCAATGGGAATTTTTATAAAGATGCCTAGGTATTTTGGGTTAGTTTTCATTAATTGAGCCACCTACTCTGATTCCACTTTCTTGGGGAATCATGACCACAAATGTAGGGAGGTTTCCACCTGCAATAGTTGGAAGTGGTTTGAGGATGCTACCACATGTCATTTTGATCTCCACCCAGTCTCCTCCACCAATTTGACCAATAACACTCTTTTAATAGATCTCCTAAGTTGTTGTCTCCTCCTTTATTTATTTATAAATAAAATATTTAGAATTTACATTAAATATCATTGACCCCACTGGGTCATCAATTACAACTTAACATAAAATCTAACATATTGTTCCTCAAATAATATAATTTTTTTTTTGCAAAATTGCGGTATGTGACGCCACCAATAAATGAATAAACTTCTTGACCCCCAACACTCTCCAATATCTCATATGTAAACATGGTTGGAAACGAGTCATGCAGGAAGGCGTCCTTCAACTTCCTTAAGTCGACACATATTCACACTTCACCAATGATCTTCTTATCTTGCACTACATTTGGGATAATCCACTCGAATTATTCAACAGGTTCTATGATACTCGCATCCAACATTGGATCTAACTATTTCTTAACCTTTTATTTGTACCTTAGGTTCAGTCGGTATGGTTGTTTCTTAACAGGATTAGCATCGGGCTTCAATGGTATCTTTGTTTCTCCAAGGTCTCCCACAATTCCTTTCATCTATGAAATTTCATCCGAAACATATCTTGAATTTCATGCAGTAATTATGTGATCTTCCCAACAATCTCATCATCCTAGTAATATCCAATATTGGAAAACTTTGGATTTTCTGGAGACCCAATATTTACTTTTTTTATTTTCAACGGATTCATGAATTTGTCATTCGAAACACTCGATCCTTCCTCTAAGAGATTTCCTTAAGACTCAAGAATTTTTATGTCATGGGGATCATAATCATCTGAATGTCCTATTACATTATAACACTCCAACCAATGCTTTATTGTTGTAATGCTTTGATTAAAATTTGTCATTTCCATAGGAATATTTTTGAATATATTTATCTTGATTACTTGCAATGCAGCGTCAATCGATGGATGTTCATCAGCAAGTTCATATGTGGGTGTAAAAATAGCAGCTAATTCTTCCCATTGAATTGTTCCTCGTCACAACTCGGCTGATGTGTACCAGTTTCGTGGTATCATATCTAGTGTGTGTACAAAATGATGGACCCACTCCTGTCACTGGAATGCCTCCTAGGTTGCACAACAATTCACAATGTGCTTGACAGGACTAGTCTGTCCTATATATTTCTGGAAAGTATATATCACCTTCTCTCCAAATCATACATCCATCAATATCCGTCATTGGGGCCATTATGAGATATATTTTTTATGTGTGACCCACCATCTAGCAAGTGTTGCTTTCAATGCAAAGTCCAAAGGTGACAGTTGTTGAGGTTCAATCACTTTTTCTTCAAATTATGTCAAAAACAATTCAAGGTTAGGAAAACCATCATAGGTAGGTTGATCACATATTACGATACCTACCCGACGCATATATTGTGTAACTATTTCACATATTCTCATGGATACTTAATGCAATTGGTTATGTCGGTTTTCTATAACTTCTTTAGAATCTGATGTGCATAAACTAACGCTTCACCAACTGAGTTTTTCATTGGGCGTTGGATTCACAAAATAATCCATTGCGTAAGTAATGTTATAGATGTGGTCCATATATCCACCCTTTCCTTCACTATTCACCTGCTCAACATACCTCTGGCCTTCTAGAGGATCAAGCGGTGTCACCACCCTTACTTCATCATGTTCAAATGTTAGTATCCATTTCTTTTAATTGATCATAGTTTGGTTATTAATGGACCAGTTGATCCCCAAAAGCACATGATATGGATTTGTATCATCAACAATGTCGATCACCTCAAAGTTTGCATAAGTGTGAAGTCCCTCTATCTCAATAGGAACTTGAGTCTGTCGACTAATATGTAAAACCTTCGACTGATTTGATAGTATGAGTTGTACATGAGACCATACTAGTATAGGTTTTCCCACACTCTCCCAAATTTTTCTAGTAAGAATGTTCATATCGGATCTCAAGTCCAGACTAATATATTCCCTGTTGCAATCTCCTATCTAGGAAGTCATTCTTAGTTCTCGATCAGTTTTCAATATTTTCCCAATATGATTAACCCTCTTTTCTTGTCGCACATCTTCTTAAGGTTCTTCTATTAAATTTCTCAATTATTATACAACATCTTTATCTTAGATTAGTGCTAAACACTATTTATAGAATTCTTTCAGTTTATTAACATTTTCTTTCGGCTTCTATCGAAAGAATCGATCAAATCTCTCAGGAATCTCCAGAATTGGTCCTTCAAATAGTATAACTATAGAGATCAACACTTTATTTATGTTGAAAAATTCTTGTTGCGTGTCCAATAATACTTCTTTTTCTTTTTGGATGTCGAATGGTACTTTCTTTAGTGCTAGTGGTCACACTTGCGGTTTTCCATACAGTGCTTCCTGGTCAACTCCAGTCGCAACACCTCCTCTTGTTACGACGACACTACTTGGTTCCCTTGGTTTAACAGAGATATTTTGGATGTTGGGATTGGGGTTCTGGGGTGGGTTTTGATTTCCCACATTCCTGGCATGCCATTTTGCAATCAACTAAGGGCATTCCTCTACATTCTGATTAAAACCCTTAAAATACGAAAAACTATGTAGTAGTATTCATACAATCATTGGTAAAATTTCTAGGTTGTCCACAATTATAACATATCACTTGGCCTCTTGCAGAACCAAATCCTTCTCCTTGTCCTCAGCCTCTAAAGAGTCCACCTCCCCTAGGTTGATGGTATTGTGTTTGCGGAAATTGAGCCATAGATCGCTCAACCTGCATCTGTTCATCGTTCTTCATTAGGTATGTGTCAATCATTTTCTCTTGTAGGAGATGATATGCTTTGCAATATTTCTCATCATGGCCAATTGATCGACAAAATTTACAGTAGAGACTCGCTGGCGCACTTACTATTTTATGTCATTATAAGCATTCTTTTGACCTATGTTTTCTAGTCTGAAATACTTGACACCAAGTTATCCCTTGTGTATTCATTGTATTTGGTGCTCCTTATGTGACATAATTCATAAGCATTGGACAATTATATTTATTATGTCCTTTGTTTCTGCATCTGGTACACCATAGTTCTTCTTGTACTTCCTTTCCTCTCTTGATATCCTAAATTTACAGTTTAAGGTTGGTATGTTGCAACCATATTTGCATCATTCATGTACCAGTTTATCTAAATAGTGGGGTTTCTAACTTCATATCCAGTTCCATATCCTCTCTTTGAGATACAATATTCTGCTACATTACTGGCATAGGGATATGTGACAACATTTCTGCTATAAACCATTCTTTGTGCTAGATGTACGACAATTGAAAGCATTCTTTGGCCATCAAAGTCTTGAATCTTTGATGATAGTCCCAAACAAGATTCATAGGTAACTGTTTAATTTATTTCAACTCCATAATGCACTCAAACTCTCATTTCAATTTCCTAAACTCGTTTATAAATCCTATCCATATATGACACGTATATGATCCAATGTCTTCTAGGAGATTCCTGTAGGAACTACAAAAAATTTCATGTACTAGTTCAGTGCATGACCTTTGAGGATCGTGATCATCTCATGTTTCTTTATGGATTCATCTTGGACCTGTTCCATAGTCCATATAGATTCACGTAGAAACCAATGTTCCTTAGGGTCCTCCAACCCATTTTCATTAAAGATGGGAAACTTTATATCGTTCCCAACCATTTTGTTTACTCTTGGTACCATTGAATTAAAAATTATGCTTGTGCGAGTTCCCTAACTGCTAGTTCCACTATTACATTTAGTTGAATTAGCAAGATTTGTTTCTCAATATTACCTTGGCTGATGTATGATGGGATGCAGGTATGTCGTATTCTTCATCTGGGATTGGTGCTTCTTCTTCTTGGGCTTCTTCATATATAATATGGTACTCCTCTTCTTCGTCACCATATACTTCGTTAATGTGTGACGGTAATTCTAAGTCCTGTCCTCCTGTCACAATGCAACTCCCTCTTCTTGTTTCAATCCTTCTTATCTTCCTTGACCGAAATATTCTTCTATTACTTAGGAGTCCACTTTCTAGTTCATTGTCACTATTACCAGAAAACACCCCAGTTTATCTCCACTTATTCTTCTCACAAAATAACCCGTGACATATCTCAGGTCTCTATGCACATTTTTTACTCGTCAAAATCCATTCTAATGATACCTTTTTCACACACCAACATCTTAATCCACAATTTTAAAGATCTCAAATTCTCCCTCGGGGTCTTTGGAAAATTCTCTTTCTATTTTGCTACATGATTTTATTGTGTCAACTAGAATTTCCATGATATATCCTCCCAAAATACTATCAAATCGAAAATCGAAATCCCTAGATATAGGATTTCTCACCCTCTTCAACCGCTAGATCAACTGATGACTCAAACCTATCGGCTCTCCACTTTGGAAAATTTTCTTCTGTGTTGCTAGCTTCGACAACCACTCATGCAATACAATGGAAAATTCACTGAAGAAAATTTCATGAATGTCTGTGTAAGTGTATCATTCCAACCAATCCGTTGGGATCATAATAGAATTTAAACCCAAAATTCGATGTCAGAATCCGACGTCATCTGACATTTCGCACAAATGTGTCAGACAACAATCACTGAAAAGAATGCCGATCAAAAAATATTTATAGCGTCGTCGAATATCTGACACAAAGGCATCGGATATCTGACCCCTATACTGTTCGATATCTGACCCTTAAGTGTCGGATATCTGATGGTTGGATGTCGGATATTTGACGGTAGGGTGTTGGATAACCAATGGTCTGTGAACCCAATAGTGTCAGATCTCTGACCCCTTAGCGTCGGAGATCCGACAGGATGTATAGTTTTTTTTTTTTTTTAAATGTAAGGTTTACATGATTTTAAATTTATGGTCCCATATTTTCAATGGTAAATATGTTCAAGGTGTTGAATATCTGACACATGGCCATTATAAATATAAATTGTTTTAAACATTTCGACATGTTTGTTGTAGAAGCGACGGTCTATTTGCGAAAATTATTTGTTCCTCGGCGGACATTTTCAGGAATTGTTTTATTCTTCAACGGGTAGTTGTGGGAATTTTTTTTTTTCATCGATAGACAGTTTTCCAATAATTTTGTATTCTTCAACTTCTCTCTGTTTGACAAAATGTTGATGTGTGGAACTTGATTTTTTAAGACAACCGATTATATTCATTAACGAAGTTTGTGACAAAATGTCAAATAGAAATATTCTGGATCCAAACGAAGACAATCGACAATTGCTTGCTAGACTATGGGCTGCAGTGAAATGAAGGGGTGATGGAAAATGTTATTGTCCGTGTACTCAATGCAGGGGATTTAAGAGGAGAAGAATTTTGATCTCAATAACCACAAAACATTGCAGGGAACATGGACACGCTAAAAGGGGGAACGAATATCATCCATTTGTAGGTTTAGCATTATAAAGTTTATTATATTCGGTTTTTTTTTGTAATTGTATGTATTATTTTCATTTTTCATATATTAATGTATATCTATTGATGTTTCCATGTATTTATATTAAAGGAAAGACACCCTACAATATATTGTCTAGAGGAAGTGCTTTCAGAACAAGTTCAGTATCAGGACCATGGGGTGTGTATGTTTAATGGAGAATAAGTGAATGATCATATTGAACAAGATGATCATACCGATACTATATTTGAAGATGATGGTACAAATACATTGATCCATGATTCATTTAACGTTAGAATGGATGATGATGATGACGTTGATAATGAAAATGATGATGACTTTGATGATGTTCATGATATACCTGTTCTCGATAAGGCATATGAACCCCTTTATGAAGGCTCCAAAACAAATCTTCTCTCTACTGTATTGTTGGTAATAAACTTGAAGGTTATGAATGGTCTTTTAAACATTGCAATCACACAGATGCTAAGGTATGTAAAATAATCCATCACATATATAGGATTGTGATAAAGTTTATTTGTATTCCTCTAATAATTGTATTTTTTACTTATTATTGATCATCGTATGGATGAAGTGTGTTTCGTTAATATTATCTATTTATTACATTAACAATTTTTATTTTATTTTTTTGTAGCTTGATAGCTGAATTTTGTTACCACCATAAAATATCTTACCTCGCACATATCGAGATTTATCTTCCATAATGAAATACATTGGAATGCATTATGAAGCAGTTCATGCATGCCCCGATGACCATGTTATATATTATAATTAGCATGAATTTGCAACAGAATGTTCGGAATGTCATGTAAGTAGATATCGTACAGATAAAGTAACAAAAAAGGTTCCTCAGAAGGTTCTTCGTTATATTCCCATCATTCCACGTTTTCAATGACTGTTCAAGTGAAAAAACATAGTGCAATTTATGGATTACCATGCCAGGAACATAAGTCAAGACGATGTTATCCGAATTCCTACAGATGGTTCTGCTTTTAGAGTTACGGAGGAAAAGTGGCCTCACTTTAAATAAGAACCATGTAATCTTAGGATTTCTTTGGCATCAGATGGTGTTAATCCATTTTCATAGATGAAATCCATTTACATTGTGTGGCCTATTTTTGTTATCAACAATAACATTCCTCCATGGTTTTCAATAAAGAGGGAGCACATAATGTTGTCGATGATTATTCCAAGTTTTTTTGTCGAAAACTGTTTTATTTATAATGTAGTTGTGGCATCTCATTTGTCGTATTATGTTTCTTAATTTCATATATATATCTATTATTTTACTCTTATGCATGGTTTATATATCTTAATGGTTCTCATAATGATATATTTTTTTATGTACTTCAAATGAATCAGGTAAGTTCCAAGTCAAAGATATGAATGTATACATTGAACCTCTTATAAATTAGCTACTGAAGTTATGGAATGGCATAACTATGTATGATGTATCTAGACCAATATGACAAAGGAAAATTCAATTCCATGCCTTGGTTGTATGGACAATACACGATGCCCTTGGGTTGACTTCATTTTGTGGTTTGTAATTTTAAGTTCCACTTTAATTGCATTTAATTATATGGAGTAGTTAGAATAGTTTATATATGAATATATTTGACATAGATATTCCATATCTAAATATTGTAGGTCTTTAGACAAAGCGTAAATTTGCATGTCTAGTTTGTGGTCCTAAGATAAAATCTCGTCGTTCAAAAAGCTTAAGAAAGGAGGTGTTTGATGAGTATAGGAATTTCCTCTCTAAGAATCATAGGTATAGAACAACTGAAAGAAATATTTAAATGGGAAGTAGGATACTCCATTAAAACCACGGAGAATGACACCTCACCTTTGGAAGATGCAATACAATAGAAATCATCATCATGGTACGTATGGATAATCATATATGAATTGTTATGTATTTTAATTTTTATTGTGAGTTGTTTGTTGTAGTGGACATATTTGATTTATGATGTAATTTATTTATAAACTAATATTCATGATGTCCAATATCGTGATCATGAAGGCATTAATGGGCTTCCATGAGGAATGAAAAGTTATCCTATTCAATTCAGCAGG
Source organism: Pseudotsuga menziesii (assembly GCA_001517045.1). NCBI lineage: Eukaryota > Viridiplantae > Streptophyta > Pinopsida > Pinales > Pinaceae > Pseudotsuga > Pseudotsuga menziesii. The sequence goes on along the minus strand of LPNX010402985.1, from coordinate 198,603 downwards.
TTGCCCTACTATGAACACCTACAAATTGCTCATTTGTTTGATACAATGCATATTGGAAAGAATGTTACTGAAACCTTATGGCGACTACAAGATCTAAGGAGGGAGAAACATAAAGTTGTCAAAGCTTGCAAAGACATTCAAGAAAGAAACCATGCAATGAAAGACGTCATCCAATTTCATACCAACGAAGAACAAGTTAATATAAAATCAATTCCATGGATGTTTACGGAGCAACAAAGCAAGGTTTTCAAAGTAGTAATGTGGAAAATTAAATTTCCCATTGGATTTTGTGCAAACTTGAAGAATATCATAACCAAAAAAGGTGATTTTGTGGGGGTCAAAACACATGATTGGCATGTCTTCATCAAGGTAATTATTATTGTTATGTCCATATAATTTTTTCTTGTTTGTATACTCTTTCTTTAATAAATGGCATGGTTTGTGTATTGATACAGTATGTTCTATCTCTCTCTCTCCCGGACAACTTCGACAAAAATGTCAAACAAGTTGTATATAATCTTGGTAAATACATGAGGTAACTAGCGATTACTTGCATGTGCTTAGTGTTTCTTTAATTCTCCATATAATTTATATTTGTTTTTTGTGTGCACTGTTTCAGCATATATTGTAATTTAATGTTTATTTTTGTTAAATATTGTTATTGGTTTGCGTCACTTGTAGATGGTTGACATCTAAAGAAATCCATAAAGAAGATATAAAGTATTAGAGGAGAGAAATTCCTCGTCTCATGTGTGAAATACAGAAGCATCTACCATCATCATTTTTCAATGCAAAGGAACACTACCTCATACACCAAGTTGAGGAGATTGAGTTGTGTGGACCTGTACACTTAAGGTCCATGTCGATGGTTGAGAGGCACTTGAAATTTATGAAGGGTTTGGTGAGACAATGAGCACATGCAGAGGGTTATATGATGGAAGGATATACGATATACCAAAACTTGTTGTATGTTAGTAAATATCTTCCTATTTTAGCATCAAAGCTCAATTTACATCCCATTTGTGATCCGGACTCCAATAACAAATTTGAAGGGGAGCAACTGAAGGGGAAAGGTAGATTAAGGAAGTTGAAAGGTAATTATTAGCTAGTGGATGTTTATTATATCCTTCATATTCTAATTGTATTTTCTAGTCATAATTGCTTCAATTAAGAGCATATACTTTGTTTAGGAGATTTACCACTTTCTTTCATTTTAATGGTTATTGTCATTAAATAGTTGGTCGAGAATGGGATGCAATTCATTTATACATCGCAAAAAATATTGACTAGATGAAGGTGAGGATTGAACGATGCACACAATTGGGTCATGGAATATCATGGGAAGGTGTGGCTTCATTGGTAAAAGCAGCACAATGCAATGGAGATAACAATCTAACAGAAAGGGAAATCGATTTGGCATATGGTGTAAAAGATAAAATGGCAAGCATATAATTAATCAATCCCTCTAAATCTTTTACTTTGCAAATTACTTTTTGACGTGCATGTTCTTCTTTTCAATGTATTGTTGCATAAGGACTGAATGGTTGTGTAATCTTTTCGTGTAATGCTTATTGCAGGTAAAACACCATAAGGCTATTGTCTACAATGGAGGTAGATATCAGATCAAAAATTTGGATGAAACAAAGAAAATATCAGATTCTGGGGTTTCGGCTGTCTTTGAGGTTACCAATGTTTCATCTAGAACTGACAGACATCCAAAAGTCTCAAAAAATCGATACTATGGGTATTTGGAAGATATTATACAGTGTGACTTTAAATCCTTTAAGGTATTTCTATTCGTTGTCAAATTGTACAGGTTATGATTAAATCAATGTGATCCCAATAAAACTATTATTGAACATGATAATGGATTTACCATGGTAAACACAAGGTTGTTTGAGCCAAGAAAAGAGCCCTATGTTCTTCCAAGCCAATGTGAATAAGTATTTTACTAAGAGGTTCCAGGTAAAGCGGGCTGGTCATTTGTTGTGAGACACGATCCAAGGGGAAGGCCGGTAAAGTATAACCTAGATGATGGTAATGAAGAGGGTTCTTTGGAAGAAGAATATTATGATGAAGAGCATGATCAACATGATTTAGCTGATGATGATGATCCAATAGAAGATGTCCAAGAAATAGTTGAATCAGATCATGATGTAGAAGACAATGCCGATGAATATTATTCCGACGATGACACAATGAGGATAACTGATGATGATGACGATGATGTTATGGATAACCCTTACAATTTTGACGATGTATCTGATGATACAAATTATGACTTGGATGAAGAATACGATGACATAGATGAAGAAGACGATGAAATATATTGAAAGGTAAATATTTAATTAGAACTATTATTTTATCTTTTTTTTTTTTAAATAGTTACAAACATCATCACCATCACCATCATCTTCAATATCATCATCATCATCATCATCATCATTTTCATCATCAACATCAACATCATAATCATCATTATTATCATCATCAACATCTTCATCATCATCGTCATCATTATCATCGTCATCCTCATGATGATGATAATCAACATCATCAAGATCATCATCATCATCATCATTTTCTTCGTCATCATCAACAACATCATCATCATCATCTTCACCATCAATATCATCACCATCAACATCATCATCATCATCATCATTGTAATTGTTGGCATCAACATCATAATCATCATCATCATCAACAACATTATCATCATCGTCGTCGTCATCATCATCGTCGTCATCTTCATCATCCTCATCTTCATCGTCATCAACATCGTCATGGTCTTCATCATCATCGTTGCC